>CAWUFW010000659.1:3325000-3834540 GCA_963921515.1 Calotriton arnoldi
GTCTGCACTTTACTGCAAGAAAAGAGTGTCGCTGTTTCTGGACTTGAAAGGTATAATCGGGAAATATCATGACCTTCTGGTTGTCCACTCGTATCTCCTGTAATTTTCGAGTTTCCTGGAGGATGGTGTCCCTGTCCCGATAATTCAAGAGGCGGATCAGGAGCGGCCGTGGGCTGGAGCCTGGTGGGGGGGGCCTGGCAGGGACCCGATGCGCGCGCTCAACCACAAACTGTGGAGAGAGGGCACCTCCCGGCAGAAGTGACCGGAGCCAGTCTTCGACGTAAGCTACAGCTGACCTTCCCTCTGTTCCCTCCGGCAGGCCCACTACGCGCACGTTATTGCGTCGGGCCCTGCCTTCCGCGTCCTCGGCTCTGTCCTCCAGGAAATCCACTCTATTCTGAAGTTCGCGAATGTCCTTTTCCGCCACAGAGACTCGTGGAGAGACCTCCGCCAAGTCCCCCTCGGTGGCAGCAGTGCGATCCGTGAGTTTCCGGTGATCCGCGTGCAGCAACGTGAGGTCCAGCGCCACTTTATCTATTTTACCCTCCAAGGAGTTGCGGATCTGAGTCATTGTTTCTCCTAGCTTTTCAACTGCTGCCAGGACTGCGTCTAGTTTGTGCGACATTGGGTCTATCGTCTCCACTCCTGCCATCTTGTCCGCTTGTGCCCGAGTCTGTGGAGGGGGGGCTGCCGTTCCCCCAGTTCCTGCTTTCGTTCGGCCTCCTCTCGACATGGAGCCGCCAAAGTTGTGCTCTTCGCTGGGCGTTTCTCGGTCCGGCAGTTGTCAGTGCGGAGTCCAGGATCTACGCCTTTCTTCCACGTCCGGTGTAGTTCAGTGGCGTCTAGTCAGTACCGATCTGCCTCACCAACAGTACCCTGTAGTGCCCTCCAGCTCAGCAGCTTGCAAGTGCAGGGCTACCCGCCCTCAGCGAAGCACCACGGACGAGACCAGCTGGGTGTTTAATGGCAGCAGGGCACCTCTCGTTGATATGCAGAGGAGGGCCCACCATTCACGCACCTCCCCCGCCTTGGGTTATACACCTCTCGCGGCTGCAGCAGTCCAACAAGTCCCTGCGAGCCGTGTCGCACCACCGCGGACTCCTCGAGGGGTCACTCAGATCCCCACACTCCGACCCCCAGGCGCTGGGGCGCGTAGAGCCCAAAATTCTGTCCCACAGCCGCAAAAGGACTGGTGCGCTCAGGCACCATTAAGGCTCTCTGGTCGCTTCACGCAACTCCTCCGTGTCTTCGCCGTTTGAAACAGTCACTGACCTCACCCGGCAGCCGGCTCCTCTCCTCCTTCTGCTCAGCGGTTATGTCAGGGGATTGGCCGGCCTCGGTCATCACCGTGCCAGCGCTGACTCCCGCAGTCCCTAGCGCCGTCCCCACAGCATGATTATTACGTCCTCTCCAGGCCAGGCCCGAGAAGCGGCCCGGCTCCCAGCCCCGCGCGGTTCTCTCCGGCCACTATGGTCATACAGGTCCCGGGGCCTCACCACCTGACCGGCAATGGGCCGTCTCGACCGGGTCTAAGATTGGGCACCGTCGTCTTCAAAGGCGAACAAAGCACGCCCGTCAGGCAAGGCCCAGGAGGCGGGGCCAGTCCCCGGACTCACACACCTCTCAGCGCCCGGCCGCGCGAGCCGCCCTCAGTCCGCCAGCAGTCGGGGAGGCCCACACCGAGCGAGCACAGCCTCCAGCGCTCACAGTTGCTCCGGAGCATCGGGGGCCCCTTCCAGGACTGCAACCGTTTGTGGTAGCCCTCAGTCCTCCATTTTCCCCGAGGTTATGCGGCCAGGATTGGGAGCCGAAGACGGAGCCCCGCTACAGCACTGCCACCTCCATTGCTGGCCAAGCCACGCCCCTCATTTTCTGCACCTCTCTTGCCTCTTTCTGCACCTCACTTGCCTCTTTCTGCACTTCTGTTGGTTCTTTCCACACCTCTGTTGCTTCTTTCAGCAATTCTCATGCCTCTTTCTGCACTTCTCTTACTTGTGTCTGCACCTCTCTTGTGTCTTTCTGCACCTATGGTGCCTCTTTCTGCACATCACTTGCTTCTTTCTTCACCCCTCTTGCCTCTTTCTGCATCCCTCTTTTCTCTTTCTGTACCTCTCTTGCCTCTTTCTGCACCCATGTTCCCTCTTTCTGCACCTTTCCTGCCTGTTTCTGCACCTCTCTTGCCTCTTTCTGTACCTCTGCTGCTTCTTTCTGTACTTCTCTTGCTCTTTCTGCACCCTTTGCGCCTCTTTCAGCACCTCTGTTGCTTCTTTCAGCAATTCTCTTGCTTGTTTCTGAACCTCTCTTGCATCTTTCTGTACCTCTGTTGCCTCTTTCTGCACCTCACTTGCTTCTTTCTGCACCCCTCTTGCCTCTTTCTGCACCCCTCTTTCTGCACTTCTCTTGCCTCTTTCTGCACCCCTGTTCCCTCTTTCTGCACGTTTCCTGCCTGTTTCTGCACCTCTCTTGCCTCTTTCTGTACCTCTGTTGCTTCTTCCTGCACTTGTCTTGCCTCTTTCTGCACCCTTCGCGCCACTTCCAGCACTTCTGTTGTCTCTTTCTGCACTTCTCTTCCTTCTTTCTGCACCCCTCCTTCCTCTTTCTGTACCCCTCTTGCCTCTTTGTGCACCTCTCCTACCTCTTTCTGCACCCCACTTTCCTCTTTTTGCACCTCTGTTGGTTCATTCTGCACTGCTCTTGCTTCTTTCTGCACCTCACTTGCCTCTTTCTGCACTTTTCTTGCTTGTTTCTGCACCTCTCTTGCCTCTTTCGGCACCTCTGTTGCTTCTTTCAGCACTTCTCTTGCCTCTTTCTGCACCTCTGACTTAGAGGTAGTTTTAATCCCCCTGCCCTATTATGTACTAAGGCCTTACAGGGGAGGTCATGCCAATCACAGGGGTACCCCAACCCATAGTATACCCTAGTGTATGTAGGTGTTTTCATTTGAGATGTCATCAGTGATGTCATCAGTGTTGTCACTGACCATGTCATGAATGATGTAATATGTGACGTCATCAGCAGTGCATTGCGTGGGTGCAAGTTATATTTAGCTCAACTAACTATAACGGCCGAATTTCTCTGGTTTTGTACGAGTGAAATGTCCTACTAACTATAACGTCCCTGAAACCTATATATATCTCCGGTGTTGCTCGTCAAAAACATCCGCACCAGAGTGTCTAATGCCATACTTTAAATGTTACAGCAAACAATTGATGGACGGAATGCTGACAATGCAAACATTCTCCCCCAGTCAAAAGATCTGGGTTAAATCCATCGTTCTTTTGCCCACTACGCCACCCCAGTTTGGACCCAGCCATATGCAAATCAGTCTTGACCCTGTGCCCCATGGGAACAGTCCAGACCGAACTGCCAGGTCAGGTCCTCCCTGGACCGGAAACAAGCATCCTGGGACCGGTTTCAGGGTATGTCACCCTTCTTCAGCCAGGCTAGCTTGAATCCAGTGGCAAAGTGAGCAAGGGACCCACGTCTGTGCATACCCATCCCACTTAGGGCAAAAAGTGTTACAGCAAACAATTGATGGACGGAATGCTAACAATGCAAACATTCTCCCCCAATCCACTGCCAGGGATATAACACTTTTTGTTTATTTCCAGAAGTAGGATTTGACTTGGGCTGTCCACATACCAACCCTAACACGTTCTACCTGCACACAACCAGAGAATTTCGGCAGCTATAGTTAGCTGAGCTAACTATAATTCGTGCCCATTCCCTAACACATGGACAGTGGGGCGCACAATGCTCTAATTGTGTATGTGTTGAGTCTCCCCTAACATAGATCCCAATTACTTAGGATTCGTAAAGTGTCTTGTATACCTTTTAATCCTCCAAATCTGTTTTGAGTTCTCATAATGAGGCTCGTCATGACGTCACTCTGACGACATGCACCAGCATGTAGTGACTTTCCTTTTTACGTCCTTAACGTGTACGCTCCAGCGGGGCTATATAATCTAACTACAACCCGTAGACAAGCGGTCATTCCGAAGTGTTCTCGGAGCCGCGACAGAGGTACGTGTCTCATCTGAGCTCCACAGACAGGTTTTGGTTTATGCCACTGCTAGAATGCATCCAAGGTTATTTATCCGCGAGTCACGCTGCTCATAAGTTAAGCGACCCCCACATGGCCTTTTTATTAGTATTGCACTGAGAATCTCACCATTCGGTTTTAACTCTCACTTGCTTAGGCCACATTCTGCGTGGAGTTGTTTCAATTATTTATGTATTTTGATTTTTGGCAGATGATCATATTGTGAGTTTTATTTCCGCCTGCTTAGGCTCCATTGCGCACAGAGCTACCCGCGTTTGAGATATATGCTGTCTGGGTGCATTAGACAGCATCTGGCTATTTATGGGTAATATGCTGCGTGACACAACCCTCGTCCCCCTGTGTTCTCCCTATGATACAATTTATTCACATTGTGTGGATTCTTGGTGAGAGCCACACCGTTTAACTTTAGTGTGGAATCTGGTTACAGAACAGCTGCTTCTCATGCGCGAGGTTCTTTTGGGTATGCATCGTTAATCGGATGCAACCTGGCAGCGCGTTTTACATTAGTCACGACGCAAGTTTCTTCACGGCCGTCTAAGCAATTTTTGCCTGTGGCAGCACACTTTACTCTCCACCTTCCCTGATACTTAAGGAATGGTCATTTGAATCTCGTCCTTATTATAGCTTACACAATTTACTCCAACCTGACGTCGCACTCAGCGCATTATGACTTAACATAGCATGCTACACTATGTTATAGCTCATCAATGCACACCGAGTCTCTATCGTTCTTTACACCTTTAGGTTACTTATCAACCGCTGTATTTCTGACTACCTGATTTACTCACGGAACGCCCGACTTTCATTTAGTAAGTCCTCATGATTTTATTACCATTTATGATGTAGTTCTCTAGCTAGCAGGATCACTTACCCTAGTGGGGTCGTCTCTGTTTTTCTGTTTTTACAGGCGCCTGTGGCCCACTTCCCAATTCTGAGCCTGATACATTACGCTTCCTACATTGGTAATTACCCTTTGGGTTTCATACCTATTGATTCATTCTCCTCCCTACATCACCTGATTAATCCTTCTCATTGTTGATAGGTGCCAGCCCCCATACTGGTTCAACCTGGTCCTGATGAAGATCCCCGTTAAGGCATTATTTACTTGTTCACTTACATGGGTCGAAACGTCGACAACTTTTTGTTTTGTATCAAACATAGGTGTCAGAGAATATTTATCTGTACCTGCTTGTATATGTTATGATTTGTTAAGCATATGTTGGCCAAGTGATTGGCCGGATTGGTCTAATTTAATTTTGTTGCTGATGTATATAAAGCACACTACCATTCCTTCTCCTTTCACTTTCACTATTCTTCCCCATACACTTGTCACTTCACTTCCCGTGCACCAATGTTATGTAATGATGGGACGTATATTGTCCTATGATTAGGAGCTATTCCTATGTTGTGGATCATGTGATGAAATTAAATCACATTCATTTTTTATATTGATTTGGTGATGCTTATTATTTATAAATATTCTCAGATTGAGTCTACTTATAATTGATATTGTGTGTATTAACTGTGTACCACTGTGACGCTCTTTTTTGTACCATATTGCACCAGGGTCCAGTGGTCCTACGGGTTACCCCATTGATATATAACTAATTTCCTAACACTAGCGTCTCTGTAACCTTTGGTTTTTTCAGTGAATGTCTAAGGTTTTTTAAACGCTAGTTTTTAACTATAATGTCCCTGTAACCTTTGTTTTTTTTAGTGAATTTCTATGGTTTTTTAAATTCTATTTCCTAACTAGAACGTCCCTGTAACGTTTATTTTCTTTTAAAATCTATTTAAATACGTGATCACATTGCAAAATCGCAAAACACAAGCAGACATTCAACAATCACCACCACCAACTTAAAAAATTCATTCTAACTATTACGATACACACAATACTAACCACAGCACTTCTTTTAAAACATATTTGTACACATATTTTTCTAGTAAGTTTTTTAAGAAACTGTTAAAACCCTACTTCCCGGTTTCACGATTACACTGAGAGTCACGACAACTCCAGTAACCACAACGATTGCACCTTTTTTAGCGGGTGCAAAACACATATATGCACACATTTTACAGTATTTTAGACACTATGGGTTTATTACTGCACTGTTTAAACTCATATTTTTGTAGGGAATTTGTATAAAAACAACCATTTAAACTGATTTTCCATTTTCACTGTGACTCTGGGTGTCGCAATGATATCTGTAGCTGCGATCTCCGTGAATACTTCGCAAAATGACAAAACAAATGCAGACATTCAATAGCCACCACCACATTCAAAACTTATAACTGCAAAATAGATTATAACCAACACACTAAACACACTACTATCTAAATAACTGTATAATAGCATGTACAACTCCTTTAATATCTCTATAACATAGTGCATAACTTTTCAATGTAATCTATAACTGCATGCATCACAAGTCTGTCTTTCACTGATAAGTATTTGAGAGAATCTGTGAAACAGTTAAGCCTGGGCAGAGTTCACAGAGTTCTGCTATGCGGAACTCCGCGAAGTGCAAAAAAAACTCTGCCATGATATGCGGAGCTCAGCAAGCGGCGGAGTGCGCTGGGGAAATGCTGTTCACGGTGATTATCAGTACCAGGTGCATGTCTGCACTGTGCAATCATTGTGAACGGCACCATGCACAGCACAAGCGGGCGCTGCTTTCTTTCTGCTGCTCGAGTAGATTTTTACTTGAGCGGCAGCTTTCGCAAAGCGAGCGGACAGTTTCTCAACGTGAGCGGTCGCTAGCATACGCGACAACTCACAATGAGAAATCTGACCGCCTGCATTGAGAAATCTTGCTGGGATGGTGATTTTCCACGCTCGCGCTCGCCAACTTGATGTTGACGATTGCGAACAAGGAACAATCATGCCAGGAGGTGGACTTTCCTCGCTCGCGCTCGCCAACTTGACGTTGACGAACGCGAGTGAGGGAAAAAACTCTGCTTTGCTACACAGAGCGGAGTTTTTGGGAACTCTGCGAGCTCCGCGTAATGCGGAGAGCAGATATTTTCTGCAACCTTTGCGAGCGGAGTTCACCGCCCAGACTTAGAAACAGTGCATCAGACTATCAATACTTCTGTAACAAAAAAATGTGTGACTGCCTCAGTACATCTATGAGTGGGTACATCAGTGTCACAATGGGTCCGTAATTGGTTGCGTAAGTCTCTCACTCAATCTGTGAGTAAGTGCATGAGTGATATTGTCCATTTGCAAGTAAGTATATGACTGTCTGACTTGATCTGTGAGTGGATACATGAGTGTCTAAGTGGGTGTCTCAGTGGGTGAGTGAGTGGGTGCATGAGTGTCTGAGTAGATCTGTGAGTGAGTGCATGATTTTCTCAGTGGGTCTATGACTGGCATCTTGATTGTCTCAGTGGTTCTGTCAGTGGGTGCGTGGGTCTCTGAGTGTGACTGTGAGTGGGTACATGAGTCTATGAGTGTATAACTGACTGGGTGCATAAGTCTCTGAGTGGGTTTATGAGTGGCTGTATGAATGACTATATGAGTGTGTGAGTGTCTTAGTGGGTCTGTGAGTAGGTTTATGAGTGTTTGAGTGACTCTGTGAGTGGGTGTACGAGTGTCTTAATGGGTCTGTGAGTGAGAACATAAGTCTTTCTATGGGTGAGTGAATGGGTGCATGCATGACTCTCTGAGTGGCTCTGTGACTGGGAGGGCAAGTGTCTGGGTGGGTCAGTGAGTAGATGCATGAGCCTTTAGTGGGTGAGTGAGTGGGTGTGTGTATATCTGAGTGAGTTTTTGAGTGGGTGTGTGAGTTTCTGAGTATATGAGGGAATGACAGTCCATATGTCTCTGAGAGGGTCTGTAACTGACAGATGGAGTGACTGCATGGGTGTATGAGTGGATGTATGAGTGTCTGAGTGATTCTGTAAGTGGGTGTATGAGTGTCTCAGTGGGTCTGTGAGTACATACGTGAGTGTGTGAGTGAGT
The DNA here is from genome assembly GCA_963921515.1 of Calotriton arnoldi. Lineage (NCBI taxonomy): Eukaryota > Metazoa > Chordata > Amphibia > Caudata > Salamandridae > Calotriton > Calotriton arnoldi. The sequence continues at coordinate 3,333,031 of CAWUFW010000659.1, forward strand.
CTGTAAGTAGGTGCATGAGTATCTGAGTGGGCCTGTGAGTGGGTGCGTGGGTGTAAAAGTCTCTAAGTGGGCATGAGACTGTACACATGAGTCTATGACTGAATCTCTAAGTAGGTGCATGAGTCCCTGAGTGGGTCTGTACATGGGTGCATCACTCTCTGAGTGAGTCTATAAGTGGGTGCATAAGTGCCTGAATGGGTGTGTGAGTGAGTGCATGATTATCTGAGTGGGAATGTGACTGGATGTATACGTGTGTGAGTGGGTATGTGAATGGGTGTATACATGTCTGAGTTAGTTTTGAGTACATACATGAGTGTGTGACAGAAACCAGCAAGTGTGTACAAATATATATATATATATATATATATTTTGTTTATATATTTTCACTAATGTTCGCGATGTCCCCGCGATGGTACACTGGGGCCCGCACTGGCGGTCACGGCGTCATCACGAATATCGCACGTAATTAAAAACAATAATTTTGAAAACATAACTTGTGTCACTAACACACCCAATTCTCAAACATAGGGTCAAGGTATCTCCGCCCTGACCCCTTATGTTAGCTTTCACACAAATTTCCAGCCCCGGGAACCGTTGTTGAAAGATAAAATGGCAGTTACAACTTTCTGTTCAGGTTGCATCCAGCCAATCACAGCATTCCCGATGGTGAGCGTATCCGCAATTAATCGCAGAACCATCAGAAAAATATCAGCGGCCAGAGATATAGCTATAATTTCTGGCTACAATTTATCAAAAACTACTGATGGATTTGCACCAAATAACAAAAAGCACAATCTTCGTAACAACATCTACCATTCTGCCAAATTTGGTGTAATTCCGTCCAACAGTTCGGGCAGTAGATTTGACAAAGTGTTCCTATGAGAATTAACATTACAAATGCACCCTTTTTTCACACCCCTATTCCTCTGTCCACACAGCATGGATCACCCCCAAACATTTCATGACACACAGAACCTACGTTGATATTTTTTGGGGAAAATTTCATGAAGATTGGTCAAATGACGCTAAAGTTATAGGTAAGTCAAAAAGTCAAAAAATGCTTTTCCTATGGAAACTAGGTCCTAACTATAACTATAAATGAATTTGTATATAAATAAAACATACTATATATTATACTACAGAAACAAATTTGCAATCACTAGACAAGGACTCAACGATGAAAAAAATTAAAATTATACTAAACCAATCAATGAAATAACACTATGAACAACTTTAACCAATAAAATCAAACAAACAATTAAACCAACAATGTAAAAGTCACAATAATTAAAGCAACTAAATACTCCACAAATCTAGACTCTCGCAACAAACAATTAAAACAGAAAGAATTAATCTCAACAACTACATATTCAAGGAAGTAATACCTATATTTAAACATAAAATTAACTGTTACTAAACTAAAAAATTATTTAACAAATAAATAATAACACACTCTGTAACTTTTACCTCTCTACATAGACTACCTAAAAGAAAAGAAAACCAACTTACAAACCAAACAAACTGCCTGAAAATATCAACTATAACAAAGAATTTATAATAAAGTAGGTATGCATTAATTACGAATTACAAACTCTCACAACCAATGACCGCAAATAAACCTAACTCCCTAAACCTCAACAAACTTGCAACAAAATACCATATTTCATTAATATAACTTTTTTATCTTTCAACAAGGTCAAGGTTTATTAAATTTGATTTATACCTCTACTGAGGTCAACAAATACATTGACATAGTTTTAAGAAATTGATCATAATACACTTAAAAACTGCTTTTTTTTAAAAAAAGCTCTTTAAGCATTTATAATTTTAAGACGTTTATCATAATACACTTTAGAACAACTTTAAAAAGCTCTTTAAGAATTTATATAATTGGTAACAGGCAAATTCATCAGGTGGTGATTTACAAAGCTTAATTAGGCTTTGTGTAGAAAAGAAATTATATCTGAGACAAATGGGCCTTAAATACAGATGCCGGGATTCTACCAGGATTGGATTAGGGCAAACTATCAATACGTGAGATAGATCTTGTGTTCCTCCCTTACACAAGTCACAAGATCCTGTTGTGTTTTCTGAGTTATTCCATTTTGCTGTGTATACTTTCAAAGGGAGGATTTCCATCCTCAGTAGAAGAATACAGCGCCGTACCCTGTGTTCTAGTGAAAAATAAGTGTATTGCACAGGGGATTTATATTCTATGTTTTTTAGATATTGTATATAGTGTTTTAGTTGAGAACAATGTTCTACATCCAGGTCGAAGCTTATTCTTGGTGTCAGGTTCTCAGGTTCTTTAAAAAGAGCTTCAAATGTGCTGGTGTCCAAGTTTGTAAAAGTGCTACTGTGCAGTGAGACCGGGTTCAGAGCTATATTAGGATTCTTGTTAAAAGTATACCGCAACGACTCATCTCTGAAAGTCTCCAAATTTTAAAATGTGCCTTAGAGTTCTAGGATCGGCGTGTAAAAGGTGATATGACCATCTTACTATGCTGGAGATAGCCCTAGCGTATGTGCTAGCTGAGGACAGCTCGAGGCGAAGTGCTTGGACTGGGACAGCTTGATTAATTTTTAGCAGTTTGCGTAAAAGATTCCCTCCTCTCGTTTTTACAAGTTGCCAGGATTTAATATGTATATACTCTAGGGCATACATTAAAATGGGAGGGATTTTCATACGATAAACCTCTAGCAAAGGTTGGAAATGCCTGTTTCCGGAAGAAGAGTATTGCCTCAGCAGTGCCCCTACATGGGCGTCTGCCTTTTGCCCTATGTGATGTAAATGGGAGGAATTTGGTAAAGTTTGGGAGAAGATTCAACCCAGATAGGTATATTCTTTGATGGACTCTAATGGTTTTCCTCCCAATGTCCAATTAAAAGGGCGAAGTCGCTTTTTTCCCCTAAAAGGTAAAATTTTGGTTTTCGAGATGTTTGGGACTAGAAAGTTTTCTTTTGCATAGCAATTTAGTGCATTTAAGTTTCTTTGTAGTCCTATCGGTGTAAGATCTAATATCACAATGTCGTCAGCATACATTAAAATATGTATGTCACTCGGTGCTAATTTCTGTGGGAAATGATTTACTTGAGTAAAATACACCGGCAGGTCACTTAAATAAAGAGAGAATAACATGGGAGCAAGGAGACAACCTTGTTTTAATCCGTTTGACGTGGGTATTGGTCTAGTTAAGCCCTTTACTCTCTTTCAACAGAAAATTCAACACCTGCTCCACGTTAAAACTAGCTCAAAAGAAAAGCTGCAAAACATCTCAACAAAACATACAAGTAAGCAGACAAATAACAAGTAACTGCAATTTTTAGCAAATTAATAATAAAGATGCAAAAGTTACATTATAATATCTATTTATCCTGTTAAACTATTTACAGATAGAATGACAGAAGAGGCAAAATATATCACTTCACAGAAAGGAAAGCAATTATTAATTCATAGGGCTACACCCACAGCCAAAAAAAGTGCATCGACAGGAATAAAAAATTGGAAATGTACTAAATATTATTCAAGTACATGCTGTGGGAGGGCAATAGATAATTTTTTAATTAATGTAAATAGCACAACCACCCCCCAAATGTGACAGAAATAAAAGTAGGAGAAATCTTACAAGACATAATAGAGGCTAGCACTAGCTCCCAAGAACTAACAAGCAATATCTTTAAAGACATACTAACCAAAGTCCCCATACATGTAACAGGCCAACCATCACCTATCCCCACTTTAAAACACTTAATTGCACACACTAAATTAGCCACCAGCAATACCTCACCTGTTCCAGAACATACCAAGCCATACACATACCTGACCATTTAAAAATAACACATAAAGAGGAACCCTTCCTTTTACTTGGCAATCTAAATAGTGAAAAATGAATCATCATTTTCTCTACAACAAACAATTTTTTTAAACTTACCCAATGCCAAACCTGGATGATGGATGGGACCTTCAAAATGTGTCTTAAACCATTCACTCAGAAATACACCATACATAGTGAATATCAAAACACTAATATCCCTTTTATATATGCTTTACTACCAAACATATAAAGCAGCACCTACTATGAACTTCTAAATGATATAAAACAACAAACAAATAACTACTACCCCTAAATATAATCATAGACTTTGAACAAGCCATGATTCAAACAATTCTAAAAATATACCTAAACAGAGCCATACAAAGCTGTTACTATCACTTTAATCAAAGTATATGGTAACCGCTGACCATCATCGCATCAGACAGGAGACTGTCCAACAATGATTCGGTGGTCCCATCAGCCCAATTTCAATATGATTACTGTCGTGGGGGCAGAAAATGCTTTTTTTCACTACGGTTTGTGCTGCAACCCAGGAAAAGGGCCGCTTTGAAAAAAAGCACTTTGTGCATATCCATGCACCATGTGACTGGCACATGGAGCATGGATGTATAGGCGGCACATGCAGTGTTAGGGGCCCCCAAAGTCTTTTTCTGGTTGCCTTTTCATTGCGGTGGAACCACCATGAAAAGGCAGTCGGAAAGGGACATCCTAATCCCTGTGCAGGCTCCTCCTCCATTGTATGGTTAGGATTCCAACCTCCGCCCCAACGGGATCTTGGATCTTGTTGGAGGCGGTGGGCTTTACCCCTGACCTTGCCTGTCCAACCGCCTGTATCGTAATGCAGCTGTTGGACTGATGCCTTGGATGTCGGGCAGACATCCACCGAAGGCTTGTTGGTGGCATCCCGCCCAATATCATAATTAGGTCCTAAGTGTACTCCACTAACAACCAATTCGCTTTCGACATCAAAAAAACGATAGCACTAAACTACATCTCTGTTACAGAGGTAGTCAACAACTATAACTTACCAGTACATAGTCCTTTTTTACCAACAAATTAAAGACAAACTTAGGGCCTAATCCTGAGTACAGCAATCCTGGGACCGCAGTACCCGTGCATGGTGGTCCAACCACCACAATTGCAGCGGGCCTCCCGCCTGATTACTGTGGCAATCAGACCACCACAACACTGCCACCTCTGCCAGGATCGCGCAGCAGCAGCAGCGGTGGCGAGAGGGGCTTGAAATGCTGGCAGTGCCGATGACAGCACCGCTGATCAGATTACGAGCTGCCTTTCCACCACCATGGGAACCCCGCCATGAAAAGGGTGGTGGAAAGGCAAGGAAAGGGGCCCAAACAGGGCCCTCAGGTGAATCTGCCCATGTGGGTGCATGTACAGGAGGCACATGTTGTGCCCCTCAGAATTGTACCATTGTGCGTGCACTGTGTGGCATCCACATGGTGTAGCCACACAGTGCACCTGACGTGGCAGAGGTACCACAGCCTCAGTATGACTGCTGGCTGTAATCCTCAGCCGACGCATGTCCCTGCCGGGGGACCGCTGCCAGAGTCTCGCCAGCCCACCTACAACATCATAATTGGGCAGGCGAGAGGCTGCAGTCTTGAAGGTCTTCCTCAGACCACCACCAAAGTCATAATCAGGCCCTTAGTCCCCTATTTGTATAATTTGGGTTGGCAAACTGCATCGGTCAGGACACAGACGCCAAAGCCAAGTACCAGATACCATGGTGAAATCTCTACGACAGCACCTTGGCACAGGAAGCCAAAACAAACAATGCAGTGGAAGGATGGCACAATGCCTTCCAATGCACACTAGGCAGAATTCAACCTACAGTATACAAATTTATCAAAGCATTACAAAAATAGCAAAGCTACAGAGAACTAAGAATAGAGCAATCTGTTACCCAAATTGGCCCTAAACTAAGCAAACAAACTAAATGAATGTACGATATGCCAAATTTAAAGTCAAACTCTTCATCCATAACAAAGGACTACATTACTTAGAAATGATAGCCAAAAGCATATTATAAATCAAATATCAACCTGCCAACAACCTTCCAAACAACAACAAACTCTAGATCAACAAATTAAGGCCCTCATTATGATGTCGGGCGAAAAGCCATCCAACAGCTCGTCGGAGGCTTTTCACCCGGCATCATAGGTTTCCATATGACCACAGTATTATGATACTGGCGGTAGGAGGGAAACCCGCGGGGAATTATTCTCCGCTTCCGGCTGAATTGTGATCCCAAAATGGCAGCGGAGCCAGCCTCAGCTCTACCGTCAGGATTACAATGTCTTTTCCGCCTGCCCTTTCATGGTGGACGGAGCACCATGAAAAGGCAGTCGGAAAGTGACTTTGGGGGCCCCCTAGCAGGGCCCCCTTCCCCCTGGCACCTGCAGTGCCTCCCTAAACATCCCTGCACCATTGCCAGATGGTGCAGGGATGCTTGAAAACATCAATTTTTCTATTGCAGCTTGTGCTGCGGCCATTTACCAGCTGCTGCACAAGCTGCAATAGAAATATGGATGTTTCGGACCGCCCATAGTCTAATTAGTCTACTAGACTAATAGACGGGCAGATTCCATCCCGATACAGTGTCGGTCGGACGCTTGTCCGACCGACATCGTAATATGGTCCATAGTGTTTTAATTAATTGAATGTGTTTTAGTTTATATGTTAATTTTATGTGTTAGTATTGTTGGTATAATTGTTAATAATATTTTATAAAATAGTTTGTTATTTTAAGTGATTTAGAATTTTTAATTTAATAGTTAATAGTAATTTATAGTGTCAAAGCAGGTTGCTGGGTTTGTAGGGGGTTAGGGTGGGAAGTTAAGTAATAATTAATTAATAATTTTTAGTATGTATGTGATTGATATTTATCTGGTATATTATGTAATATTGATTTATTATACTTATATTTTAGGTGTTAAGTAATTATGTAGTGGATTATCAGTTATGTAAAGTGTTATACTTATTTATTTTCATTATATTTTAGGTGTGGGCTGCTAGTTTTGTAGTGGTATAGGGTGAAAAGTTAATTAAGTAAAAACTAAATAACCATTATTTTTTAATTGAAAATTAATTATTACATTTTTTATGAATTTTGAAAATTGGATAATTGTTGTTTATTTTATATATATAGGGTGTATATTAGTTTTGATGAAAAGCATCTTTGTGATTGGTTAATAAAAAAGCGGTTTATACGTGGAGTACATATTATACGATGAAATTTGCTCAGCTCAACCACACCTGCTAATTGTATTTGGAAAAATGTTGGAGAAAATGTTGGAAAAAAATATCGGTAGGTTTAAAAAATGATGAACTTTTAACCTGCACGTGTCGTAGAATGTTCTAGAAAGTGTTGATACAATACCTTGAACTTTTCACCTGTATGTGTCCTTAAAAACTGTTTATATGGAAAGTTAAAAATAACCAATAAAGAGAGGTTTTGCAATCTAAAAATATAAGGAACTATTCTGATTTGTTCTTTACACGTATTTATGTGTGGAGCAACAGGCAAATTGTGCCATTACTGGTTCCATTCTTGATGAAAGCGGTGCATTACATGTACTGTGTGACAAGAAAAGAATTGCATGCATTTGTTACATTTGAAATCTGCATACCAACTACGAAGGTAAATTAGAAATTAAGAAGGTGTGTTATGTGTTTTGTAGTAGTGGTTAAGTATTTGAGACGATATTTTTAACTTTGAAAGTATTTTTTATTTCTAAATAACATAGTGTTAGTAAAGTCTGGTGTTTTATTGGTTCTAAAATATGCATAATGTGTAACTAGTTGTTAAACAAGTACTTTATATATGTTTAGGAGTTTTTCACAAAGAAAAAGTGTAAGTTGTCATCTGTAAAGACTGTGGGCCATATTCTCAAGACCAGCGATAACATTATCGCCGCTTTAGCGGTAGTTTCCTGCCGCTAAAGCGGCAATAATGTTATCGCCATTTTTGTGAATATGGCCCTGTATGGTTTTGAAAATTCGATGTAGCGTTAATTTCGATTTGTATATCTATTCCGGCGAGATAAACAGAATGTCGTACGTTTGGAAATTATGCTCAGTCTGGAAATAGTGGAGAAGGGGTGACAGTAGAAAATTCTTGTGTTATTAACTTAACAGAGATGGAAAAAAAAGAAGAAATGTTATGTGCACACTTTGTGGTCTCATTTTTTACACTGAGAGGTAGATTTCAATGTAAGTCAAGGCTGGTGTGGTACTGCGAGGCTTTGCATTTGGGTGTTCTTAGGAAATCTAAGTTGTTGGGGAGTGTTTCTTCAGAAGTCATTTTTTTTACATATGTGAGAGATAAAAAATAAATGAAAATGTTCTTTGTATATTTTCTGTACGATTTTGTTCACAGTGGTAAAGTAAATGTGATTATTGGTGATAGTAATTGTCACGGTGTGTTCCTCTGCTGAATATACGCAGGATTTAAGTGGTCCAGGTGTTATCAGTAGTAGGCTCCGCCACCCCTTTAAGAGAGCCGCCAATTTTTTCATCCCAGTTAAAGCTGTTAATATACGTATAGTAAAGGGACGATACATAAAAAGTTTGGAATTACACCTTCATTTACTCTGTCTACCTTGCACCACCATTTTGTGCCCCCAGCAGTACTGTTTATAAAAAAAAATCTAATACAGTTTTTTCTATTATAAAAATAGCACTTATAGGTTTATTGGCATATAGGTAGAATTTGTACTATATAAAGAATGTTGCAATCAGTTTCAATGGTATAGAAATGCACTGTATTATGTAGGAAATATTACATATGCATAGGTTGTGATGTCATTTTTTTACTTTAAGGTACATTTGAGTATAAGTGAAAACAGGTGATATGCTGCGAACCCGTTCAGAATGTGCACAGATTACATAGAGAGTAAATGGACAAAGTAAACGTGCATGTTGCTTTGTGTATGTATGCATGGTTTGAATCATTTGATGATACTTTAAAACATAATATAAACACTATTTCTGATTTACAATTGGGTACAGTGCACAGTGTTAGTAGTTAGTGACTAGATACTGGTAAAGGGATTATTTATTGCTCTGTTCGTACGAAATAAAGGTGGAGAGGGGCGTTTCTTTACAAGAGATATTTTATAAATGTGTGAGAGATAAAAAACAATTAAAAATGTGCTTAGTAAATTTTCTGTACGATTTTTTCACACTAGTAAACTAACTGTGATTATAAGTGATGAAAATTGTTAGGGTGTTTCTCTGTGCTGAATATACGCAGGACTTTAAGTGAGCTGGGTCTTACCGGTGCTGAACACTGCTACCCCTTTTACACACCCGCATTTTTTTTCATCCCACTTAAAACCCTCAATATACGTATATGAAAGGAACGGTACAATAAAAGTTTAGGGATTACACCTCCGTTTCCTCTCCTCATGTGTTACCCCCATTTTGTGCACCAAACAGTAGTGTTTATAAAAATTAAGTAAGAGAGCTTTATCTAGTATGAAAATAGCACTTATACCTTTATTAGCATGTTCATGGGATCTGTAGTGTAAAGAGAAGGTCATAATCAGTTTCAATGGTACAAAAGTGACGTGACATATGTTTGAAAGATTACATGGTTTTAGGAGTAAGGTATAGAGGTAACAAATAAGCAGTATAGTTTGTTATGTTTAAACGAGTATGTAGTTTTGTAAATCAGATAGGGTGTTGATTTGTGCAGCACACACTACACCCACAATGACCCTGGAACATGTCCCTGAATGCCTTGGCACACTGCAGCACACATCCAAACGCCAAGTAGGCCCCCATCCACAATGTGCACAGAGTGCCCCCCCTATCACCAATATCACAACCTACCCTTGCACATATGCTGAATCCAGCAAACCAGCAGATCCGTGACCCACACTGACTATGCAAGTAACACTGCATGTCGAATAGCATAGCAGCTGCGCAAAGAAAATGACATGGCCCATGAAGCGACATGTACGGAGCCAAGTGCGGATCACATCCTCAAAGGAGCAGGTCACACTCCGACGTGTCCGCGTGCAACCACAACCCATGCCTTACAATACACGCAGCAGACCAACAATGCACCAGACCACAAAATCAGTCCGCGAGCACACATCACCCAAGTCAAAAGCAAAACAGGCCCCGAAAAGCACACAATCCAAAGGCACCCCGTCTCAAGGGGAGAAGGCTACACGAAATCAGAGCTGCAGGGGCAATTCCCCCACAATGCAGCCCACACACATAGCAATCACAGAACATCAGCAATAAAGGCAATGTGGTACAAAATTCCCCTCATACGGTTTCTGTGTCCGGTATGTGTGGTGGGATGATGGCTGCATGGCTGTGTGCCCCTGACACATCAGACTGCGTAGGTGATGGGGCTGCATCAGATGTCGTCCAGCACCTATGCAAAAACAATGTTTGGCTCACAGAGGCGGAGCTTGCCAAAGGGATACACCCCCGTTGCACATGCGACAGTCAGTTCTACCCTGTGTTGGGATGAGGCTCATTGTGGCACACGAGTGGACAATCTTTACAACACACCTCACAGTTAGACACCAGTGGAGTGGCATAGGCTTTATTGGCATGTGCGTGTCAGTACGGACGAGGCAACGGCCACAAAAGGCACAGACATGCTTAAGACACTTACACGCAGCATGGGTACATGTCGAGGGGCAGATGATGTTGGGGCTGAAATGGACAAGATTTATCACATATGGCAACGCTCACAGCCCACCTTGCCTTGCTGGACGAGTCATGTGTTGTTTGGCGTCTTGCCAGTGCCCCGTGTGAGGGGGCACGACTCACTGTACGTGGGGTCTGCATGGTGCTCTGCCTCTGGGGTGCGGCAATTGTCTGCTCTGCCGACAGTGATCAGGTGTGAGGGTCCGACAGGTTCACATGTCGTGCTACATTGCCATGTGTGTGCTCTCACCGAGCAGTGTGTCCGAATTGGCAACGTTGCCAAACAACGCTGTGTTGCTCGGACCATGGACCTGCGTCGCCTTGGAAAGGTGTGTGTGCAGACGCGTTATTCCACGCACATTCATCCAGAGCCCGACCGAAGGGGACGTGTCCTCTGTTTTGGTGGGATATGTGAGCAATCCCCACTGTGCAACAAGTTGTTGGGCCATGTGCTGTGGGTGGCAATAGGATGTGGCTGCAGGTACGTAGTTACTCGTCGATGAATGCCCGTGCAGCTTCATGTGCAATGTGTTCCAATAGTACATCATTGTCGTGTTCAAGGAACACCAGGGTGAGCCAATCCATTAGGTGGTCCGGGCAGGTGTGCTCAGCCCACGCCGTCTCACCGATCCGCAACACAGCCCAATAGGGGAGCGCCTCGATGTGGTCACTGCACACGAGAAATTGTGCCATCTCCCATGCACAACTACCAATACATATGCAGTATGTCAAGGCATCCCATGCACGGCTGTCTCGGTTACACTCCTGTTCGTGATCCAACAGGGGGCGCAAACACAAGTCATAGTCCAATTTAATCAACAGTTGTGTTGGATAGGCAGACATCCATGGGACACTCGAATGTGCATGTTCAGCTGTGGAACCAGGGCTGGACACAGGTGACGTGGGCAATGCGGAAGCTGAGCCTGTAACTGATCCGCAGCACTGCCAGTGGCAGTGCGCCCAGTAAATGCAGCATACGTGCACGCTACTGTTCCACGTGACGGGTGTTGTGCATGTGCCCGGTATGGCCTGCCATTGCGTTGGTGCGTCTTGTGAACAGGCACTCTTCTGGACTGCGGCTGTTGTGTGGAGGATATGGCACAGCTCTGAGCAATGATTTGAATGTGTGTGCAACGTTGTGGGACATGGGTTGCTGTTTCCATGGGTGTCAAGGCCATCCCATGCGGGGGTACCACAGGCAGGGGTTTCTATGTGTGGGCTGTGGATAAGTCGGATGGTTTATTTGCGGAATGCGTGGTGTGGGAGTCATCCTCATCTGCCATTGTATCTTTATCAGGGTGTTCCAGGCGCGTTTGGGACCAAGGTCAGAGGTGCAGGTGTCCTCCCGGCTTCTGCATTGGGACAATGGTGCTTTCATCCCTGATGTTTGTCTCACTACTACTTTCATTTTGGGAATGTGCTGTGGCTTTGGCGCTGAGATTGGGTCACGGCCTTGGGCTCATGGTGTACGGATGGCGATGCACACACACATGTTGGCATGCGGAGTCAGGTGCCCGTGCGGCCTTGCGCTGCTTGTGCTATCTCACTCCGTCTCTCTCCCTCGCTCTCTCCCTCTCTTTCCTTTGTTGCGCGCATGGCACACCTTCTTCTCTTGGATTTGGTCTACCGGGCTGTGTGCTACGGATTGTCCAGTGGGAGCAGCTAGGACTCATCCTAGGGGTTGTTTCTGCTTATGTTTGTCTGGGGTTTTGTGTTGGTGCTTGCATTGCTGTATGACTGATTCTCCATTTTCTGGTCACGCATGTATGTTTATTTTGCTGCTTGTGCGACATCAGGCAAGATGTTTGTTTTGGGATTGGTGGTGTTGGTGTGCAATTTCTTAGTCTGGGGTTGGGGGTGGTGCCGGGGGGGGTGTTCCGGGTGTGGGATGGGTTCCTGGGGTGTTGGCGGTGGGTGTTGTGGCCCTGTTGGGTGTTCGGGCCGCATGATGAGTTGCTCCATGGCATCTGTTTCCCTTCGGATGTGGCCCTGGGCTGTGCTCCCTTTTGTGGTGCTGGCTGCCGTCCGACTTTACACCAGGTCAGAGCAGGTGTAAATTTCCTGGTGCTAACGCGCCATATCGCCGGTTTTGTGTTTTTATCACGGATGTGGCTGGTCGTTGTGAATGTTGAGGTGTGCTGTTGTGTCGGCTTTTGTCACGGGAACGCCTACTCTGCCTCTCATTAGCGATATTTGCGAGGGTCCTCTGTGGCAATTTTTTTTGAGGCTGCTATCACGGGTATACTGGTGCTGTGGGCTGTTAACACCGGCTTGTGAATGGGGGGGTAAATTTATCATGAGTTTGGCTGCGATAAAGTGCCGTTAATTCGGCGATGGCTCCTTGTGAATATGTCCCTTAATCTTTCCCCCCTCTCCATCTCCATGTCGGTGGTTTTTGTTGCTCTCTAACAGTTGATCTGTACTTGTTTATGTACATCCACAATAAAATGTAAGCCTGTACCATATCTTTGCTAATATGGTGCAGTGTTATGCTTGCTAAGTTGCCGATAGAAGTGTTAAACTAATAAGGGTAACGTTTACATGTGCCATTTAGTTGAGAATATCGCTCTAAGTATACAGATAACAATTTTACAAAATAGAATCTACAAAGTTATCTGTAGTGGGTAGCAGAGGAAGTGGTGTGGGACGGTGGGGTGCATGGGACGGGGGGTGGGGTGGGGGGGCGAGGGGAAAAGTAGGAGGTAGTGGAGTCACATATAAAATGGGAAGGTGAATCTAAATAATTCAATAAATACATGCTGTATGTCGGATGACACTACCTGCCACCCTACTGTTCCCTTATTCCGCTCCAGTACCATGCAGCATTTCCTCTGCAAGCCGCCACTGGAATTATATAATTGTATGTGATTATTTTGACATATTGAACAGATATAACAAATAATTGAAACTTTTTTTTCATTCTCAGAAAATTATTTTGTTTGGATTAAAAATTGAAAATGCCTAGAAGAACTGAAAAAAAAGGAAAACAAAAAGGCAATCTACTTAAAGAAAAGTAAAAATGTGGATTACAAGAAAATGAGAGCACTACAAAAAGAGTTTCTTCTGGTAAAAACACTAGACAATTTCTAAAAAAGTATTACGAACATTTAATGAAAATAACATCACACAAAGGAAAAAGAAAACATTTTCAAGTAAGGAGAAGCAGACTTGGACTTCAAATTGCAAGAAAAAAACCATGATAAGGAAAGAGTATTTGTTACCCGTAGACAAAAACAATTTCAAGAAATTCGTCAAAGAGTTTTTTGAAATAGAGTAATTCAGAATTTAATAAAAGGATGCCGCAAATATAAAAAGATAGTGCTGCAATTGAAACAGAAACAGCGTGTTGAAAGCATAGTGGATACTGCTTTTAAGTTAAAACAAAAAATATTCATTTTCATTTTGAAGAGGATGAAAGTGTTGGATAAAACAATGAAGATTCTGAAAGACAAAAGTAAAAAAAAAGACGTGTGAACAGAAGCAACTTTTGTAAAATCTTCAGTGGAAAATGGAAACATACATCTAATAGTGAACCTTTTTTTAATGAAGAGAGTTACATCCAAGAAAATAGTTTACCATTTGCAGTTGATACTGGAGGTCATTGCTACGAAGTTCAGAATGGTTGTCCTGTTCCAAAAGAGGAAATGGTTACTATTAGTGCAGAACAGTTAATAGCTGATGAAGTGCAAGGGAAACGCACACAAGCTCCTGTGTATAAGTGGGGTTGTAGCAGTATTTGTAGTATTCGACAGGAATCTATTGATATAATGCGAAATTTGTTACGAGAATATACACAGAAAAGTGTAAAACAGAAGATTAGGTTGTTACAAACACTAGATCCTTGTAATGTAAGAAAATATACTGAGAAACATGGGCATTCTCTGGTTTGTCTTTCAAGAAAAGTGTGTAAAAGTGTTTTTCATCACTTAAGGATGTTAGCAGTACACCATTCAGAAATGCGGAAGTTTGTAAGGAAACTGTACTATGTAAAAAGTCCTGCATTATGTTTAGGTGAACTAAATACAGCTCTTTTACACGGTTCTTTATCAGATGTACAAAAAAGTGTGATGATATTCAGTTCCGATATTTTGGTTCAGAAGAGCAGTGTATAGAAAGTGAAAGTTTGACAATTACAGATGTTGAAGAAGATGGGAAAGTGATTATGATTGATCAGTTTGAAGAAGAAATTGGAAAGTTTAACATAGTGTGCTCTGAAATTCCAAACTATGGGGCACATTATGATGACGGGCGGACAAAGTCTGCCCGCCACCATAGCGGTGAATGGGACCATCTGCCATAGGAGTGGCGGTCCCACCGCGAGTATTAGGATGCCACCGCCACGGTGGCGGTGGCATCCCCTATTCCCAACATTGTGGCGGGCGGTGTTCACAGCACCGCCCGCCACAATGCTGGGAATGCACGTCGTGCATTGGCATGCACAAGGTGACAGGCGATCCGCCCGTCATCGTAATGACCCCCTATGTTTGTGTTTGTTGTCGACCTACTAATTATAAAATTCAAACTAGGAATGTTGATTTGTATTTGAAATCAGAAAAGAAGAATAATGATAAATGGAAAGAATTTGCAACTTACTTGTTAGTGGAAGGTCAATTTGAGTTAAGCAGTGATCAACGTATTTGTAAATATTGTTATAACAAATTAGAAGAGAACAAAATGCCCGCTAGAGCAGTACATAATAAGTTAGAATTAGTAGCTATTCCGGAGGAACTGGCAGATTTGAATACATATGAGTCAGTTCTAATTCAATCTGTTCATCCATTTCAAACTATAATTCGCATGGAGCCTAAAACAGGTAAACTGCCACCAACAGACTTACAAAGAGGGCTGAAAGGAAGAGTAGTGTACTTACCTTTGGATTTTAAGAAAAATATTGAAATTGTTGGTGGAGACAAAGATGAAAATGAAGCAGTAGTCATTCTAGTAAATGGAGTACCAACAAAGAGTCGGAAAATATGGCAAGAATTTGTGGATGTTAAAAAACTTCAAAAGGCTACGTTATATCTTGTGGAGAATAATATTTATTATAAAAGTGTAAATGTGGAAGAACAGGTAACACGTTTGGAAGATGAATCTGGAATTTCAAGTGGTCAAATAGAGAAAGTGGACAAGTCAAGGAGTGAAGAGATTTATGAACATTACACAATATGTCCTCTACATTCAAAAGAAGTAATAGGAAACAGTATTGAGTTATTTCAAATGAAAAAAACAACGGGAACTCCAATGAGTGTATGGGAGAAAAGCTTAGAAGCTCGTTGTTTTCCACAGCTGTTTCCTACTGGAGAAGGTGGACGATATGATGACCGACCTGTACGGATTCCAGCTTCAAAATATCGCTCAACAAGATTATACTCTGAAGATCCTAGATTCCGGCAGTGTATACCATATATATTTCACCTTTTGTTTGAAAGTGATCTGTCTTCTCTGTCCTATGCAGTGAACCACATACTGAAAACTGGAGTTCATCAATCACTTCTTTCAGCGAAAGAATTTGTGGAGAAAGTTCAAGAAACAGATGAAAATTTAGAAGCACAGTTAATTAATTTGATGGCATGTCAACGAGGAACAAATGAGTATTGGTATCATCGTCATGGAGAACTGAAGTGTATGTTACGGAACTTAGGTACACCAACATGTTTTGTGACACTTAGCTGTGCAGAGTATGCATGGGAAGATTTTCTTGAATTTCTACGAGAAGCAAATTCCAATATAAAGAATGTTGAAATGAAGACACCTGGAGAACTGTGTTCTTTGGATCCTGTAAATGTGTGCAGATATTTTAATCATAGGTTTCAAGCTATGATGTCTTTCATCTGCAATAAAAAGAATCCACCTCTTGGAGAAGTTACCGATTTCTTTTGGAGAAAGGAGTACCAAGCGAGAGGTGCTCCTCATATACATATGCTATTGTGGATCAAGGATGCACCTAAGTTTTGAACTGATTCAGATGAAATAGTATTGTCTTTCATTGAACAGTATGTGACATGTGAGATTCCAAGAGAAGGAGGAGATAGAAGCTTGAGACAGCAAGTTTTACGTTTCCAAAGTCACTGTTGTGGAAAGTACTGCCGACGAAATTACAAGTGTAAAGGAAAATTTTATACCAACTGTCGGTTTGGATTTCCACGTCCAGGAATTTCTAAAGGAAGAGTAAATTCTTGTTTTTCTTCTGTAAGGCACACAATAACTCGCAAATCTCCAAAGAATACCTACAACTTGAAAAGAAGAGAACTGTCAAAGTATATTAATGACTACAATCCGGTTATTTTAAAAATGTGGAATGAAAATATGGACATCCAGTATGTTGCAGACAACTCAATTGCTGTTGCACGCTACGTTACAGCATATATAACGAAATCAGAAAGAACCGAGATGAAAGAAATGTGGGAAGAAATTGCACAAGAGAAGAGCCTTAGCAAAAAATTGTACAGCTTTACTTTGAAAATGCTTTCCCACAGAGAAATTGGATCATATGAATGTTCAGACCGCTTGTCCTCTTCAAGTTTATATTCAAAATCACGAGGGATCATTTGGGTAAGTTTAGGTCTTGCCTGCTCATGAAATAGAGTGTTGAAATCATTAGAAGGAATTGAATACTTAGCAGCAAATGAACCAGACAGTACAGAAATTCTTAAAACTAATATGTTGGATACATACTATCCGAAAAGAAGTCGACATCTGGAACAGCTATGTCTGTATGAAGTACTTCAACATTACAGCTTCAAAAGAAATGTTAAACAGAATTTAAAACAAGGAAAATATGCAGTACTTGGATGTCATGGATGTTTAGTAAAACACACAAAAGGTAACCTTATCAACCACAAGAAACTGGGGGGTCGATTCCGATGTCGGCCGGAAGCGCACCTAACAGTATTCGTCCGGAAAAAATACGAGCCGAACGCGTGTTTTCCGACCGACTCGAACACTCTACCGAACAAACAAGTACGATGCGTAAAATAGCCCAGATTCCGAGCGAGCCGTACTTACCCATTCCAGCTCCTGTTCCCCGCCCGAGCCGGATCCGTAAACGCCTAATCGAGTCGCACGGAACCAAATACACAGCACCTTCTGGCCGGACTACTACGATGCGTCTCCCGTACGCGCCAAACTCGTCGCTACGTACGGCACGTTTGAGCATCCGGGAGAGCTGCACATAAGCTCCAATTCGCGCCACAAGACGATCCACGGCGACGAGATGAACAAGCCAGCGACGAGTACGAGTCGAAGACACGAGAAACCCGAACGAGACAAACCAACCATGAATCCCATCGCGCAGGTCCTACCAATACTCTACATCTATTACCGGGACCGGCACGGACGTGTACGGCGCAGACGGTAAGTCAAACACCCACAACACAAACAAACGACACTTACCCGAAATATGTCACACACACATAGGGATGTACAAATGACATACACAAGCAACAGCAAAACCATAGGGGTGGGATGGCCAACACCAATGCCATACACACCCATAGGGGGATGGATGCCTACCACCAACACCACCCTACAACTACCCCTACTCATGGGTGGCTAGATGCCTGCCACCACCCCCCCACTCATGGGGGGCTGGATGCCTACCACTACTGCCATCCCCACCCATAGGGGGCTGGATGCCTACCACTACTACCATCCCCACTCATGGGGGCTGGATGCCTACCACTACTACCACCCCCACTCATGGGGGCTGGATGCCTGTCACTACTGCCATCCCCACTCATGGGGGATGGATGGCTGCCACTACTACCATCCCCACTCATGGGGGGCTGGATGCCTGCCACTACTGCCATCCCCACCCATAGGGGGCTGGATGCCTACCACTACTACCATCTACACTCATGGGTGGCTAGATGCCTGCCACCACCCCCCCACTCATGGGGGGCTGGATGCCTGTCACTACTGCCATCCCCACTCATGGGGGGATGGATGGCTGCCACTACTACCATCCCCACTCATGGGGGGCTGGATGCCTACCACAACTACCATACCCACTCATGGGGGGCTAGATGCCTACCACTACTACCATCCCCACTCATGGGGGGCTGGATGGCTGCCACTACTACCATCCCCACTCATGGGGGGCTGGATGCCTGTCACTACTGCCATCCCCACTCATGGGGGGATGGATGGCTGCCACTACTACCATCCCCACTCATGGGGGGCTGGATGCCTACCACAACTACCATACCCACTCATGGGGGCCTGGATGCCTACCACTACTACCATCCCCACTCATGGGGGGCTGGATGGCTGTCACTACTGCCATCCCCACTCATGGGGGGATGGATGGCTGCCACTACTACCATCCCCACTCATGGGGGCTGGATGCCTACCACAACTACCATACCCACTCATGGGGGCTGGATGCCTACCACTACTACCATCCCCACTCATGGGGGCTGGATGGCTGCCACTACTACCATCCCCACTCATGGGGGGCTGGATGCCTACCACTACTGCCATCCCCACCCATAGGGGGCTGGATGCCTACCACTACTACCATCCCCACTCACGGGTGGCTAGATGCCTGCCACCACACCCCCACTCATGGGGGCTGGATGCCTGTCACTACTGCCATCCCCACTCATGGGGGATGGATGGCTGCCACTACTACCATCCCCACTCATGGGGGGCTGGATGCCTACCACTACTGCCATCCCCACCCATAGGGGGCTGGATGCCTACCACTACTACCATCCCCACTCATGGGGGGCTGGATGCCTACCACTACTACCATCCCCACTCATGGGGGGCTGGATGCCTACCACTACTGCCATCCCCACTCATGGGGGTTGGATGGCTGCCACTACTACCATCCCCACTCATGGGGGGATGGATGCCTGTCACTACTGCCATCCCCACTCATGGGGGGATGGATGGCTGCCACTACTACCATCCCCACTCATGGGGGGCTGGATGCCTACCACTACTGCCATCCCCACCCAAAGGGGGCTGGATGCCTACCACTACTACCATCCCCACTCATGGGTGGCTAGATGCCTGCCACCACCCCCCACTCATGGGGGCTGGATGCCTGTCACTACTGCCATCCCCACTCATGGGGGGATGCATTGCTGCCACTACTACCATTCCCACTCATGGGGGGCTGGATGCCTACCACTACTGCCATCCCCACCCATAGGGGGCTGGATGCCTACCACTACTACCATCCCCACTCATGGGGGCTGGATGCCTACCACTACTACCATCCCCACTCATGGGGGCTGGTTGCCTACCACTACTACCATCCCCACTCATGGGGGCTGGATGCCTACCACTACTACCACCCCCACTCATGGGGGGCTGGATGCCTGTCACTACTGCCATCCCCACTCATGGGGGGATGGATGGCTGCCACTACTACCATCTCCACTCATGGGGGCTGGATGCCTACCACTACTGCCATCCCCACTCATGGGGGCTGAATGCCTACCACTACTACCATCCCCACTCATGGGGGCTGGATGCCTACCACTACTACCATCCCCACTCATGGGGGCAGGATGCCTGTCACTACAACCACCCCTACTCATAGGACGGGTAATGCATGACACAACTAGCATACTCCCACATAAGGACTGTCTGTAAATTACATCCCACCCCCAACACCATGACAAGCATGTGTGGTCTGTGTCAAATGCATACAACACTGAACATGACATGGAACATACAATGTGACCCCCTAACACATGTGTCACACATAATTGTGTGTGTGGCCTACACAATGCAAGCAGACCATGACCACTGTGGCAATGTGGCTCAAAGCCCTATCACCACAGTGCCCAAAAGGCAAGTGTGTGCTCCATAGCTGAAGCACATTTTGAACAGTGTGGCAATGGGGCCCTAAGCCCCATCACCACAGTGCCCAAAAGGTAAGTGTGTGCTCCATAGCTGAAGCACATTTTGAACAGTGTGGCAACGGGGCCCTAAGCCCCATCACCACAGTGCCCAAAAGGTAAGTGTGTGCTCCATAGCTGAAGCACCTTTTTGAACAGTGTGGCAATGGGGCCCTAAGCCCCATCACCACAGTGCCCAAAAGGTAAGTGTAGTCCTGGTAAAAGCTGCTAAACCAAAAATGCAGGGATTATTCCTGGTCACACAACACCAAACACTACAGTGGCATTGTAGTGCTTGTGTCCCATAGCAACATAGATTGTGTGAGGCAAGCAGTGCAGTGCCAATGACACATCGTTCTAGCCATGTGCACACAAACATCAGCCATGGGGGCCCACATTGTCTACATTCACAAATAACACAATGACAGAAGTGAGCATCATAATGCCTACCCACATATCTGCAGCAATGGACACACAAATGTAGATATCCTGTGGAGACTGTAGATGTCATATGAACAAATACCATACCATGGCAGCAATGGGACATACTAACCATGATCAATGTGCTGACTGATGACCTAGCAGTCCCAGGGCCAGCAGGGCAAAGCCAACAAACAACATACAGCCAATGGCAAACTAAAGATATGCCAATGCAGTGGTGCAAATGCACAAACACAAACAGGCAGACTCACACTGCATATCATACACAACAGGTGAGGGGGTTGTGTGCCAGTGTCCCCAGGCAAACACACAACACATGAGGAGGCCAGATTCACTAATACATAGATGTCAACACAGTCACATACAAAACTAACTCAAGGATTGGATTCCCCTATGTGGGCAAACAGGCATTGTGAGATGAGAGGGAGCCCAAATTACACATGTCACACAAGCTTGTAGGAACAGCAACAAACACAGCAAGAGACAGAACCAACACAGCACTCCCCCCAGGGACCCCACATTGTGATGACACTAGCCTGCATGACAATCACACTGTGATGGCAAAGGTAGATGTCATCCACACTGTGAACCACACCACAGCCATGTGTCCTGAGCAACAAACTACCATCACACCTATACAAGCACAAAGCACTCAGCATGGCCTGCCAGCCAAGGACAACATGGAGGTAGTGCCCCAGCCGTGCAACAACTCACATTTGCACACACTCAACGCCACACACCTTGAACTCCACCAATGTGCAGCAGTGAAGCTCACATGGACTGCTGACATTGCACATGCACCCATGAAAATCCCAGGGGTGGTGGGGGAAATAAGGTGCAGAAACCCATCACACATGGCCAGTCAATAATACTTGTGAATGTCTGACACACTGCACAGTATGCCGTACATGGGCATGACGTGAAATCCACCCCAAACAATGGGATCCTGGCCATAGTCACACACCAATGAAGAAGCCAAGCTGACCCACAAAGGACACACATAGACAACTTCCAACATTGCAGCTCTGACCCTGAGGAGTGGCAGCAGTCACACACACAACGTGTCACAATCACTGAAAGCATACACAAACAGAAAATCACATTACTCGTGTAACCAACAAGTGCCAAGAGGAATCTTGACTGTGTCCCATCTGCGTTTGCCCACATCCCCAGCCCTGACAACAAAGACAACTAGGGATGACAACCTCATTAACATTAGTTTGCCATGCACCCACATCCCGGAGAAACCAGGTCCAAGATGCTGGATGAACACAGAACAACTCAGCAAGCATCACAAACAGGAACATCCGTAGGGACACAGCATGTGTAGGAAAAGGAGAAGGGTACACGCACAGACATGCCTACACAACACACAACACGGGCACAGCCTATATCACGGAATCACGCACTGCCATGAGGGCACTCCACTCCTGTGGAAGGTCAGCTGTGCCCAACCTTGTCTGTGCATGACTCAAACATGTCAGCAGAACACTCGGTCAGTGAGTCAACAACTACAACACACTGAAGGCTCTGCTCATATCAGCCTGGGCACGGGAGTGTCACGTCAGTCATCTGCATACACCCAAGACACGTGTCAAGCAACTTGCACTGTGTACACAGATGAGTCCTCCAAATTTGATGTGCTAAACTGCATGTCCATTGGAGACGGGCACACAGTCAGGGTACTAGGAACATTGGATAGTGGTAAGCCCACCAGATGTGCTTCAGTGTAGGACAAAGATGGTAATCTACAAACGTACATCCCTGTGTCAAATGCTGAACATTACACCCTCAGACTGCAGCAAAGGATGCTATAGATCCAGACTAGATTAGGACACATATCCCATGGACCACATGGAGCCCATCACAGCAAAACTTCATTTACCTTTTCTGAACACTATTACAACAGCAAATGCATGATTCCACACATCTACATCATGTACCTCCAAAGATTAACCACAAGTAAACAAAAAGAGGCTTTATTCAGTAAGTGTGCAACTCAAATCAAAAGTCCAAAATAAACTAAGGCCAATGGCCAGTCCAAATATACAGTCCCAACAGGGTGATGTGTGACAACTTGTCAACAATTGCTTGCCTGCACAGGTACGGACAGGGGACATCCCCTTGGAGGGGCATACGAGGGGCAGGCCAGGCACCGCAGGGACAGGATCAGGAGATGCCAGAAGGAGGCAGTGAAGGGGAGGTGGGTGCAGGAGTATCACCGGCAACTGCAGTGGAGGTGTCTGACTCAGGGGGGCTGGCACCACCGCAGGGCTCAAGTCTGATGGTGTTGGTGCTGCAACCACTGCAGTGGGCTGGTCAGATGGAGTGGACTGGGTCCCCAATGCTGTGCCCGAGTCAGACGGGGTGGTTGTGGACTCCACCGCAGTGCATGACTCCAAGGTAGTGGAAGGGGGGGCAGAAGAGCTGGGCAGGACAGAGGGGGGGACACGGTCTCCACACCAGTGGCACAAACAGGCAGAGTGTCTGGTTTGGGGGTGGAAGAGCAAGTGGCAGGGGAGGAGGGCCTAAGCAGTTTGGGGATGCGGTATCGGTGTGTGGGCAGGGTGTGGCGGTGGAACCTGTGGAGTGGTGGCCTGGGGGATGGAGGTGAGAGACTGGGTGGTTGACTTGCAGGGCGGTGGCGGGGTCTTGCTCTTCCGGGACCGGGGGGACTTGCGGGTGGGGAGCTCACTCTGCCTGCGCCTGGGGGAGGGTGTCCGGGGCGAGGGGCACTCCCTCTGTGTGGGTGGACTTCCTCTTCCCCCGGTATGCTGGATCAGCGGGATTGGAGGGGAAGAGGCCGAGGTCGCTGAGGAAGAGCTGCTGATCAGGTGGGGTTGCAGGTGAGGCAAGGGAAGGGGTCTTGGAGGGAGAGGATCTTGAGGATTGCGGAGTGACTGTGGTTACCTGTGTGTGTGTGTGTTCCCCATCCCCTGTGTCTGTGGTATCAGTCCCCTGAGGATGCTTGTGTGCACGTCTTGCCTTTCTCTTGGGTGTGTCTGTGCTGCTCGTGTCTGTGTGTTTGGGTGACTGTGCAGGTGTGCATGTGCTTTGGACAGGTAGGGGGCAGGAAGTGTGGATGGGGCAGAGGTGGGAGGGGTGAGGGACTGTTGGAGGAGGGACACTGCTGCCGTCAGGGAGGAGTCCATGGACTTATTGCTCCTCTGTAGGGCAGACATACCCGTCGAGATGCCCTCCATGAACGACACCAGCTGTGTCAACAGAGTGGTGTGTGCATGGAGAACACTCAGCATTGCTGTCTACCCTACATGGAGCTGCCGAAGGAGGTACACAGACTCCTCACTCAGGGCAGCAGGGGACACAGGGGCAGGGGGTGCGGTGCCTGGCACGAAGGAGACACGCTCCTGAGTACGGGAGCCTCCACGGACCTCAGGAATGGGAGCCAATGGGAGGGCGTTGGTGGTGGTGGCGGGGCCAGACAGACTAGCTGGCCTTTGGTGGCTGCTGAGACCCGCCTCCACAAGGGAGTCATCCTCCGAGCTGCTGTGGTCCTCAGCTGAGGTGGATGGTGCTGAGGACTCCTCGGTGTGGCTCCCTCGCCCTCCGTGCCACTGGGTCCCTCTGACCACTCGGTCCGATGCTGACCCAGTCTGGCTCCGCTGCTCCTCCTGGTCCGTGGAGCTGTCCCCTCCTGTGGCCGTGGATGTTTCTGCAAACAATTAGGGAAACAGACAAACATCAGTCACCTGCACTGACCGCACACACCACAGTAAGTACAGCACATTACAGAGCAAGCCCTGGCATCCTTAGTTGAACATTGCCTAAAGTCCCCACACAGATTCGGGGAAGCCAATTGTCAGTCTGATGGTCAACCATGGGACTCACACCCCTCCTGTCCTTGCACCCATCTGTCTGGTGCCTGTCTGATGGTAAGACCCCAGTGCGGACACATGCACCACCTACACAGTTGTTGGACATTGCAGGGAACACGGTGAAGTATGTGAACATGCACACATCACATCTCTTGCCACTGAGTCAGTGCAGGTGTCCGGATAAAGGGATGGCCAGAGTCTAAATAGAAATGCATGTGATGCATACCAGCACCAGACACCTTGATGCACCCATGTCCGGATAGTCAATGCCACAATGGGGTGCATGTTGCACATGTCACTCCCCTGCAGGATCAGTCTCAGGAAGTTTAATGCCATGACACAGGAATGCGTGCAAAGTCATACATTACTGTCTCAAGTCACATGGCCATGGCAGCCAGCCAACAACAGTCTGCACTGTGTCACAATCCGAGGGCATGGGGAATGCAAGTTATGTGACTGACAAGTGCACATGTCCATCCCCCAAATACCACATCATCTGTACTACTATTTGTCCACGTCATACCAACTGGACATATGGGGGACATGAAACACAACTCTCTGAACAGGAGCACCTCACAGTGTGCTGTGAATGACAACACAGCTGCCTGAAAGTCACAGTCGCAAACACCTGTGTGCACAGTCAAGTGATCAGACACCTATAAGTCACAGAAGTATCGTCTATCATGGTGACATCTCAGATGGCATGCTGAGCCCTAACCCATAAACATACCAGTAGTCCTGACAACGAAGACATAGCACAATGAGACAGAGGCAGACACCTGAGGGTACATTTCACTGATCACAACATGCCAGATGATACACGGGAGTGGGAGTACAGAGTGTATTGCATGCCCTGGAGTAGGCATGACTGTCCAGCTCCACCTGTAAGAGGGATGAGTCCTGGACAGTAGGCAGGTGGCTAAGCATGTGTGACACACTGGATACACATACTCCTGAGGCCCAAACATTGTTCCCACCAGCAGCATGGGTGTGTGCCAAATTCCCCAGGGACATGTGGTGAGTCAGAGCAGCAAGCGGACCACATATCAAAGTTACACCCAGATCACATGTCAGAACTTAGGCATTGTGTAAGCAATTGAGCCACCCATTAATCGCACAACATAGTCACGGGAACAAATGCTGTCCCCCACCTTGAGCAAAGCAAAATGCAATGACACAGTCCCCAAATGACACAATTTCCCGACTATAAGGGCCACACATATGCGTATTAGAGGAGAAGTGGGCATGTCACAAATGAGGGACATGGGTCCTGGACCACATGACTGATGTACTGTGGAAGATTAACCAGGCCAGAGGAGGGCACATAGCATGTCAGACAAAGTGCACAGTGCAGTCATGGACTCACCCCTCCTTGCTGCTGTCTGTCCTTCAGCTGCCCATCCAGGTCAGGGAAGACCACCGCCAGGATCCGGAGCATGTGGGGGTCAGGGTCCGGTGTCTGCCTCTCCTGCGAGGAGGCGACAGCTTCAGCTGGACCCTTGCGATCCTCCGGGTCCAGCCACGAAGGTCCTGCCACCTCTTCTGGCAGTTGCGGATCCTGCGCCTGTAGACCCCCACGGATCTTACTTTCCGGGCGATGGTCAGCCAAATTTCCTGCTTCTGGTGGGCATCAACCTGTGAGGATGACAAAGTGAAAAGGCCATTACTACACATGCAACATATACGTGCATCACACAGTTGGATATACATGTCTCAATCACAGGGGCATATGATGTACACAGGCAGTGCAACATTGGCTATGAACAGTTTGCCAGCAGTCACTACATGGTATCATTGCATGGGAAGTAAACCTAGTTGGAATGCACTGTTACTGCACTGTACCAGTTCAGTGCATGTAACTACACACTTTGGGGTGTGACAACTACTCAGTGGGCATGCTAGCCAGTGGTGTGCACACTGAAAGCCCTGCTAGTCAGACAACATGCACAATTAGTGAGGCAGTGGACAGCACACTCACCTGCTCCCCTGGTTTCCCATACAGCTTGCTGTACTGTGGAAGGAGGCTGTCCAGCAGGGCCTGGTTCTCCTCAAGGCTGAAGGCTGGGGCTCTCTCCACAGTATGTCCCATTGCAGGAGCCAGAGGATGCATAAACAGCAGCAGTGTTGGTGGCAGATGTCGTCCTGGAGCATGTAGTGCAGGCAAGTGAGCTCTCAGGGGAACAGCCAGCATTATATGTGTGCTGCAGAGGCAGATACTGTCCCATGTGTCCAAAGTGATAGGTCCAAGTCGTTTGCATCTTCTGAATTTGACCAATCCATGGAATAGCAGCACTAATACATGCCCACAGCATCCTTCAAATCTTCAACTTCATGACACCCATGATTTTGCAACATTGTTGTGGCAGGTCAACTGAATTCACTGCATCAGACTCGTTGGAGCTTCGAAAACGCGTCCATTGCCATGCCAAGCCCCAGCCAATGTGTGCGCACCGTTCTGTCCATTGCTGTACAACGCGTACCAGGCATACAACGCGTACCCGCTCTCATACAATGCAATGGGCCGGCCGGGCACACCGATCGGTCCATTGCTCTACAACGCGTACCAGGCATACGACGCGTACCCGCTCACATACAATGCAATGGGCCGGCCGGGCACACCGAACGGTCCATTGCTGTACAACGCGTACCAGGCATACAACGCGTACCCGCTCACATACTATGCAATGGGCCGGCCGGGCACACCGATCGGTCCATTGCTCTACAACGCGTACCAGGCATACAACGCGTACCCGCTCACATACAATGCAATGGGCCGGCCGGGCACACCGATCGGTCCATTGCTGTACAACGCGTACCAGGCATACAACGCGTAACCGCTCACATACAATGCAATGGGCCGGCCGGGCACACCGATCGGTCCATTGCTCTACAACGCTGCACCAGGCATACAACGCGTACCCGCTCACATACAATGCAATGGGCCGGCCGGGCACACCGATCGGTCCATTGCTCTACAACGCTGCACTCGCCACATACAATGCAATGGGCCGGCCAGGCACACCGATCGGTCCATTGCTCTACAACGCGTACTCAGGCATACAACGCGTACCCGCTCATATACAATGCAATGGGCCGGCCGGGCACCCCGATCAGTCCATTGCTCTACTACGCGTACCAGGCATACAACGCATATCCGCTCACATACAATGCAATGGGCCGGCCGGGCACACCGATCGGTCCATTGCTCTACAACGCGTACCCGCTCACATACGATGCAATGGGCCGGCCGGGCACACCGATCGGTCCATTGCTCTACAACGCGTACTCAGGCATACAACGCGTACCCGCTCACATACAATGCAATGGGCCGGCCTGGCACACCGATCGGTCCATTGCTCTACAACATGTACCAGGCATACAACGCGTACCCGCTCACATACAATGCAATGGGCCGGCCGGGCACACCGATCGGTCCATTGCTCTACAACGCGTAACCGCTCACATACAATGCAATGAGCCGGCCGAACACACCATCGGTCCATTGCTGTACAACGCGTCCCTGGACAGGTCACACGCATATGTCACCATGCTGGTCACTGGTGAACCTATGCCAGCCACATTTACTTTCCAGGGACTCAGGGGCACACCTACAACACCACACCCAGTCCACACTGTATCTAAGGCATGTGTGGCAGCATAACCTTATCTGTGTATGGGGGTGAACATGTGGATTTTGGGGTGGCACTTGGGGGCAGACACACCCAGGCTGTGCACGTGTTAATGGGGACAGGGTCCTTTGTGTGTTATGCACTTGACCACTGTGGTGTGCAACTTTTCATTTCTGATCATGTGTCATGGTCACATTTCCAGGTTGTGTATGTGTATGACATGTCACATACCCCCAGGCTCACATGTGGGAAGGCATGTACGTCACAGGGTGGCCCATTCCAACAATAGTGATGTCCCTCCACAGTCTGTGTGCATGTTGTGTATCACATGTCTCTGACTCCATGTGCACAATGGGAGACAGTCTCCACATCCACGTGGTTTGTGCATGAACTTTGATGGTGTGTGTGTGTGTGTCACAGACGTCCATGTCTGTCCTGCAGAGGCTACAGGGGCCACTACCTGTGGGTGTCATGTTTGTTTTTCTGACATGTACATGATACGCCATGTCATGCCAGTGTCCATGTGGCAAGACAGGGTCCCTGGGAATCTACCTGTCAATGAGCTGTGATGCCTGTGGAGCATCTGTCCAGACATGTCATGAGGTATGTGTGTGGAACGTGACAGCAGCTAATGGGTACTGTGACACAGCCTAATGGTTACCCATAGCACACCCTGGAACCTGTTGTCAACACTTGTTGAAAAGAGATGTTAGATGATGTCCATGTAGGTGCCATATATGTCCAAACGGAATGACACACACATCAAGTACTTGTGTTTGTTAATGATGTATCATGTGAATTTGAGTATGGTGAACGGCACATAGGTGGGGTGACTGACAATCTTGCTTTCTTCACCTATGCACTGCAGGGCTCCTGCTGTCCATCGACCATTCCCAGACCTGGCAACGATGGTGGAACGTGACAGCATCCGACGGTACCGCTTCACCAGGCAGCTGATTGAGGATTTGGCAGTGCGGTTGGACCCACATTTGCAGCCTGGCCGGCCGTATCCTACAGCGCTGACCCCCAAGGTGAAGGTGATGGCAGCCCTACACTTCTTTGCCACCGGTACCTTTCAACACACTGTGGCAACTACTGGTGGGATGTCACAGACTATGTTCAGCCATGTGCTACGCGATGTTTTGGGGGCAATGTTGAGATACCTGAACCAGTACATCTATTTCCCAACACGTCAACGACTCACTGACGTCAAGAGTGACTTCTATGCCCTGGGGAGGATGCCACATGTCATTGGCTCCATTGATGGGACACATGTGGCTTTGATACCACCACAGGCACATGAGCAGGCATGCCGGAACCGTAAACATTATCATTCGATCAATGCTCTGGTGGTATGTCTTGCAGATATGACCATCTCACATGTGTGTACCCGTTTCCCCGGTTCGGCACACGATGCCTACGTGATGAGGAGTAGTCGCATCCCGAGGATGATGTCACAGATGCCGAACCAGCGTGCCTGGCTTGTTGGTGTGTACTGACTTTGTACCATTGTGTGTGTTCTGCTATGTTGTTTTCCGCACACATTTTCAAATCGGCTAATGTGCAATTGTCTGTCTGTAGGTGACTCGGGATACCCCAACATGCCGTGGTTGCTGACACCCCTCAGGAACCCTGTGACACCAGCCCAGATGCGCTACAATGAGGCACATGGTCGGACGAGGAGGGTGATTGAGCGGACCTTTGGTCTCCTGAAGAGCCGCTTCCGCTGCCTGGACAAGACAGGAGGGGCCCTCCCATATGCCCCAGCAAAGGTGTGCAAGATTGTCATCGTCTGCTGCATGCTACACAACCTGGCAGTGCGGAAGGAGTTGCCTCTCATCCTGGATGACAATGACCAACGTCCCCCACCTGTGGAAGATCCTGGCCTGGGTCACGATGCCAGTGAAGATGATGATGATGATGATGGTGATGTCCGCACACAGCTCATCACCAACTTCTTCAGCTGAATGTGAGTCTCCAGAGGGTTGTAATGTCAATGATTTGAGTTTGCATGATATGTGTGTGTGGTGCTCTGTTGCTGTTTGAGTGTGGCCATGTGCTACTTGACTGGATGCGTGCAGCGATGTGTCCTTGCAGGTGGTCTGTACTGCCCAACAGTGTTGACATGCTAACTTGGTTTTGTGTAGTTATCTCGTGACATGTATTAGACATGAGTATTGCCGTTCTGTGCTGTTCTTCAGTGGTTTTGACTGTGTGTCATGTCTGTCCTTCACAGGGTGCTGCCGGAGTTGTCTGATCAACTTGGATCCCCCGAATCCATGACTCAACTTCCAAGGTGGAAGCAGTCGTTTCCCTACAGGTAATGTGCCACACACCCCTGGACTTTCTATCTTCTGCACTTTTTGACTTTGTGGCCACAGCCAGGTTGGATTAGCTTGCATTTGTAGTGGAAACAACATGTTGCAAATGTGTAATAAACCTGTGCTTCACTTTGGGATGTGCGTTGTCTGTAGTCACACATCTGACTGACATTTGCTTACTGCACCTGTAGTCTAGTTGACAGTGACTGTGAATAGGTGGCGTGTCTGTGCATTCCACTGTATTTCGTTGCAACATCAGTATAGGTGATGAGTCTGATGGCCCTGGTGTGTATGTGTTGTGTGGCCCTAGTGGTGTGTCTCCCTCATATGTGTCACGTCGCCATGACTGACATGACGGTGTTGGACTTGCTGTAGCAGTTAGCATGCACAGTGTCATTTTGCAGATCACCATCTACATGACAAAAACCACGTTGGAATCACAACAGAGGCAGATATGGTGTATTGGTGAGTTTATTTACATACAGGTGTGAGGATGGTGCACAGGATGGTGGGTGCTGTACATAGAAATTGGAATCCAAAGTTCCCATGTGAATTGGAAGTCTTGGTAGCTGAAATGTCCAGAGTAAAGTCCACAGTCATCTGATAAATTTGGCCAACTAGAGCTCCCCATGTCATGTGGGAGAGTTGGGTTGGCTTCGACAGGGCGTGCAGTTTGCACACAGAGGAAAAGTTCCAGAACAGGTGTTGGCTTCCTGGGGGATGTAGATGGCCATCGGCCTCTCAGTTTGGCCTCCTCGGACGGCCCCTCTTCTTGGGGGGACCCTCAGGTGCAGGCTGCGGCGGTGCAGGGGACTCTCTGCCAGAGTCCTCCTCCCTCCCTGTGGCATTTGCAGTTGTTTCAGCAGCAGATGTTGTGGGCACACAGGGAGGTGAGGCCATGTTGGTGCTGATCTGGCGGAGGCATGTCAGTATGTCCCTATGCACCGCTGTCAGTTGTCCCAATGTGTCCCACTTGGACTCCATGCCAGACATGTGTGTCTCGGCACGTGACATGTGTGGACATGTGGGAGTCCAAGCGGGCATGATGGGCAGCCTGCTGCTGTTGTATGTCCTTGAGGATCCCCACTACCTGGCTGACCTCTCCGGTGCTAGTCTGGTACGCATCCGCGATGCGTGCCAGTTGTGGGTCATCATGCAGTCCAGACCCCTCTGCAAAGAGCGACCTATGTCTACCACCCCTCCCACCACCCCTGGCGACACGTGCAGGACCTGCGGTGGCACGCACAGGTGACCGTGGGCCCACTTGGGTGTTGTTCCTGGGCTCGTTGTCACCAGCTCCAGTTTGGGCCTGGGTCCCTGCGCTGTTGTCATCTGTGGTCCTTGGTCTGTCCGTGTTGGCAGGGGTGGCCTGTGTGTTGGCAGTTGTTGGAGGGGTGGGTGCAGGGGGTGCAGATGTTGGTCCTGCTGGTGCTGCATGATGACTCACACCGAAGGGTCCAGCTGGTTCTTCGCCATCCGAGGAGTGCAGAGGCTGATCCACACCAGTGAGCTCAGTGTTCCCTGGAGCCTGGGACAGGGACTCCTCCTCGTCTGCTGCTGTGTCCCCATCATCACCTGTTTTGGGGAGAGACACAGATTGTATGTTATGTTTCTACTGGCATCAATTGTTCAAACACCTGACAGTTGTGACTGTACCTCTGGATGTGGGCCAGGACATTGCATTCTCCTAAATTGTGACAGTCAGAGAGTGATATTGGTGTAGCACATTGTCCTGCCAACCTGTGGCATGTCAATGTGTATGTTGAGGTGTGTGCATGACCAGCATTGGTGGTATTTGGTTGCCATCCAGGCCTCCTTCTCCCCCAGCCCAGTTATCCCACCATAAAGCGTGCTTCCATTGCAGGGAGTGCAAGTTGTCTTTCAGGATGTCAGTCAGTGGTGTCCTGCTGTTGGTTGTTGCACAGTTCCCAGCAGGGCCTTGTGCTCCCCCAGCAGTACCCAGTGTCAGCCATCTTGTGAGTCCTTTTCCACTCCCTGTGATGTGAGCATGGTTGAGAGTGGTGTTGATGGGCCAATTGTGAGGGTGAGCAATATCTGTGCCTACAACTCCCATCATACTATTGCCTCCACCCCCCTTCCCAGCATGCCCATCGTTCCTTCCTTTTGACTCTGCTTCCCTGTGGGGTGGGGTGCCTGTGCTGACAGGATGGCTGGGAGTGTTGTCCTGGCAGTTGTTTGGCTACAAGTCCCAAGAGTGTCCTTGTGCTTCACACAGCATAACCCAGGGTGGTGGTTCTTTGTGGGATCTTCAGTTAGGATGTGAGGCATTGCATTCTCCCAGGTGGGTTATGTGGAGTTAGTGTTGAGGGGTGTGTGAGGGAGGTGCTTGTAACTATGGTCAGTGCTGTGAGTCCTCCTTCCCACCCAGCCAGATATCCCACCATGGAACATGCTTCCATTGCAGGGAGTGCAAGTTGTCTTTCAGGATGTCAGTCAGTGGTGTCCTGCTGTTGGTTGTTGCACAGTTCCCAGCAGGGCCTTGTGCTCCCCCCAGCTGTACCCATTGTCAGCCATCTTGTGAGTCCTTTTCCACTCCCTGTGATGTGAGCATGGTTGAGAGTGGTGTTGATGGGCCAATTGTGAGGGTGACCAATATCTGTGCCTACAACTCCCATCATGCTATTGCCTCCACCCCCTTCCCAGCATGCCCATCCTTCCTTCCTTTTGACTCTGCTTCCCTGTGGGGTGGGGTGCCTGTGCTGACAGGATGGCTGGGAGTGTTGTCCTGGCAGTTGTTTGGCTACAAGTCCCAAGAGTGTCCCTGTGCTTCACACAGCATAACTCAGGGTGGTGGTTCTTTGTGGGATCTTCAGTTAGGATGTGAGGCATTGCCTTATCCCAGGTGGGTTATGTGGAGTTAGTGTTGAGGGGGTGTGTGAGGGGAGGTGCTTGTAACTATGGTCAGTGCTGTGAGTCCTCCTTCCCACCCAGCCAGATATCCCACCATGGAACATGCTTCCATTGCAGGGAGTGCAAGTTGTCTTTCAGGATGTCAGTCAGTGGTGTCCTGCTGTTGGTTGGTGCACAGTTCCCAGCAGGGCCTTGTGCTCCCACAGCAGTACCCAGTATCTGCCATCTTGTCAGTTGTTTTCCACTCCCTGTGATGTGAGCATGGTTGAGAGTGGTGTTGATGGGCCAATTGTGGGTGTGACCAATATCTGTGCCTACAACTCCCATCCTGCTATTGCCTACACCCCCTTCCCAGCATGCCCATACTTCCTTCCTTTTGAGTGGACTTCACTGTGTGTGAGTGTGACAGCAATGGCAAGATGGCTGACAGTGTGGTCCTGTTGTTTGTTGGTGTCCAGTTCCCAGCAGGGCCTTGTGCTCCCCACAGCTGTGGCCAGTGTCAGACATCTTTGAAGTGGCTTTTGACTCCCTGTGAGGTGTGCATGCTTCAGTGCTAACTTGCTGGGCCATGTGGGTGTGAGATGTTGATCTGTGACTACCACTCCCATCATGCTATTGCCTCCACCCCCCTTCCCAGCATGCCCATCCTTCCTTCCTTTTGAGTGGAGTTCAGTGTGTGTGAGTGTGACAGCAATGGCAAGATGGCTGACAGTGTGGTCCTGTTGTTTGTTGGTGCCCAGTTCCAAGGGGGGCCTTGTGCTCCCCACAGCAGTAGCCAGTGTCAGCCATCTTGTCAGTTGTTTTCCACTCCCTGTGATGTGAGGATGGTTCAGAGTGGTGTTGATGGGCCAATTGTGGGTGTGACCAATATCTGTGACTACCACTCCCATCATGCTATTGGCTACACTGACTTGACCAGCATACACAGAATTCCTTCCTTTGAGTGAGCTTCCCTGTGAGGTGGTGTTCTAGTGGTGGGTAAATATCTGGGAGTGTTTGTTGGTTCTATTTGTGCCACTGCCTTGCTGTATTTGTTGTTAGGTTTGTAGATGTCATGACACAGTTACATGAGATGGCAGGTATTGTGTTTGTCTGACTAGCATTCACATCTTGGGATGGATATCTTTTGGTTGCTGTGTATTTGCTAAGTGTGCATGGTTTGCCTATCCCCTTGACTGTGATGTGTGTGTGTTGTCACACCATATTGTGTATATTAGTTGTGTACTCACCAGGCTCTGGGATGTCTGTTAGTCCGTATACGCTCACTGGTGGTAGGATGGCCCGCACCTTCTCCTCCCAGGGCCTGAGGTATACTGGTTTTGCAGGAGGGCCACTGCCGGTGTGCTGGCTGAGGAGGTAGTCCTTTTTAGTAGGTCCCTGACCCTCCTGCGCACATCATACCACCTGTTCTGGATGTCTTCCTTTGTGCGCAAACATGGTGATTGTGCGTTGACCCTGTCGACAATCCTCGCCCACATCTTGGTTTTCTGCGACATGGGGGTCTGTTGTACCAATGTACCAAACAACTGTGGCTCTACCCTCAGGATCTCGTCTACCAGGACTTCCAATTCACAATCTAGGAACTTATGGTTCTTCTTTGGGGGCATGGTGATGGGTGGTGGTGGTGATTGATGTGTGTGTGTGTGCAAGTGGGGGGGTGTGAGTGTAGGTTTAGCTAGGTGTGTGTGAGGGTGCTATTTGTAGGTGTGGTAATGGTGTGTGACTTGTGTGATGTATGAGCTGTGAGTGTGTCTGTGGTTGCTGTGTGATGGTGTTCTGTCTGGCAGGTCAGTGGAATTTGCAAGGGATCATGGTAGGGATTTGTGGCCTTTATGTAGGTGGAGTTGGAGGTGTGTCCTTGTTCCATTTTTTTTCCCTCCCTGTACTTATTGGCTTAGTGGTTGCTTGTTTGGCCCTTTTTTTTCTAAATTTTCCTTGGTGTTTTTGGTGCATGTAGGAGTCGTTCTTGTGTCCGAGTAGGACGCTGCAGTTGTCTGGTGCGATCTTGTCCGACTCGTTCCCGCTGTGTGTCAGCTAGGTTTCATATGCGGCGTACGAGTCGGTCGCGTAGTATTGGGTTGCTTCGGCTGGGTTTTGTATACGTGTCGGTCGTACGGCTTGTGCTCCGGGCGAGTCGGTCGTGTTTTGCACGCACAGCATCGTACTACGCGGGTCGGAGTTCGCGGGTACGTTTCGTTCGGGTTCAATCCGAGTGCGTGTCGGTCGGTTCGGTTCGCGTGATTTTCCGGCCGGATGGCTTGTTTCCGTCCGGCTCGGTCGGTCATTTTGTATTCCGTCCGAGTCTGTCGGATTTCACATGCATTTCATCGTACTACCCGGGTCGTACGGCGCCGGTCCGAGTCGGTCGGACTAAATTCCCGTACCGAGTCGGTCGGTATGTTTTCCGGCCCGAATCGGAATCGGCCCCTTAGTTGTGAAACTCCAGACAAGCGACAATTTTACTATTTAGCACTTCTCCAACTGTTCAAACCATGGCGTAGCGAAAGTGAATTACTTGGAGATTTCGACTGCTACGAAGATTCTTTTAATGCATGTAAAGATAGCATTGCATGTTCAATTTTCCCTACATATTTAAAAATGTTGAATGATGAAGTTGAACAGGAAAAGACTATTACAGCTGAAGTTGCAAATGAAAGTTCTCAAGATAGTCAAAGTTCTGGTCCATGTAGTCAAGATCCACTTGGAGAACCAATAGTGGAAAATGAAGCAGCGATTGCTATGCATGAAGTGGAAATTGCAATGCAACAAGCACAAGAGGAGAATATTACATTGGAAAAGTTAGAAGAACAAGTAAATATTGAACAGAAAGAAATATATGTACAAGTGAGAGAACAGATAGAACATGGTTTGTTGCATGAAAAAAAGAATGTGTATGTTCATCATTTAAACCTATTCTGATGTACATCAGTGGTCAAGCTGGAACGGGTAAAAGTTTTTTAATTAAAGTTTTGACCAGTTATCTTAAAAAAACTACTGGTTCACATTTATCTTGTGTGGTAACAGCTCCAACTGGATTAGCTGCGCACAATGTTAAAGGAATTACTTTGCATAGATTACTAATGTTACCAGTTGAGCATGATAATAAATTAGAATATCAGAAGTTGTCTGGAGAAGCTTCTTATGAAGTGTCAAGAGTGCTGAAGAAGATGAAACTTTTAATTATTGATGAGGTGAGCATGGTCTCAAACTTAATGCTTGCTTTCGTGCATTTAAGAATGCAACAGGTATTAAAAACAGATTACGACGTTCTCTTTGGAGGAAAACATTTAATTGTATTTGGAGATCTGCTACAACTAACTCCTGTAAAAGGAGAACCAGTCTTTAAAACTCTTCTACATGAAGACACTAGGAAATCTTTGGGAAGTATTGGAAATGTGAATCTCTGGTTAAATTTTGAATATAAAGAACTCACTCAGAATATGCGACAAGCAAGTGATGAAGATTATGGAAATATTCTGAAAGATGTAAGAATTGGTGTTCTAAGCAAACATGGTAAACAAGCTTTACAAAGTCGTCTACTAAAGAACTTGTTTACAACTGAAAACACACCAGCAGCAGTACTGTACAAGAACATTGCAGAAAAAAGTCTATACTTTGCTTAATGCCTACACTGGAAGAGTGTTATACATTTAATCAAGAGCTTCTGAAATTGGAAAATCAAGAAATAGTTCACATTGAAGCTATTGATAAAATCGAGCATCAAGGAATAACAATTCTTCTTTCAAATAAACTACAGACTAAATTGGATTCTTTGGAAAAGTCTGTATCAAAAACTGCTGGCTTAGAATTTTTTTTAGATGTATGTATAAACTGTCGGGTAATTTTGAGGCGTAATTTGAATATAGAAGAAGGTTTAGTGAATGGAGCAATAGGGAAAGTTGTTGAATTTGTAAAATATCAAAACAGAAATGCAATTGAATTCTTGAAAATTAAATTTGATCAGATTACAGAGGTAAAACAAATTGGGCGTTGTGCTGTACGTTTTTTGCTGGTAAAAGACTTGTATGTTCGTAGAAAACAGTTTCCTTTCTGTTTAGCATATGCAATAACCATTCATAAATCTCAAGGTTTAAGTGTAGATAATGCTTTAGTAAATGTTGGAAGAACTGTGTTTAAAGAGGGAATGGCATACGTTGCATTATCTCGAGTTAGAACATTGTCTGGTTTGTATTTAATTGATTTCGATGAAAACAAGGTTAGTGCTGATGTAAATTGTGTAAGAGAATATAATCGTTTAAGAAGACTTTATGCACCAACTTTAGGTGAATATCCTATTTATGAAAAACGTGCTGTGTGTTCAAAACGCAAACATGTTGATGAATCAAGTGTGGTTGAAAAGCAGAAAAAAATTCA
Organism: Calotriton arnoldi; assembly: GCA_963921515.1. NCBI lineage: Eukaryota > Metazoa > Chordata > Amphibia > Caudata > Salamandridae > Calotriton > Calotriton arnoldi. Next base: position 3,370,886 of record CAWUFW010000659.1, read on the forward strand.
AGAGAAAAGAAAAGATGCAAAGAAACAGAAAATACAAACAAGTGATGATGTTGTGGGATACCAATTAGAAAATGCTTCTGGTGTCAACTGCTATGGTAATGTTATTCTAAACGTTATATTTTATCTAGAAGATGTTTATGGTGAAATTATGGAAAGTCAGGAAAAAGATTATGTTCTGCACTTTATACTTTATTTGAACAATTGAGAACTGACAGAAGTAAGATCCATACTGCTTCTGGTATTCGACAACTCTTGGATACATGTACTGGATCTTTAACGTTCAGTCCTAATATACAACAAGATGCACAAGAGTTTCTGATGGTTATGCTTGGAGTATTAGAAGATGAAGGAATCCAGATTGAGAGTTTATTTGGACTCAGTTACAAATGGGATCACAAATGTGAACAGTGTTCATTAACTTCAAGTACTATAGTTGACAGAGAACGATTTCTATATTTAACAATACCTGACTGCAAATCTGTACCTTTTCCGAAATTAGTAAAAGAAGCAAATCATGATATGAAATGTTCTCGTTGTCAATCAGAAATGTTATCTACATTATGCCTAGAAAGATATGGAAAATATCTAATTTTAATGCTACAACGCTGTAGACCAAATGGAAGAAAAGTGGAAACGAAAATTAAAAATTTTGTTGCTAGTCAAGTATCTATTTCTGGAAGAACTTTCACAACACTGGCTATTGTTTTCCATGCTGGAGCTACTACCACATGTGGACATTATACTGTATATTTAAAATGCAAAAATGGTTGGAGTCACTGCAACGATACACACTTGGAAATTAAACCGAGATTGCCTTATGAATTACCCAACTCATACTTGATATTTCTGAAACAAAAATTTTAGATACATTATTCGGCCTAGAGGGAAAATGGGAAGATGCTTTAAGGAATTGATACTGGATGATTTAAAAAAAAAAATTCCACACATTATTTGGCCTTGAGGAAAAATGTGAACAGAAACTACACAGTAAAGGTAAGATTTAAAAATTGGAAATAGTATTGGATGTGTTATTTGTGTTGATTTGGTATTGTGGTTGAAAGAATTAGTCATTTGTTTTTTTTAACAATCTAGTTGATTGTTTTTTTTCCCAGCTGTTTATGATGATACTACAGTGACATCACTGTGAATAGTGAAGTTAAGTAGAATCTGATAACAGCAGAAAAAGGGAGAAAAATATGTTTTTAAAATGTTAAATTATGTTGTATTATTTGATAAGTAACACTGTAATTTGTGAAATATATTACATTACACAACAGTTTTACAGTTTATTTTCTTTTCTGTAGTGGAAAAGTCAGAAAAAACAGTACTAATGACAAATAGCAGAATAGTAGTTTAATATTTTTAAAAAACTTTCAAATTCACTGAAAAAACCATAGGTTTTACAGACGTAATAGTTAGAAATTAGCATTTAAAAAACCTTTGAAATTCACTGAAAAAAACCATAGGTTTTACAGACGTAATAGTTAGAAATTAGCATTTAAAAAAACCTTTGAAATTCACTGAAAAAACCATAGGTTTTACAGACGTTATAGTTAGAAATTAGCATTTAAAAAACCTTTGAAATTCACTGAAAAAGCCATAGGTTTTACAGACGTTATAGTTAGAAATTAGCATTTAAAAAACCTTTGAAATTCACTGAAAAAACCATAGGTTTCAGGGACGTTATAGTTAGCTGGACATTTCACTCGTACAAAACCATAGAAATTCCACCGTTATAGTTAGTTCAGTTAACTATAACTCGCGCCCCGCAATGCACTGCTCATGACGTCACATATTACATCATTCATGGCATGGTCAGTGACATCACTGATGACATCACTGATGACATCTCAAACACATCACTGATGACATCATCCAGTGACTGTGTGTTTCTGTAAAGTTTAAATATGCTTTATATATATGGCAAGGTGTATTGAAGAATGAGTGGGTGTATAAGTGTCTGGATGGAGGATTTAGGAGGTATGTAACTGATTGTATAAGTGACTGATTAAACGTGTCTTACTGAATGCATGGGTTAGTGACTAAACTGTGTGAATGTCTGTATCAGTCTGTCTGTTGTTGTGTAAGCTGCTACATGGGTTGGTCAGTAGCTACATGAGTGTCTATATGGGTTCTTGATTGTTTGCTTGAGTATTTGTATGGGGACTGAGTATGTGTGTGGGTGGGTTGGAGGTGTGTGACTCTGTGCATAGATGTGTGAGTGGTTGATTCACTGGGTGTATGGGTTCAAGAGTGCATTTGGAAACAGCTGTATGGGTGGGTGAGTGTGTGTATGGGTGTGTTGGTGAGTGAATGGATGTCTCAGTGGTACATATGTGAGTAACTACATATGTAAAAGGCAGTATATGTGAGTGATGGTGCATATAAATAACTATATGTGAGACTGAGTGATTGTGAGAGTGGCATGTATGGATGAGTCTGTACTTGTTTCAGTGATTACATAAGAGAGTAACTATGCGTTACTGTCTGTATGAATTAGTGAGGTGGTGTGTGTATAACTGTTTAGTTGAGTAAATGGGAGTGTGATTGATTCTTTGCATGACTGACTAGGTGTGTGAGTAACTCCATGGATGAGTGGCGGTGTGTGAGTGTCTGAATAGGTGTATGAGTGCATATGATAGTGTCGTATTGATAAGTGACTGCATGTATAAGTGATTGTATGGGTGAATGAGTGGATGTGTGTGCAGACCTAGGAATCAGTGAGTGAGTATGTAGTAACTGGTATTGGTGTGTGGATGGTTTCGAAAATGGTAGTCTGTATTTTACAGTGGGTGTATTAAAGGTTATATTAGGGTGTGATGAGGTGCATCAGATTATCAGGTGGATGATGTCATCAGTGATGTCATCAGTGATGTCATTTGAGATGTCAGCAGAACCGGTCCTAGGATGCTTGTTTCCGGTCCAGGGAAGACATGGCTTGGCAGTTCGGGCTGGACTGTTCCCATGAGGCAGAGGGTCAGACTGATTTGCATATGGCCATGTCTGAACTGGGGTGGTGGAGTGAGCTAAAGAATGATGATGGATTAAACCCAGATCAGTTGACTGGGGGTGAGTGTTTGATTGGCTCAAACGTTCCGTCCATCATCCCCTTTTGTATCGCTTTGTTCGCCCTAAGTTGGCGGGGGTATGCCCAGACGTGGGTCCCTTGCTCACTTTGCCACTGGATTCAAGCAAGCCTGGCTGATGACGGCTGGAATGCCAGAAACCGGTCCTAGGATGCTTGTTTCCGGTCCAGGGAAGACATGGCTTGGCAGTTCGGGCTGGACTGTTCCCATGAGGCACAGGGTCAGACTGATTTGCATATGGCCATGTCTGAACTGGGGTGGTGGAGTGAGCTAAAGAATGATGATGGATTAAACCCAGATCAGTTGACTGGGGGTGAGTGTTTGATTGGCTCAAACGTTCCGTCCATCATCCCCTTTTGTATCGATCAGTGATGTCACTGACCATGCCATGAATGATGTAATATGTGACGTCATGAGCAGTGCATTGCGGGGGCGCGAGTTATAGTTAACTGAACTAACTATAACGGTGGAATTTCTATGGTTTTGTACGAGTGAAATGTCCAGCTAACTATAACGTCCCTTAAACCTATGGTTTTTTTCAGTGAATTTCAAAGGTTTTTTAAATGCTAATTTCTAACTATAACGTCTGTAAAACCTATGGTTTTTTCAGTGAATTTCAAAGGTTTTTAAATGCTAATTTCTAACTATAACGTCTGTAAAACCTATGGTTTTTTCAGTGAATATATATCTATATATATATACATATATATATATATATATATATATATCAAGAACAATTTTTGTGTATGTTTTTTAACAATAATAGTGTGAAATAACATTTTGTTCCAATATTTGTTTACTTACCATTATAAGGATAGGAAATCTATATTTTTGACATAATATTTCTGCTAGACGATATTGTTGATTCCGATGTTATGTCAGTGATCCTGTGTGTTTCACGCTGAATTAAAGCGATGCAGGCAGCATTCAAACGTTGGACTCCAGCAGCACTGGTTGTTTGGGGAGAGGCATCTGATGAAGGAACACATTGCAAAATGCATTATGCCGTCCGATTAAATCTGCTGGTCAGAAGCAAGCCTGTGTGTGTGCCTGGTTCTTTCTTTTGAGGAGCCTTGGTTTTGGTATTTCGGTGCGAGGCCACTACGCACCTTGGGCACCCCACCCTAAAAGCAGTGCAACAGGAAAAGTGGTAACTTTGGTGTTTTTTTCTTCGAAAGGAAACCTGGTGCACCGCTGCTGTCTACAAACATCGACATTGGTCTGATACTCCATTCCAGGATTTCCTGAGGAGACGGAAGCGGCAGGGTGAAGGCTTGTGGGACTAGCAGTACAATGCCTATGACATCGGTGCAACTGTCGGGAACGTGAACACTATCCACTTGGGGTTGGTACTTACCCCAGGTGTTCTAATCCATGTCACGCCCACTGTGTGTTTCACGCTGAATTAGAGCAATGCAGGCAGCATTCAAACGTTGGACTCCAGCAGCACTGGTTGTTTGGGGAGAGGCATCTGATGAAGGAACACATTCCGAAATGCATTATGCCGTCCGATTAAATCTGCTGGTCAGAAGCAAGCCTGTGTGTGTGCCTGGTTCTTTCTTTTGAGGAGCCTTGGTTTTGGTATTTCGGTGCGAGGCCACTACGCACCTTGGGCACCCCACTCTAAAAGCAGTGTAACAGGAAAAGTGGTAACTTTAGTGTTTTTTTCTTCGAAAGGAAACCTGCTGCACTGCCGCTGTCTACAAACATCGACATTGGTCTGATACTCCATTCCAGGATTTCCTGAGGAGACGGAAGCGGCAGGGTGAAGGCTTGTGGGACTAGCAGTACAATGCCTATGACACCAGTGCAACTGTCGGGAACGTGAACACTATCCACTTGGGGTTGGTACTTACCACAGGTGTTCTAATCCATGTCACGCCCACTGTGTGTTTCACGCTGAATTAGAGCGATGCAGGCAGCATTCAAACGTTGGACTCCAGCAGCACTGGTTGTTTGGGGAGAGGCATCTGATGAAGGAACACATTCCGAAATGCATTATGCCGTCCGATTAAATCTGCTGGTCAGAATCAAGCCTGTGTGTGTGCCTGGTTCTTTCTTTTGAGGAGCCTTGGTTTTGATATATATATATATATATATATATATATATATATATATATATATATATATATATATATATATATATATGTATATATATATATATATATATATATATATATCAAGAACAATTTTTGTGTATGTTTTTTAACAATAATAGTTTGAAATAACATTTTGTTCCAATATTTGTTTACTTACCATTATAAGGATAGGAAATCTATATTTTTGTAAACTATATTTTTGACATAATATTTCTGCTAGACGATATTGTTGATTCCGATGTTATGTCAGTGATCCTTCAATCCCACGAAAGGGAACCAAGTAAAAAACAATTAAACCATCAATTTGGGCTACAGTTCAGTTTACAACAAAAATAGAAAACTAGGGGATATATTTACAAGAATTGTCGCTAACCAGTTATTGCGGTAGTTAGAGGCAATATTTTTAATGCGGCCTATCAGCGAAAACTATTGCCCTGTTACCAATGTATTTACAATACGTCGCCTCATGGCGATAGTATCAGCTAGCTGTGGTGAAAACTGCTGCTAACACTAGCATCAAGGCAATAAGAAATTTGACGTTTGAAAGGGAAACGTGACAAAAGGCCAATTAGCGTCAAAAAAATTCACGTTAGTCAGCCCAACGTCACTTTTCAGCCTCTAGAGGCACGAAGAGCCTATAAATACACCCCTAATGAAAAAAATAAAATTAAAACAATGGAATGCTGAATAGATCAGCCAGGGCCAAGTCCTGCACAGGTCAACAACCCCATCAAACCCTCCAACAGCCAAGATGACCAGCCAGAGTCTCAGGGAAAGAGAAAATGCAGAATCAGGAACTCATTCATGAAAAGAGGTGCATCTTTGGGGAAAAACAGTGATGCAGCACTTTCCATAGCACCATCCTTGCGACACCATGGCAGCCGATGCCTGGAAGCGCGGACAGTGTCCGGGGCCCGGAGGCCTCGCTGGGCCTGTGTCTGAGACCCGGAGGGGGAGGCGGCAGTGCTATGGAGTCGCTGCAGTCTGACAGTGGAGGCGGGCCGCGTTGGGCCCAAGCCTGTGGGCCATGGCAGTAGACATTGAGGTGTCGGCGCTCGCCCTTACCTGGTGGCGAAGTCTGGCAGGTTGCATGGAGACACGCTGCTGACCTGTGGGTCAAGACCGCCTGGCACCCCTTGGAGCTGTGATTGTTAGAGGCACTCCTGTGCACTGACGTATTAAGGTCTGGATTGCCTAACATGTGCCACCACTACACTGGGGTGCACGGAGGAGATTGCCAATGGTAGAGCGTGCCTCTCTGCATCACAGGCCAGAGGATGTGGAGCTGCCCAGATGGTGTGGAGGGTGAGCTGCAACTTCACGCCAAAGGGGGCCCTGTTGCATCACCTGCATTGGGAGGTTCCCCAGTGGACTTGGCGATAACTGCTGTACCCAGGCTTGTGAAATCCCACCTGGCTGAGCCTCCTGCTGGCTGAGTCACAGATTTGGAGAGAGTGCATTTGATTGAGCCCTGGTGTTGATGTCCAGGTGAGGAGAAGGTGGGACAGGGAGTGGAGGAGGCCTGGGGGTCATGTTGGGCCCAGGCCTAGCACCTTTTGGTGGCGCACACTGTGCTCTAAGCGATCCCTGCTCTGCGGTGGCCCCACATTGCTGAGTACATCACACATGACTGGTGGGGGACTCCACTAACTTGCTCAAGTTGCTGATATCAGGCATTGGTGGCAGCATGTGCCAGGGGCACGGCGGTCTGTTCGGGCCCAGGCCCTTGGGTATGCTGCTTGATCTGCCGTTACTCGCTGGGGAACATGGAATCTGGTCGCCACTGTTAGATCAGAAGTGGCAACTGGGTAGTGATGCCTTTCCTCGCCCCCTGTTAGATTATTTTTGGGTGTACGGGGGACTATCCTTAGTGGACATGCTCCTCCCACAGCGCTGCGCCGTCTGGTAGCTTCTGCTGCTGTACCCAAAAGCTGCTGCTGATTCCTCTGACTCAGAGGTCAGGAGTTCGAGGCTCGCCTCCACCCGCAGGCTTCTGCCTGCACCTCATCCCTGGTGGTCCAGTGGTAGAGCGTCACTGCTCTGCTGCTTGACTGCCCTCCTGTCCTTCTTTTCTGCTGTTTCTGTCCCTCTTTCTGTTCTTCTCTGTTGCTTTTCTACCTTTGGCTTTGTATTTATTTTCTTTGCATTGTTTGGCTTTACTTCTTTTGTGGGTTTTTTCAGTTCCTTTTTCCCTCTCCTCTCCCTTGTTGCCACTGCGATCCCCCGCAGCCCCGCCCCCTCCAGTCTCCTTTCCCTTGTTTCCCGCCTCCCAGCTGTCCAGCTCCCCCCCACAGCACTACTTAATGGCGGCCTCTTGGCCTCCTTCGACACCGACCCCCAACGCACCCAAATCACAAGACTCCACGACGCCGGCATTTGTGACAAGGCTTTGGACTGGATCCAGTCCTTCCTCACCGGCCAGAACCAATGAGTCAGACTTCCACCGTTCCTCTCATAACCAACGGAGAACAGCTGTGGACTACCCCAGGGCTCCTCCCTGAGTCCCACCCTCTTCAATGTCTACATGGCCCCCCTCACAGCCATCATCAGAAGCCACAGACTCAACTTCGTCTCCTACACTGATGACACCTAGCTGATCCTCTCCCTCGCCAATGAACCCACTACTGCCAGAACCAAATTCCACAGTCGAATGAAGGCCGTTGCTACCTGGATAAAAGACAGCTGCCTCAAAATCAATTCAGTCAAGACTGATTACTCATCCTGGGACCCACCCCTTCAGCCTGGAACACTCCTGGTGGTCAACTGCTCTGGGATACCCCCCAAACCCGACAGACCACGCATGCAACCTCGGCATCATACTGGTCTCATCACTCATTATGAACCGCCGAATCAATGCAGTTTCCTCAGCCTGCTTCTACATGCTCCACCTGCTTCGAAAGACATTCAAATGGATCTCGACAGAATCCAGAAAGATGATCACCCTTGCACTCATCACCAGCAGACTCGACTACGGCAATGAACTCTACACAGGAATCATCCAGAAACAGCTCAAGAGAACTACGGAATGTCCAAAACATCACAGACAAACTGGTCGTCAACATCCCCCACCACAGCCACATCAGGCAACACCTCCAACAACTCCACTGGCTCCCAATCAACAAGAGAGTCTCCTTCAAACTCCTACATCACACCTACAAAGCTCTACACGATAAAGGACCAGCATACCTGAACACCGCCTCACATTTCAAGTACCCGCCAGACAACTCCGATCCTCCCAACTCGCCCTCGCCTTCGTTGCCAGGATCCACAAGACCAGAACAGGAGGAAGGTTGTTATCCTACCTCTCTGCTAAGACCTGGAACACCCTGCCCCTGCACCTCAGGCAATCCGCGTTGCTGACCCAGTTCAAGATGGACCTCAAGACCTGGCTCTTCGAAAGACCCTCCACCCAGTATGATCAACAGCCCCCTCCCCAGTGCCTTGATACCCTAACAGGTGAGTAGCCACGCTAAATATGTCCCTGATTCATTGATTGATTAATTGATTGATTGATTTTCCTCGGTGCTGCCCGAATGAAGATTCCTGGATAGCGTACACCTGGCTGGAAGAGAGGGGCCGGCTGGCCACACTGCACTGAACTGCACTGAATGTCAGACATAGTGCCTGGGCATCTGGCGCAATAATGGGCCACCTGCAGATGGGGCAGCATCAACATTTGGCCGCTTCTCCGTGTCGGTGAACCTAGCATGTGGTGAACGCTGGCCGCCGGGGCAGGTGACAATGGACACCCTGGACTCCAAACCAGACTCTGTGGTCGCAGTGGGTACCTCCCTCGAACAAACGGGCACTTCTTTTGAGGGCCGCATACACAAAATCACCGTCGACTTCATCCTGGAGCGCACAGATCATCACAAGCTGACTTACAAGGTGCACGACATTGAGCAGAAACTGGCCAAAGTCCCCCCGAGTACCCTGAGCACAGCGTTGGAGGTGTAGCAGCTAATCGCGCATGTGAAGTCACTGGCAAGAACAGCGGAGGATGCAAATACCCGCTCCCAGCATAACAACGTGAGGGTGTTGGGTCTGCCCGAGGGAGCAGAAGGGGCTGATGCAGTGGCATATACTGAAACATGGTTGCATGACCCACTGCCAGCAGGTGCACTCTCTACATTCTTTGTTGTGGAGTAGGCCCATCGAGTGCAGTTGAGCTGCCCGCTGCGGGGGACAGGTCCTAGACACTTTCTCTTCCGCCTCGTACAGGGATTGTGATGCTGTCCTGAGGGAGGTACGCAAGCTGGGGGAGGTGAAAGTGGATAACACCACAGTTATTTTCTTCCCTGACTATGCCACAGGGGTGCAGAGGGGCTCGTCTCAGTGGTTAAGCGATGCCTCTGAGAGTTGGGCATCAAATACTCCCTCCTCTACCCATAAAGGCTGCGAGTAATCTCAGATGTTGACACACAAATCATTGATGCTGCTGAACAGGTCTGCACCTGGCTGCAACCTTCTAGTCGCCAGGTGCTGCGGACAGGGGGTGAAGGATCTGCGCAACAAGCTATCATTCGTGGAGCCAGTCGTACTGGGAGGAGTAGGAGGAGCAGGCATCCCCTTCACAACTACAAGCCACCCCCAATCTACAGCAGGTTATACAAGAGAGGCGTGAGGTGCTGCATGCGATGGCAACGGTGTTTAATCGCACTCAGAGACAAGATCCCAACACTTCCCCTAAATGCTCCCCCAGTGACGTGGGCTCCACTGCGACATGGTTATCTGGTGGGGAGTCCTGTGCAGCCCCCGGATGTGACTCCTCAGATGGCAGATAACCTGATTTAATGTTGACTGGTTGTGCGTCTCCTTCTTCCACGGTCTCTGGCTTTATGTGGTTCCTGGTCTCCAGCTTCCTGTTGCTGAAGTTCAGTGTATCAAGGTCAGCACTTACAGGGGATCAGGTCCAGTTGTCACCCAAAGAGAATGGAGACGTTATTCAGGTGAGCGATGCATGTCAGGGGTAGTGGTCTCCTTGATGTTCCGAGCTGCAATGGCAAGAGGTCCATGGTGTCATTGACCTTGCCAAGGGTGAATTGTGGGAGTTCTTCTATTAGCGGCACTCTTGCAATGCTGTGATGTCACTTGTTTGACATTCCGGTTGCGCAGTGTGCCACAGCATGTTTGCAAGGCCACAGAAAGCCACTTTTACGTGGCTTTTCATGGCTTTGCATATATGTGCCCCTTTCACGCATTAAACAGTGTGAAAGGAGGATTCAATGGATATTGCTGTGGTGTTCCCATGCCAAACCAATGAAATCTGAAGCATTCCCAGGTTTACGAGAAACCGTAAATCTTCGGAATGCGCCTGAATCTAACATCACCCCAAGGATGGCATTTGGGAGGCACTACGAGGATAAATGTTGTCATTTCTCCTCTTTTTCTAAACTTTTTCTATGTATGCAGCATTCTGCAGCACACAGAGAAAGAGGAAATACCCTGGATTGATAGGTTTTGTGCAGGTAGGTGTCCCTTCCTGCACAACATCAATCAACTCCGCACCACAGTCACCCTTGCACCATGGCGCAAGAGTGCCTGCGTTGGCACATGGCAGCCATTGTGCACCAATGTAGGGGAAAAAGACAGGGGGGTTCATTCATGAGCCCCTTCTGACAGTTTAACGGCACCAGTGTGTCATTTTCTTGACGTATTTGCCATGTGAATTTTGCACCATGTTGCGCCGTATTTACAAAGTAACGCATCTAGGCATATACGTGACCTTCTAACACCCTGTGCCACATTATACCTGCGTCAGGTATGATGTATGCAGGGTGGGCATTCCCACGCAACAAAGCCTCGTAGGAGTTGCACAGTGAAATCTGATTTCACTGTGACAATTCTAGGATGCCACTGCGTCAAAACCTTACGCCTGCCTCATGGCAGGCGTAAGGGTGATACAGTGCCATAGGGATGGTGATTCCAGACATATCTGTCATCGATTGTGACATGGAGCGCCGTTCAGAAAATATGGCGCTGCCATGGTGTCACAAGGAGGGCGCAGTGAAAAGTGTACAATTGCTGTTTTATCGCAGCACTGCAACACGTTTCATAAATGGGGCCCAGGAATGTGCCCTGTCTTATTGATGAGGCGCATTCCTGATCTTTTGCTTTGGCGCAGGGCAGCGCAGCAATATTCCTCGCAGTGCTGTCCAGCACCCAAACATCTTATATGTGGGCCCAAGTGTTTGCACCAATTTTAAGACCAGCTATTTTCTTGTCTTAAAAACTGCCTCTAATTTGAGTTAGCCACAGTTTTGGGGGGTTATCGACGAACTGGAATTTCATTGTAAATATCGTGAAGTGGGTTTCGCTGCAGTTTTTTTTCACGGGAACGGCTACCTTGCATCTCATTTTCCTTAAGTCCCGCTAACAGAAGTGGTGATCCTCAAAATTCACATTTACACTGGAAAAGTGCCGGCAACTTGTAAATAAGGCGATAAAATAAAGCCACCGTAACGTCAAAAAATTGATGCTACAGCGGCGTTAAGTTCTTGTAAATATGCCCCTAGAAGTCATTAAAGGTGCTGCTTTCTCTGAGTGACAAATTCAGCAGTATCACCCATACAGGGACATATTCAATGGAGTAGCCTTCATTTGTCTATCAAATTTATTAACTATAATTTTCAGTAAATTATATCTTAGACTGTCGCTAAAAAGTGATTCATTTAAAAAAGATTCTAAGTAATATGGACATTAAGACATTACACATATCCCTGCACTACGTGGCAGGCACCATGGGGTGCCTGCCACAATGTGCAGGGATATGTAGGGGGGCACCACAGGTGCCCACCAGTGCCCATGTCAGATGCCCAGGTGGAAACGGGGCCCGCTACTGGCCCCTAATGTCCCTTTCTGCCTGCCTTTTCATGGCGGGTTCACCACCATGAAAGGGGCAGCGGAAAAGAAAATTGTAATACTTACGGCGGTGCCTGGCTGTCACCGCCACCATTGTAGGTATTACTTCACCTTCGACTGACCGAAGGGCTCCTTGAGACCATCGGATCCGTGGCAGTCGGTCTCTCCGACCGCCAAAGAAGCGCTCGCCATCATAATGTGGCGGGCTGTAAAGCAGTAACCGATGGCGGTGGGACTGCCACCGACAGGGTGATGGTGGCGGCCCCACCGCCATCATAATGAGGCCCTAAGTTACCAAAACAGACAATATGATAGAGTCCCAAATGTGCACTACAAACAATCCACCTTGCTACACATTTGCATTGGTTCTAGCATGATGCTAATTTTAGATCGTGCTCTGAAAAGTAAGATGTTGGTGTGCGAAGCCTGCGATTTACTGTGAAATTATTATTACAGCTGTAGTAAATTGGGTGATTGGTTGAAGGGGGTGGAAGCCCTATTCAGGCAACAACCACAATCCTTGTTAGGGTGAACCACAAAAGTGATTAAAATAACTTGTGATAAATCTTCTAGTAGCTTGGTACAAAAGCAGTCAGGGTTAACTTAGAAGCCATGTGTAAAGTATTTATGCAGCACAAAAACAGTAATAAAATACAAACACAACACCATAAATCTCAAACCAATTTAGGATGGTAGAGTACATATTAATAAATAAAATGACACCAAAATGAATAAAATCCGATTTCTAGGACCAGAGACCTAGGGGCATATCTACAAGGGCTTTATCTCCGCTTTTTTGGCTTCTAAAGCCAAAAAAGCTGAGATAAAATGATCGCCCTATTAACAAGAGGGTGCTAACATGCATTGGCGCATGTTAGCACCCTTTTACCCGACGTCTCCCTTTGCATCTCTAATGAGATGCAAAGTGGGCGTCACTGGGCAGTACAACCTTGTAAATATCGCTGATGTGCACATCGCGATATTTACAAGGCTGCCAACGCATTTTAGCAGACGTTAGTTTTGGGCGAAAACGGCTGTTTTCGCCGAAAACTAACGTCTGCTAAAATGCAGACTTAGGCATACCTATTATGGGGGTGGATTGTGCTGATACGACCACAGGGTCGTATCAGCAGAGGTTATCGCCGTTTGCAGGGAACATCGCTGGAAAACCAGCGATGTTCCCTGCAAAACGGAGATTTCCCACGCTATCGCTGGTAATTATATCGCCCTGGGGAAAAGCGTTGTAGATAACGCGCTACCAGGGCGATATAATCAAGCGATAGACGGCGATAAGTAGAAAAGCGCTAAGCGCGCTTTGCGTTGACTTATCGCCGTCCTCGTAGATATGCCCCTTAGATTTTTAAAGTTTTTAATGAAGTTCAGGCTGACCACCAGGGAGCACAGTTTAGATACAGGCACCAGGTTAGTCCAGCTGAAGTGCTGACTTCTCAAGTCTGGAGCGAAGAGTTCCTTTAATGTTGGAGGAGGACTCAAAGAGAATGGTTTTCGTGCGAAGAGCAGGATTAGTGTCTCGGACAGCGGTAGTTGTAGAGCGAAGATCCAGTCGTCATTGGAACTTTGCGTTGGAGATCATCAAGGGCAGTAGTTGCTGTATCACGAAGTGCAGCTCGAGCATTGGCAGTCCTCACGGACGGTCGCTATTGGTGGGAAGAGCAGGTCTCACTGGAGATTCGCATTAGCGGTCGCTGTGGGCGGCACTGTTTTAGTGCAAATTGGCTGAATTCCCTGTCGCAAAGAGCCCAAACTTCAGGACTGTCACTATTGCTTTCAGGAGGAACTCTCAGTGATTCCAGCCAAGGGATCAGGACCTAGGGGGAACCTCTTGGGAATCAGGACTTACTCCAGCAGAGGCTAGCTGCAGGGCAGCTGAGGCAGACCCAATTGCAGCTGGTCAGTTGGGCAGTTGTGGGGAGGCCTCTAGAAGCATGTTGCTTCCCTGTAGCTCATACTGGAGGTCAGCCAAGCGGCCCTTGGAGTTCCTGTGGGTAGCTGGGATCAAGGCAAGCAGGTCAAATGTTATTTCCTCAGACAAAGGCAGACAAACAGCAGGGCAGTACTTCTGGCAGCAGGACAGTCATCCTCCTGAACCTACCACAGGTCCAGGAGCGTGAACAAGAGTGGTTCTGAAGGTCCTCTTTTTATACCTTGTGCCAGCCTTTGAATGGGGGATTTACCTGACCTGACCTTCCCTGAAAACAGGTTCTGGTCTGATCTTCCTCTATCTCTGGTCCAGGCTCCAAACTGTCTAGGCCGAGTGACAAAATTCAGGGGCAGGCCTGGTGTCAGGTTCCTTTTTATGTGCTGTAGGCAAAGCCCTTTAAAGTGCAATTGAGGCTGGGTACAGGCCCTCCCCAGCCATCCTGTTCACATTCAAACCCCCATTGTCTCACTGTCTGGAGGCAATATAAAAGCCCCATAGCTGAGCCATTCAAAGTCATGTGACCCAGGACACTGACAGGAATGCACAGTTGATTTGGGAAAGAAAATGCCAACTTCCTGAAAGTAACATTTTTTAAATTGTATATTAAAATCCAACTTTAAATTACAATCCATTTGAGTGCAAACAGTGTGCCTTTATTTGCCCATAAACTGAAGTAAGTGTAGGAGAGTAGGATCTGCTTCACATGGGTACCCCCACTTTTTGCTGATGCTTCACTGTTTTTCGACCTTAGTCTGGCTGGGGCCCTGCTAATCAGAACCCCAGCCTAGCTGCTTCCTCTTTAAAATGGTTTCCATGTGCCTTAGGCACATCTCTGATTGGAATCTGGAGTGCCCTTACAAGTCCCTAGTATATGGTATACTATGTACCCAGGGCATAGGTACCTCAGAGGCCTACCAGGGGCTGCAGCATGTATTGTGCCACCCCTGGAAGGCCATCCAAACTGACACCACAGGTCTGCTACTGCAGCCTGGGTAAGGTGGTGCATGCACTCCCTTACTGTGATATAGGCTACCTATATCACTACATACATACACACATATAAACCTATAAGTCACTCCTATGGCAGGCCTTATCAATCCTGAAGGCAGAGTGCGTGGTTCCTATGTGAGAGGGTGCCCCTGCATGAGCTGGGCCCCTCTGCAGCATTCGGAGACCCTTCTCTGATGCTGTTTGTAGTGCAGCCCGACCATATACTCTTAAGCGCATTATAACCTCGCGTTAAATGCTAACTTTGGGATGGCTGCACGGAAACATGTCGTGTTTGGTGTCAAACATCTTGGAATACTACCCCCCGCCAGTTCTGGCGGCGGGGGTAGCATTCCACCCTTCTAGAGGGAAAGACATGTACACACCGGTATACCCGGTACTGACTTTCCAGAGCCCTGGCATCACAAAATGGATGCCGCTGCCACAGACACGAGTCTGGCCTCCTGCTGCTGACCGAAACTCCGGCAGGGGAGGCCTGGACAATAGGTTTCCTGTCCCAGGGAGGTGTGACCACCTCCCAGACAGGATAGTGTGTATTGGGGCTGGGCGGGAGCACTCTCTGGTGCTTTGAAGTCCTGCACTGGGGGCACACTTGGTGTCCCTGTGCATACCCCAGTTCAAACCGGCTCAGGGGCTTCCAGCCCCTGCTCTGGCGCGAAACTGGACAAAGGGAAAGGGTGTAACCACCCCTCTGCCCTGACCTTCCATAGGTGGGGCCACAGAGTATGTCCAACCCCTACCTTAGTATAAGTAGGGGACCCCAGTCCTTAGGACTTTAGATTTACCTGGACGAAACTCTGATACAGAATCCTGGACCTTCGACGCTCTACTTCAAGATTAGAGGACTGAAGAATCTCCCTTGGGGTCAAGGAGTGACTCCCCTGCTTGGCAGGCACCAAAGAAGCAATTGTCCGGTCTGCATCGCTGAAGCTCCCGTCGCGCGCCGAAGTCTTTTCATCACCAGAGGTAGATTTCCAGACTTCCCCGAGGCTGCCCTGAGTCCCCAGCAAAGCTGAGGCCCGTAGCTGTCGTGGGTAACGTGGAACTGTGACCCCTGGACACTGATCGCATTTGCAAGTGCATCCTCTTCTGGGTCTTCCATGAAGTCGTGCTTTGGGCTCCGAGTAGCCCCAGCCTCCAGCACCAACTACACCGAAGATCACTGGCCTCCACTCCACGAGTGTCCTGTGAGCCAGCTCCACGTGCATCGTCTCGAGGCTCCTTTGCGGTCGCTAGTCCGTTGGCTAGTAGGCCCTCCCGAAGGCCAATCTTTTTCTGCTTGGGCTCCCTGGTTGCTCCAGGCGTGCCCTGATTTATCCTCGCTGGGTGAGTCCCACAGACCTTGCTGGTCTGCAACATCGTCCTTCTTCCATTTCCACGAGACTTGCTGTTGCCAAGGCTTGTTGGGTTCAATCCGGTCGCCGACACCCCTGCAATCGACAGACGTCGTGGGACAGCTCGAATCCAGCTCCTAGTCATCGTCGACGCCTCCTGGACCTCGTGGCTGAAGAGTCAAGACGACTGTCAACCTACCTGAAGCACTCGACATCGGTGGGCATCTGCTCATCGCCTTCCTGGTCACTGGCTAGTGACCCAGACTCTGTCCCCTCTGCTTTCAGGTTCTTCAGATCTTCGATCCACCTTTGGATCCACCCGAACACTTTCGACTTGGCCGCCAGCAGCACTTTGCAGCAGATCGCCATTGAAAGCGACGACGAAACCCGACCCCAAAAGACACCTATGCACCCGGCTCCCCTGGGTGAGGTAACTCGAGTACTCCGGTGCTCCCGTGGGTATTGACACTAGAACAACCTAGTTCTCAAAGGGTTTGCTCCAAGTCCTCCTCTAAGTGTCCCTTTTCTTTTAAATTCTAATCGCGACTTTCCCCATAGAAGTTAACGGTGGTTCGCGGCTGTGTTCATACACTGCACGCGTCCCCGTGGGTCCCCTGTGTCACTGCCTTGGGTGGTTCCTTGTGGTCCAAGCACTTCTACAGGCTCTAGGCCTTGTGTCTAGCTCAGTCGTGGTTCTTATACCACTTTATTGGTATATGGTTTGGTACGCCCCTGGGGCTCAAACGTGTATTTGTGCTATTACTGTAGATAACTAACTTATAATTTATGTACTTCGAACTCTAGCCTCATAAAGAGACTAGAGGGGTGTGTTTAGTAATAAATACATATATTTTGAATATATACCTGGTGTGGTCCTCTTTCATTTGGTCACTCAAGAGATTATACTTTATTTATTAGACTATAATTAGTGGACAGCATATGTCAGGCCAACTTCTCACAGTAAGCACTTATTAAAATATAATAAGGTTAAGTAGTGTTAGTCAATGGAAAATATAGGCCTTATAACAATGAAAAACGACTTTAGGAATGTTTCACTGCCAGGGGATGTAAAGTTTAAGCACACATGTCCTCCTTTTTTAAACACACTGCACCCTGACTTATAACCACTGTTACGCGCACCTCTGTCCTCCCGAGCGTGCACTGTTGTGTGTGAAGCGCACACACACAGCACATCCCGAGAGAGCGTTAGTGTGCCGAAAAGCAGAAAATGCTCCTGCACTTGCTGACTTTCTTTTCTAACTAGAGCGTGGCTGCGGGGCTGATTGTGGGCCTTTTGAAATTATTTATGTTAAGCACAGTGCCCATCAAGGGCTGCATTTAACATAAATACTTTCAAAAGTCAAACAATCAGCCCCACAGCCCCGCTCAATTTAGAAACGAAATGCAGCAAGTCTACAAACACGATGTGTGCGTTCAGAATCATCTGAAAGCATACGCTCGCGCTTTTAATCTTGATGCATTTCTTTTCTAAATAGAGCGCATCTGTGGGGCTGATTGTTTGCCTTTTGAAAGTGTTTATTTTAAATACAGCCCTTGACAGGCGCTGTGATTAACATAAATACTTTCAAAAGGCCCTCAATCAGCCCGCAGCCGCGCTGTAAGAAAATAAATGCATCAAGTTTAAAAGCACAACGTGTGCTTTCAGATGATCCTAAAAGCACACGGTGTGTTTGTAGACTTGCTGCATCTCTTTTCTTAATGCAGCACGGCTGTGGGGCTGATTGTGGGCCTTTTGAAAGAATTGATGTTAATCACAGTGCCCGTCATGGGCTGAATTTAACATAAATTCTTTCAAAAGGCAAACCATCAGCCCCGCATTTAGAAAAGAAATGCTGCAAGTTTTATATAGTGTTAACTCAACCAAAAAGTATTGGAGCGCTTTATATGGTTTTTGGGGGGGTTTTTCTTTTTGGTGTGCTTGGGGAAATTAATTGATTTGCCCAGAATCACAGGATGTTAAGCTGACCCGAGACTCAAAACCCATCTCCTAAGTCGGCAGTTCGAGCATTAAGCTTCAACCTCTACCAAAAGAGTGGAAGCATTTTCAATATTATATATAACTTTATGCAACAAACAACCATTGACAAAGCCAATAGTCCTGGCTTCTTGTAGGTGTAGTGTTACTTGTATTATATATCTGGATGCAGTGACAGAAGAAGCAAAATATTAGTCGGGTGGCACACTATGCTAAGCACAGATTTTTAGCTTAATTGCTTTTAAGCCACGCCCTTAATAGCATTGGTCACGCCCCTTTGAGAGACCACCCTAGTTTTTCCATCCCACTTAAAGCCCTGGTCGGGTTCTTGGCGTACATAGTCTTGGCTGCGGCGCACAGAGACCTTACTCTGCCACACACAGAGGGAATAATTAGAGGGAACATTGCTTATAACCCTTTAGGGCCTACCTTAGGGGTGACTTATAAGCATTAAAAAGGAAGGTTTATGCCTGGCAAAAGGTTTGTTTTGCCAGGTCAAAATAACAATTTAAAACTGCACACACAGACTACAGTTGCAGGCCTATAGGAATGTTCTACAAGGCTACTTTAGTGGATGGCACAATGAGTGCTGCAGTCTACACTCTAGATAAAACGGCTATGGGAGCTATATCACTTTCTTTCCCTCCATTACTATGAATATAACATCTACTTTCTTTCACTAACACCGGATGGTACTATGATCTTCACCTTTTTCAGATTATAGCTGTACATCGTTGCAATGATAAGCTTTGCATCAATATGTCCGCTATGTTCTGCAATGATTTTACACACTCTTAAATTCTATCTTGAGCCACCAACATAAGGTCCCCATCTTCCAAATAAGCACCCGCAAGGTACAATCAGTGGCGGATTAAATTGCCTGTTTAATTTAGTTTTGTACATTTTTGGCTACCCCTCCTTCTTCTATTCATTAGATTAAGACAAATATGGGACGTAATTAATATGCAGGGATTTAGTCAGCATCAATGTTTTTGCGGCGGCTCTTTGGTTGATCTAGTCATCATAATCTATGGGTGATTGTCTTCATCATGGCCGCCAGTTTTACAATATGAGTATTCCATGGTGACGGACGTCCCCTTTCTATGTTGATTACTTGCCTTATCCGGAACTTGCTTTAAAATAAAGCAGAGGGGCCGCTCGTATCGCAGACGCCGACTGTTAACACAGCAGGATGTTCATTGATGCCAGGCCCGTCCAGTTCCTAGGTAAGTGCTTCGTCCAAACATACCTGTGCGCTTTAGGTTTAAATTTGTTTTCATAGCACTCGAGCATTTTTATCTAATCGAGGTGGCATGTGTTTGTTCCTAGACACAAGCTAGTCCTGATCCCATCGGACCAAACTTAAAGTACGCGTCAGGCTAACATTCAATCATTATTGCCTGGTAAGCAGACTCTTGCAATGCTTTTAAATATTCTGGTTTTTGACCCTTCTAGCTGGTACGTTTTAAATGGGGCTTCAGGTGGCTTCCATGTTTATACTAGACAACGTTCATCTAAAACATCCAGTGCTATTTGAAGTAACCTCAACTATTTGAGGTACTGTTAATAATCGTTTATGTAACGCTCGAGTGCGTACAATTTTGTTTAGAATTATTGATTCATCTTTTGGTGAGCACTGGCTCTATTTAACATCTCATTGAATCTGTATCAACACTACGTACCTCATCAGACACTCTGTATCTAATACAGTCAGTTAACCTACAGGCTTGTTTTTTGAAGGTTGGCTTGGTAATGTTGTTTTCACGACAACTACACATATACTAAGCTAAATAATTTTAGAAAGGTGATGTTATTGACATGAGCTCTTATCATCTGGATCAGTGATATATAAAGACAAGTACTATTACTATAGGCATGTCCTGTGCCTTATCGAGAACTACTTGTGAGTTCTTTCTGCATCTGTATTTCAGCTTTTACTGTCAATACAGTGGGCACCATTTGATAGCCCCTTCTTAATTTCGAATCGAAGTCTTGATGGACTTGACTACGATGTGAATCAGTCCACATAAACCGTTGAGTAAGTAATACTTAGATTTTCTCCTGTTTGGAGATTTCACTTTCTGGTGATTTTTAGTAAAACAACTTGCAATTCTGTTGAGCACATGCTTATCTCCTTCTGTTTCTGTGATCATCTGGAACTTGATCAGTCACTTTTTCCATTCTGCAAGGGTGTATTTCTCTCTTTCTGAGATTTTCTTGGTAATTTGTGGATTGTTCAATTTATATAGGGGTCATCCAACACTTGAATTTTATGTCCTGAAGATGGTCTAGCGGATGTCTACAATATAGACCGAAACGTCGACTATTGCACCTACTTTTACGTTAAACTGTTGTTTTCAAGGATCTGTTGTCTGTGGTGCCAGTCAAATTTTCCTGTTATATTTTTGTAAAGAGGTGTCCACACTAGTGACTAAGAGGTGTTTGTAACATTGTAAGATCTGGAAACCTCAGTTGCTGTGTGCAGTTTCATGTAGAAATTTGTATTAGTTTTTTTGTACCCTTTGAAAGATTTTCTATGATAAACTCAATTCTTTATAAACATTTACACCCATGTATAATCTCTTTCTAACGGATTTGTTCAAGTATAAATGAGTTTAAATTGATTTTGCAAAATAACTTCATGCAAGCAACTGCATAAAGCTTGTCATCATTATTTGTATATCAAATGCTTAAACTATGTGTGCTTTAGAAAATCCCTTGTAGGCACCTTCACCCGCTATTTACTGATCACCCAAGCCTCCAAGGGTATATTGGGTTTCGCACTTCTTTCTTAGACTAATTTTGCGCAGACAAGTGTCTGTTGTTGGTCACTTTGTTTCAAAGTGGTTTTTTTTAAATTGATTTTGAGTGTCTATTGGAATAAGCCTCACCATATCCATGTCTGAGGCTGAGACTCTCTCATATACAGACAAATATATCTTACTGATAGCTGGTGGCCAGTCCCTTTTAGGCAATAGAGGCCCCATAACACAACTCCCATATGAATCAGATTTGAATCAGCTGGAAAGGCTAAAAAAGAAATCAGTTCGAACAGAATTGCATGCCAAATTCCTGACAGATTGTCTCAATGCCAACATAATCCCTACGGGGTTACAAATCAGAAATATACCAATAATGTTTACTGACGACGAAGACTTTAAAACTGGGTTCAGTTACTCTGCTAACAAGTACTCACGCTCTTGGATGGTACTAAGTATAGAAACTGCACTGAAACATATCAAATCACTTATGAAAGAGATAGCAAATTTGTAGACAAAAATTAACACAGACTCCAGTATCACAAACAGTAAATTTCTCTTGAAAAAGATAGCAACAACAATTAAGAAACTTGATGAATTTAATGCACACAAAAAAACTGATACATTACAGAAAGACATCAGGAGGTATAGCAAAGAAAAAACTTATCCATACCTCAATAAATATTTTGATCTGCCTCTGGGCCCTAATCAACCTTTGCGCAAAAGAACAACATTTTCAGACACAAATTCAGACACTGTTAGTGACCAGACTTCTGACAATTCCTACTGCCATCAATACGAACAACAGCCATCCAAATCTCGACAGGCTTTTATAGGACAGGATCGAAAGGGTTCGGGCCCCCAAGGAGACAGCGGACAGCGAAATGAGGATGGTTTCGCAATCAGTACACCCCAGGGTTCAAACAGACGAGGAATCAATATTACGCATGGTAGGACCATCTCAAACAATCCCTATTTTTAATTTATCAAAACACATACTATCAGAATCAGAAATTTCTGTCCTTTCAGCTGGTCTTTCATTTGTTCCAACTTGTAGAAACGATCTTTTTCAAACTAAATTAGAACTTTACAAATTTTTCCACTCAATAAGACTGAAAAACGTCTTTGCAACCAATTTGTCTGCTCCTCCAAATGATAGTACAGGCTTGCGCAATCCATCAACCTTTTTTCCATCAAACGCGATGGTTGCGAAAGAAATCACAACATTGGAAAATGCACTTCTAACAGAAATTGAGAATCTCTTTAAGATTTCAACACATGTTAAATACAATCTTTCCAAGAGTGAACAAAAAGCGTTGCAACATCTCCAGACCCTGCCTGAAACTGTAATAAATCCTGCAGATAAAGGTGGTGGGATAGTCTTGTGGGACAGAGAGGCATATCGATCGGAATTACTTAAACAACTTTCAGTGAAGGAACACAATAAGAAATTATCCAGTAATCCCAGTAACAGATTGGCGAATACTATTTCCATCCTAAGCCGTGAAGGTTTCGACGGTGGGTGGCTGAGTGAAAAGAAGGCCTCTTTCCTCATAAATAAAACACCTACAGTTCCGGTAATTTACATCTTGCCGAAGATACACAAAAATGCAAGCACACCCCCCGGACGACCGATCGTTTCCGGTTGTAATTCAATACTGAAACCATTAGCCCAGTATGCAGACTTTATTATTCGCTCCTTTGCCACTGAACAACCCTCGTATATCAGAGACACTATGGCAGTGATCAATTTAGTTGAGAACCATCCATTTGATCCTACTCAGGAATTATTAGTCTCTATGGACATAGAAAGTCTTTATACACTAATATTCCACAAAATGACATTCTGTCAATCCTAGATGGATTATTAGATGGAAGGCCCAGACCACACAATGTTCCCACATCATTCATCACTGAATGCATTAAAATCTCATTGTGTGAGAACTTCTTTCTTTTTGAAAATACATTTTATCAGCAACTAAAAGGTGTTGCAATGGGTGCAGTTTATGCCCCGGATATAGCCAACATCTATGTGTCAACCTTTGAAAGTCTTTTCTTAAATGATGTTTCCAACCCATTTTCCTTCAACATCATTCGTTGGTTAAGATACATAGATGATGTGTTTCTTATATGGTGAGGTAACAAAGACCAACTTGACATCTTTCATGAATGGCTTAACTCTAGAAACCCCCATCTAAGATTCACGATAGAAAGCGGCTCGAATAGCATGAACTTTCTAGACATAACTATTAAAGTAGATGCAAACAACCTCCTATACACTACACTTTACATGAAGCCCACTGCCAGAAACACACCGTCGCAGTATAATAGTCACCATCCTCAAGCTTTGAAAGATGGATTGCCTTTTGGACAGTTTCTGCATCTTCGCAGGAACTGTACCCGTGAAGAGGACTACTTTATTGAAACAAAAAAACTGAAAGAAAAATTGAAGGTACGAGGTTACCCAGCTAAATTGCTCAAACGATCTCTGAAATGTGCTTGGTACAATAACCGTTAGGCATTGCTAGAGGTTAAAGAAAAATCTAATCAACCACATCTGGTATGTGTATCTACTTTTGGCACTCACTCAAATAGTATCAAGAAAATAATAAACAAACATTGGTCGTTATTCAGAGGCATACCAGAGTTGAAAAACCAACCGCTGTTTTCTTTCAAGAGGGGTTCCAACATTAAAGACCGTTTAGTTCATGCTTATGAAACTAATAACACCAACACTGTAGACAACATGAAACAACTGATACCACTAGTAGGGCACTATAAATGCAACATGTACACAGCTTGAGGGACCACTCAGGCCACTAAAGAATGTGAGATCAATGGACTCAAGCTCGTTCTTAAGCAATATTTAAACTGCAACACGAGCAATGTAATCTATTGCCTTAAATGCCCTTGTGGCTTACATTACATAGGCAAAACAACTCAAAATGTCAAGAAAAGGATTTTACAACATCAATCACGTATCCGTTGTAGGGTTGAGAATGCTCCCTTGGTCGAGCATTACACAAAGCTGAAACACTAAGAAAAGGACATGTTGTGGTGGGTAATTGAGGTTGTTAAACCCTCGAAGAGACAATCAAATGTCGACCATGTACTCACTCTTAAAGAAAATCGACTGATTTGCCGCACTGATAATATAGTCAAAGGCTTAAATTCGGCAACTGAATGGCACACCTTAACCTGTGTGTTTTGATAAATGTCACACGTATGATATCTGCAAACCGATTGTACATTCAATATGTCACGATGCTGCATTGACTTAGGATGTATATTAAGTTTAGCACATTTTGTTGTTCATTCTATATAAATATAGTGTGTAGATATACATATGGTCACCAGTCATAATAATATATATTGTATATGGCAGAATTTCGATATTTTAATATATGAGTAATGAGGTTATTCGGTATATTTCATGACATCTCGTAAGATCACCACACTATTCTATTCTGTCTGACATTACTATGTGTTTGTTCAGACTTCAGAAAAGACTGGTTAAAACTTGTTCAAATGTCTCTTGATCAGCACTACTGAAAGATGCTTGTGTTCATCTCACCTTTTCCTTGTTAATATTGTTTATGAAGAACATTCCAACAATATTGTTGGCAGAAATAATTAAGAGATACTGTTTTTTTTATAAAAAAACACATTAAATATGTCTATGTCAACAGCTGAGAATAAACATGTCAAAAAATTAAATATTGATAGTAATCCAGGTTTTCAACACTCTAGATAAAATGGCTATGGGAGCTATATCACTTTCTTTCCCTCCATTACTATGAATAGAACATCTACTTTCTTTCACTAACACTGGATGGTACTATGATCTCCACCTTTTTCAGATTATAGCTGTACATCGTTGCAATGATAAGCTTTGCGTCCGCTATGTTCTGCAATGATTTTACACACTCTTAAATTCTATCTTGAGCCAGCAACATAAGGTCCCCATCTTCCAAATAGGCACCCGCCAGGTACAATCATTGGTGGATTAAATTGCCTGTTTAATTTAGTTTTGTACGTTTTTGACTATCCCCCTCTTCTTCTATTCATTAGATTAAGACAAATACGGGACGTAATTAATATGCAGGGATTTAGTCAGCATCAATGTTTTTGCAGCGGCTTTTTGGTTGAGCTAATCATCATAATCTATGAGTGGTTGTCTTCATCATGGCCGCCAGTTTTACAATACGAGTATTCCACGGTGACGTCCCATCCCGTTTCTATGTTGATTACTCGCCTTATCCGGAACTCGCTTTACATGAAGCAGAGGGGCCGCTTGCATCGCAGACGCCGACTGTTAACACAGCAGGATGTTCATTAATGCCGGGCCCGTCCAGTTCCTAGGTAAGCGCTTCGTCCAAACATACGTGTGCGCTTTAGGTTTAAAATTGTTTTCATAGCACTCGAGTATTTTTATCTAATCGAGGTGGGTTGTGTTTGTTCCTAGACACAAGCTAGCCCTGGTCACATTGGAGCAAACTTAAAGTACACGTCAGGCTCACATTCAATCATTATTTCCTGGTAAGCAGACTCTTGCAATGCTTTTAAATATTCTGGTTTTTGACCCTCCTAGCTGGTACGTTTTAAATGGGGCTTCAGGTGGCTTCCATGTTTATACTAGACTCCTTAATCTAAAACATCCAGTGCTATTTGAAGTAACTTCAACTATTTGAGGTACTGTTAATAATCGTTTTTGTAACGCTCGAGTGTGTACAATTTTGTTTAGAATTATTGATTTGTCTTTTGGTGAGCACTGGCCCTATTTAACATCTCATTGAATCTGTATCAACACTACGTACCTCATCAGACACTCTGTATCTAATACAGTCAGTTAACCTACAGGCTTGTTTTTTGAAGGTTGGCTTGGTAATGTTGTTTTCACGACAACTACACATATACTAAGCTAAATAATTTTAGAAAGCTGATGTTTTTGACATGAGCTCTTATCATCTGGATCAGTGATATATAAAGACAAGTACTATTACTACAGGCATGTCCTGTGCCTTATCGAGAACTACTTGTGAGTTCTTTCTGCATCTGTATTTCAGCTTTTACTGTTAATACAGTGGGTACCATTTGATAGCCCCTTCTCAATTTCGAATCGAAGTCTTGATGGACTTGACTACGACGCGAATCAGTCCACATAAACCGTTGAGTAAGTTATACTTAGATATTTCTCCTGTTTGGAAATTTCACTTTCTGGTGATTTTTAGTAAAACGACTTGCAATTCTGTTGAGCACATACTTTTCTCCTTCTGTTTCTGTGATCATCTGGAACTTGATCAGTCACTTTTTCCATTCTGCATCGATGTATTTCTCTCTTTCTGAAATTTTCTTGGCAATTTGTGGATTGTTCTATTTATATAGGGGTCATCCAACACTTGAATTTTATGTCCTGAAGATGGTCTAGCGGATGTCTACAATATAGACTGAAACGTCGTCTATTGCACCTACTTTTACTTTAAACTGTTGTTTTCAAGGATCTGTTGTCTGTGGAGCCAGTCACATTTTCCTGTTATATTTATGTAAAGCGGTGTCCACACTAGTGACCAAGAGGTGTTTGTAACATTGTAAGATCTGGAAACCTCAGTTGCTGTGTGCAGTTTCATGTAGAGATTTGTATTCATTTTTTGTACCATTTGAAAGATTTTCTATGATAAACTCAATTCTTTATAAACATTTACAAGTATAAATGAGTTTACATTGATTTTGCAAAATAACTTCATGCAAGCAACTGCATAAAACTTGTCATCATTATTTGTGTATCAAATGCTTAAACTATGTGTGCTTTAGAAAATCCCTAAAGGCACCTTCACCCGCTATTTGCAGTCTACTTGTAGCATTTAATTTACAGGCCCTGGGTACATGTGGTACCATATGCTAGGGACTTACAAGTAAATTATATGGTCTTATTAAGAGTATACCAATTCTTATGATGTTTTAGGGAGAGAGCACAAGCACCTTACCACTGGTTAGCAGGGAAAAAGTACATAGAGGCCCAAAAGCCAAAAAAAATTGGTCCAGCAAAGGAAGGCAAAAATCTGTGGTGCCCCTGCAGAAAGGGCCAGGTCCCACAACAGCACTGTCAGAATAACAGCACATGCCATTCATGCATCTCCAACGTTTTCTTCAGTTGAAAAGGTGAAGATTCTTTTAAATTCACATCTTTCCGAAACAATAAATATGATATCTTTGCTAATGTGTAATCTGATAGCTTAAGCAACCAACACTGAGTCCAACTCTTTTTAATCTATATGTAACACCTTTAGCTCTATTGATTAAAAGCTCATTTGTTTGATACGCTGACGACACCCAGATAGTGGTGTCGGTCACAGAAGATTTAAAGAGGACTGCCGAGTGTTTTTCATGACTGTATGCAGAAGATTAGGAGCTGGATGTTCAACAACTGTCTGAAGCTAAACTCGGACAAAACCGAAGTCCTACTCTTCGGTAATCATCCATCATTTTGGACCCCCAAATGGTGGCCTCAGGAAATGGGATCTCTCCCAATCCCTGACCCCAAAGTGAAAAACTTGGGAGTCCACTTTGACGAGAAACTCTCTTTCGTTGGACATGCTAACACCATCACCTCCTCCTGTTTCCTAATGTTCAAATCACTTAGGATTTTTTTTTTCTTTATCCCTGTGGACTTGCGTAAGCAGTGATCACTGCACTCATCTTTTAAAAAATTGACTACTGTAGTGGGCTGCTTCTAATTGCCCACAAGAAAGCACTGCATAAGCTCCAGATGGTCCAAAATGCGATGGAAAGATTACTTCTGGGGATACCAAAATATCAGTCGGTTTCCCAATCTCTTCCCTCACTCCACTGGCTTCCGGTGAAAAAGCGGGTGGAGTTCAAATCTCTGTGTGTCGCTTTTAAAGCCCTACACCTTGAGGGTCCAGAATCAATCAGGCAGCTCTTTCAATGGTACACTCCCTCCAGAACTCTAAGATCATCTTCTCTGGCTAATTAGGCATGCCCAAAATCAAGAAAACCACCTGGGGAGGCAAGAGCTTCGCAGCCGCTACGGCCAAACTTTGGAACTCAATGCCCTCTAAGTAAAAAAAATCAACAACCTATTTATCTTTCGTGAGGCCCTTAAAACATGGTTGTTTAACAAATAGTAAGGTCTTCACTTTCTATTCATGGTTTACGCTGCCCTAAAGCTTGGATACATTTTTGTCTCTTCTTTTTTCTCCCCTGCCAGAATGTCTTAGCGCCTGGACACCCAAGGGTAGTAGTGCGCTTTCTAAATCACAATTTCATTTCAACCAGCAACGAATGGAGATTTTTTAGTAGTAACCAAGCTAGGAAAAACTGGTAACAAAACAAAGCAAAAACCTGTTTCATTTCCTCTGATTATGGTAAATAGCT
Source organism: Calotriton arnoldi (assembly GCA_963921515.1). Lineage (NCBI taxonomy): Eukaryota > Metazoa > Chordata > Amphibia > Caudata > Salamandridae > Calotriton > Calotriton arnoldi. The sequence continues at coordinate 3,399,366 of CAWUFW010000659.1, forward strand.
TTTAACTTGTGCTTAAATTGTCGCGGCGTAGTTCCACCAATAAAGGGTTAAGAGATCCTCATTGGCTTCCTGTCGAAAAAAGTGTATGTTTAAATCTTTAACTATAGTCTATAAGGCCTGTCATCAAACTTTCCGACTGCTTCATTCCATGCTCTCTGTCTAGAGTCCTAAGATACTCTAACAGTAAAGTTTGGTGTTTGGACAAAATATTGGATGAAAAATATCATGGTACAGAAATATTGTGTCAAGAATATCGGGACTTCAAATATATCATGGACAGGAATATCGAAGATAAAAATATAGTTTTTAGTATTTTTATATCGTTGTTAAAAATATCGATGTAGGAAATGCCGTTGTGTATAATATTTCTTTTCAGTATTAATTAGAATGTAATGTATTGTATATTTTATTCTATGTGTTTGTAATTTTTGTAATTTGCATTTTAAATTGTAATAATGTCTTAAAAATATTATTGAATAATTTTTTTAGTAGGGGAATGTTGGGTTATTAGGTAATAAGGGTGGGAGTTTTTCTGAATTATGTTTTCAAATTTAAAATTTTAAGTACATTTTTTGAAATATAAGTACATTAATATAATTCTGAAATGTATTTTATTACAATAATGTTTTTAATTTTTTTTAATTTTGTAATTAAATATTATAGATTTTAATAGAATTGATGTTATTTGTTTATTTATTTATTTTAATAAATTATTGTATGAATTAGTATATTTGGTTCTCTTTCGATGTATAAATTAAAAATATTAAATTGTGGGGCGTGGCAAAGCGGTCCGCAAGATGGACACAGGCTTTTGAAGTTCCGCTCGGCGTCAGAGACAGGAAGCAGCTACGGGCAGCTATGCTCGGATTTGCCGACTACATTTTAAAGAAATTGGTGCACGAACGCAGGGAGGCAAGGTATTTTTCTTTTTCTGGCTATTTTTTAGCCATTTACCCTGTCTTTGCTCACCCGCGTCGTGCACCTCAGAATCGGCGGTTGCGTCCACCATATTGTCTAATACAGAGCGCGTTGTTGCTGGCTTCGTTATCCAGACTGCGCTAAAATATATATATATCTGCACTATAAGTTTATAGAGGAGGCAGAGAAGCCTGGATGTTATTATTTCAAGTATAATTGCTGCCTCATAGGAGATACTCTACTGTGACCTGGCATGTGAGGAGCTTACTACACCCATGGCATTGTACTCTGTTCCTGTTTAGAAAATATTGGCGAGATAGAAAGCTTAGGCTGCAAACTTTCCAGACCCTGCTTTGGAATGCCTAGTTGTTTGTTCTAAACACTGCAATTTTGGAGAAAACGGTCATGCTGATTATATAGTACACAAGTGGGCTCACTGCTTGGACTATATTTGGTATCCGCTCCTTTCATAACAATTTATTCTGCTCATTATTTAAATATTAGGGGCCACACTTCATATTTTGAGGTAATGCTTACAATTTGGATATTTTTCTGTGTGTTGCGCATTAGGTCTTTTTCAGGGCCGTTTTTACTATTTTTTGCACGTTTATGGAGTCCTCTCTGAAAGCTTTTGCCTCATCTGCTGTCATGCCCACGGCCCGCAAAGACTCAAACGCTCCGCCCAAGAGGCAAAAAAAAAACCCTGGTTCTCCTACTAAGGGCCCGATTCCGATCTCGCTAGGAAAGCCCTCTGTACGACTCGGGCCTGGAGGGCTTTCCAAGCGAGACGCGATGTGCGAGTCCAACCGAGCGAGTACGATGCAACCGCATGGTTACGGACTCCCATTGAACTCTATGGGAGGCTGTGTACAGACGCGTACACTGGCTCCCATAGCAAAAAGGGGTGGGTGGGGAAAAGCGTACACCCTGTGGTGGGCACCTCATGGTGCCCGCCACACTGTGCATTCCTGGATTGAGGGGACCTATGGGCACACCCCCGTGACAGATTCGGAGGGCCCCGGGTGAAGGGGGGCCTGCTACGGCCCCCTGAAGTACGATTCCGACAGCCATTTCGTCTCGCTGAGACCGAGGCGAAGTGGCTGTCCGAATCGTACTCGCTCAGTCGGAATTGGGCTCCATTGCGTGACACGATTCGGCTACGAACGTGTCGGACGGACAGGTTCGGGTTTGTAAACGATTCGCACGGTGCGTACAGGATACTTGCATCATACTTGGTCGTTCGGAACGGGGGACGATTCGGACGGAAAGATAGGCTCCAAATCGGATTTGCTCTTTACAAATCCCATTTGGAGGCCTTCCTTACGAGATCGGAATCGGGCCCTAAGTCTCCTTTACCTTTGACTTTAGAAGACCTTATGGAGGAGATCAAACATTTGAAACCTTTTGTCATGGAGACTAATGTTACTCTTCAACGCATTGAGGAAAAGTGGTCTACGCTGGAGTCCAGGGTGTCAAGTGTCAAACAACGGATTAGTGATGTGCAGGATGCGGCTGTCTAAATCAATGGTATGTCTAAAGAGATAGCGCTCCTGTAACAGCAGACAGAAGAGTTAGAAAATCGCAACAGGCGTAACAACCTTCGTATTTATGGCATTCTGGAAGGAGCTGAGGGGCCAGACATGCTTGCCTTTCTGGGGGTAAATATTCCCAAACTGGTGGGCCTTGAAGAAGGAACTAATCTTAATTTACAGCGTGCCCATCGCATTGGCCCTAAATCTGCAAGTGCTTCAAGTTCTGGCCGCCCTAGAGGAATAATTGTTCTTTTTCTAGAGTATACTGAACTGCTTTTGGTTTTAACGGTTGCTAAGCAAAGGAAACAAATTCTATTGTCTGGTAAGAGGGTCTTTATTCCCCAGGATGTAGCACGTGCAACTGCTGCTCGACTGAAGGAATTTTTATCTTTCCGGCAAACTCTACGAGCTATGAATGCAAGATATGGACTCGTGCACCCATGCTTCTTTAAAGTCACATACAAGGCCCGAATTTCGTTCGATTGTCCTGAAGATCTAAAGAAAAGTTTTCTCGGAATAGTCTGAACTTTTGGTTTGAATATCACCTTCCTAGTCATAGACTTTGGGGCCAATTCCGATCTCGGCCGGTAGGGCACTGAATCGGATTCGGCTTAACCGGATCCGAATCGGAGCCCTGTTTCCTGACCGATTCGTACGTGCGTCCGGCCGAGCGAGTACGATGCGAGCGCATGCGAAATCGCTGACCGACTTGTTCGCGGGTCCGACGCGCTCCGACCGACTCGCACGGACACGACTCGCACCGCGCAATGGAGACGTTCCCCGGCCGGGTAAGTACGATGCGCGCGATGCGCGATGCGAGCAGTCCGACCGACTCGCGCCGTCCGGCTCGAAGGAGCAGTCGGACCCGCACTTCAGGGGTCCGTGTCGGACCCCCCTGTACGCCTAGCCGCGCGAGTCGCACACAGGGGGGACCCATGGGTCCCCCCTACCTGTGCATGTCCGCCGCGAGTTGCTTCGAGGCATACCCGCTGGAGGGGGCACCCTTGTTCGCCTCGCACCCATTGAGTCAATGCGAGCCCGTGTACGCGTTGTACGTCCGGCTCCCATTGACTTCAATGGGAGTCCGACCGACTCGAGTCCGAGTGCATGCATGCATGCGCATCGTACTCGTTCGGTCGGACTGCCAGGGTCCGATTCGGTCAGAAATCTCTCCGGGTCCGGCTCGGTCGGAGTGATTTCCGGCCCGAATCGGAATCGGCCCCTTTGTCTTAGACACTTGTTGCTGAGTTAGATACATATCTTAACTTGCATGATTTATTATATTGACATTAGAGGTACCATGTTCAAGTGTTGTGTGTCTGTTATGGTTGTTGTCCTTATTCAATTGGTCTACTTGTTTAACCTTCTTATTTATTTGTTCGTCTTGCAGCTATTTGTTGTCTACTCTGGACTCCTTCTTTTGGTGTCTTGTTCCGTAAATATTTTCCACTTATACCTACTGTTTCCATATTATCCTCGTGTTCATTAAGTTGTTTTTATAGTACATCTATAGTACATTAATGTATTATTTTTTCCTACAAGTTGATTTATCTGTTTTATTGTCTTATGAGTCATGGTTATGTGGATAGATGTAATGTCCTTTTTTTCTTTTTTTACTTGTTACTTTATTTTCTTTTTATTATTCTCTGTTTCTTGTTAAAGATATCGATTGTCTCCGTTGCTATTGTTCTGTCATTTAAATGGTTGTTTGCCTGCTGTTTGTCTTTGGTCTTGCGCTTTTCTACCCCTCCATCATATTTTTCTTACACTGGATGTGTCTTTCTTTTTTCATAACTAAAGCTTTTTGGCTTTTTGTCAGCTTCTTTGTCTCTATCAGAGTTATTATTCCTCTTCTTATCTTCATCTCTTCTATTTCTTGTTCTTTCCCTTCTCTTTTTCTTTTTTTTATTTCTTTCATAATTTTTCTTATTGATCTTACTATATATTATAGTTCTTCATTAAATATGACGATTAGAAGATATTATTGTTTATTTATACTTAGATGGTTTGTTGTTATGGTTTCCTTTTATGGATGCATTGGCTCAATATGTGTGTTTAAATATCACAATGGTAAACTCTCTTAAGGTCATTTCTTGGAATGTCAGGGGCTTACGTAATCCTATAAAAAAACAGCGAGTTCTGACCCATTTAGCTCGGCTTAAATGTAATATTGCTTTATTACAGGAAACGCATTTACTTGATAAGGATTTAAACTCATTATGTAAAAATTTGGTTGGACACATTTTTTGTTCTCCAGCTCTTGATCATAAAAATGGGGTTGTTATTCTTGTGCATAAATCCCTTCCCTTGGTAGTAAAGAAGGAGATAGAGATGCGGAAGGCTGATGGGTCCTGATTCATGCCACCATTCATCACATACCTATTTCTGCACTAAATGTCTATGGCCCCACTGGTATAGATGTACAATTCTGGGATCAAATGTCAGCTGTTCTAAACTCATGTTCAAAGGCAAACTTAATAGTTGGTGGTGACTTTAGTCAGATTATCGATCCTTTCCTAGAAAGAAAGTCACAAGTTAAATATGTCCCTAACAAGATGGAGAAATCATTTGCACGATTTGTCCATTCCGGGGGATTAGTAGATGCCTGGAGGTTATTTTCTCCGGACATACTGGAATACACTTTTTATTAACCTGCTCATAAATCCCGATCCAGGATTGACTATCTATTTCTCTCACCCCCTTAGTTGCCTCACTCACTCAGGCTCAAATTGGGTGAATATTAATTTGAGATCATGCACCAGTTCTCATAGATTTGGATTTATTGCTTGAGACTTCTAAATGTAATAGATGGTTCTTCAATAATAGCTTATTGAAAGATAAAGAATTTGTGCAGAGTTTCGAATTCTTTACAAAAGATTTTTTTTACATAATATCACACCTGATATTCCATTTCACACTGTTTGGGATGCTTTTAAAGCTTCTGCCCGGGGACATATAATTAATTTTGTTTCGGCTAAGAAGAAAAAAGCTAATAAAGAATCCTCATTACTACTTCAGTCCATCAAACAATTAGAACATGAATTTTTCACCGCCAATAATGATATAGTGCTGCAACGTTTAATGAGAACCAAATTTGAATTTAATAAAAGGTCAACAGAGGAAGCTGCTGGTTCATTGTTAAAAAAAAATTCTAAGCTAAATGGTGGACGTAATAAGGCAGGAAAATTACTTGCCAATTATCTGAAGGTTAAATCTCAAAAATCTAAGATAGTAAAGATTATGGATGATAATGGATGTCCTCATGTTAAGAATGATGAACTTTTGAAATGCTTTACAGATCTTTATTCACCAGACCGCTTCCCCTCTGATGAAGCATTAGATTCCTACTTTCACTCTCTTCCACTAAGACAGCAACAGGTACAAGATCTTTCTTTTCTGGAGAAGCCTATATAAATCGCTGAACTAAAGTCTGCTCTTAGTATGCTACCCAAAGATAAAGTACCGGGTCCAGACGTGTTTTCTGTTGAATTTTACTCTTGTTTTTCACATCTTTTGCTTCCGCACTTACTTGCTCTATATCAATGGTTTCTTTCTGAGGAGGAACCCATGGGGACCTTTTTAGAGGCTATGAATTGTTTGATTCCTAAGAAAGACAAGGACCCCTCCTTGTGTGCCAACTATAGGCCCATCTCCCTTATTAATTTAGAATGTAAGCTTTTTGCCAAGATTTTGTCAATTAGGATCTCTCCCTTAATTCCTGATATGGTTGGATTTGAGCAGACAGGTTTTGTTAAGGGTAGACACATGACTGATAATTCTAGGTTGTTTCTGGATATTTTATATATGGCCTCCTCTGATAGTACACCTCTGGCGGCTGTAACATTGGATGCTGAAAAGGTTTTTGACCGTGTCTATTGGAAATTAATGATACGGGCTCTAAAATGGCCCAGCTTTAGTCCAGCTTTTCTTAAATATATAGCTATATTATATTTCTCCCCGATGACATATGTTTTTTTAAATGGTTCCCAGTCTTCCTATTTTCCCTTCTACGGGGCACCAGGCAGGGATGTCCTTTGTCTCCTTTACTTTTTATTTTATCCCTTGTACCCTTCTTGTACACATTACGACCATTCCTCCTCATTTAATGGCTTTCGACACAAAGATACAGAGATTAAGGAGCCCATTAGGATAACGGGCGGATCTCCACCGCCGGGCCGGCGGTGGTCACCGCTGGCCCGGCTGTGGCGATCTGCCCGCCAAATAGCCCTGTGTCACCCCCTGCCATATTAGTATGGCGAGGGGCACCGCGGCGGACGGAAAAACCGTCCACCGCTTTTCCGCCAGATGGATTGCCGGCCGGGCAGAAAAGGCACACAATATGGTGGCGGTGCCTTGCGACACCGCCATCCATATTATGATGCGTGCGGTGTGCATGCATTTCCATGATGGAGACTCCGCCATGGAAAGGCATGCGGAGATTGGCTTCGGGGGCCCGTTGGGAGCCCCCCCGGGGGGGTGGGGGGTGGGTGGCTCTAATGGGGGGTACCTGTGGTACCCCCCTTCATTGCCATACACAAGGTGGCAGGCACCGCGCGGTGCCTGTCACATTGTGCATTGCAATGCACTACATGCACCTTTAACATTGCGGCGGGTGCTGTTTACAGCACCGCCCGCCGCAATGTTAATGGCAAGAATGCACCCGCCAGGGTGGCGGGCGCATCCTAATTGGCCTAGCGGGTCCGCCGCACCTCTGGCGGTCGGTCCCGTTTACCGTTACGGTGGCGGGCGGACAAAAACCGCCCGCCATCGTAATAGGCCCCTAAGTTCTCAGCATACACTGATTTTTTTTTTTTTAAACATCTTTATTGGTCTTTGCTTATTTTCCCCCCATCTTACAATATAGGGCAATACATAAACATCTTGAGCATATTTCTAATTTGTGCAAAACATCACATTCATAAACTACGCCGATTACCAGTTTACATTGCAGCAAAGTGTCCATGATGTACAACAGCGGTCGCATGTGGTGACAAAAGGGGGGTTGCCTATGTGCTTCCACGGTCGACATCTCATTTTACTGCTCCGCAGTTGTTCTCTCGTGCGGTACAGTGTAATCAATCTATTTATGCCTAGTGCGTATTATGACAGTATACTCCGAGAATAGCAATGCATAATTACATCAACAGTTCCATACTGGGGGCATGTATCAAGAGAAGAAGAAAAGAATAGGATATAAGAACTATGAGGAATGTGCCAACATAGCGTACATTATCTAAGTTGCAATGTCTAACAGCGAATTTAAAAGAGGCAACATCATCAATATACAAAATAAGTAATCATGACCTATCAGAAAAGAAAATAGAAGACGAAAAAAAGAAAAAAAGAAAAAAAAAATAATATAAACAACAAAGGGCTCATACATCCTATGCATCACAGTGAATTAATGCACCAATGTTGGACTCCGATCTACATGGGTATTGAGGGCCGGTTTCGTTCTGGTGGGTGGGGTTGGGTAGTTAGGGATAGGGGGGCCTCCCATTTCTGACCAAGGCTATGCAGCGGTGTGCATCAGCTCGTGGTGACTGTCCGCCGATATCTCACCTTCCGTGACTCGGGATCTTTAACGTATACGTTATATATTAGCTGGTTGGGTGTCGCTATCTTCTCTGCTTCCTGCGTTTTTAAAAGCTGCGAGTATTGTGTCCCAGTGCTGCGCAATGTGGTATTTTCGGAGCCCCGCAGTTTCCTCCCTGTGCAATGCTATGCTTTCCGCCTGTGCCCATATGATGAGTGATCTTTCCCAGCTAATCGTCCCTGGGGGATCTACATGTTTCCATCGTTTTGTAATTAAGCGTTTTGCAACTATCAGTCCTAGGTCCCTGTACCGTGAAGTAACTTTGTTTTTTTGGGATGTGACGTAGACTCCTAGTATGCAGGTTTCCCATGTAAGCGACAAGGGTGTGTCTGTACAAAGCGCTAGGGCCGTGGCGACGTCCCGCCAATAATTCTGGAGAGAGGCGCAGGACCATAGCATGTGGAGTAGGTCTGCGTCAGGCTGCCGACAGCGCGGTTATTCAGACGTAGAGATGTTAAAGTATCTGTTTATTCTGTCAGGCGAGAGGTACGCCCTCTGTATAATATACGTTTGTATTAATTTGAATTTAGAACTTCTCGGTATGTATGTTGAGCCGGCCAGGATGGTATCCCATTCCCTGTCAGCCCAGGGTTGACCCCTGTCTGCTTCCCAGCGGGCGCGTAGGGCCAGCATGGGTTGTAGCGTGTGCCTGAGCAAGGCCGCCACCAGCCAGTGTACTATGTGAGATCCCGCCCCCATGACGTGCAAATATTGTACTAGTAGATGCGTTGGTGGCTCGGTTGTTATGTCTCCCCAGCTGGCTGATAATGCCCTTGTGAGGGATGTGTGCAGAAGGAATTGCCCTGCAGGTAAGTCAGTGTCTTCCGCCAGCGCCTCAAATGTTAACAGCTGACCATCTCTGTAGAGGTCACTCAATGTGTCTATGCCGGCTGTGCGCCAATGGTCAAGTGCCATTTCAGATGTGCCCGACTTCCCCCTAGGTGTCCCCAACAGCGGTAATCCCGGGGCATACGGGACTGTCGCACGGGTAAGGTATAGGCTCCTCCTGTAACATCTATACCCTAAACCCAGATGTAATTGAGGTGGGCGTGGGGGTTTGGCCATCGGATGGAACAAGTGACAAATTTGCGCGTGTGTCCACGGCTGTTGCATGGTTGCCGTGTCTTCCAGACTGCTACCATTTAGCCACTTCATTACCCATTGCAGTTGGGCTGCTATGTAATACAGTTCCATGTTGGGGACGGCCAACCCTCCCTGACTGATAGGAGCATATAATTTCCATAGCGCCACCCGGGGCCTTCCTTTGTTCCATATGAAATCTCGGAATAAACGTTCCAGTTCGCGGAAAGTTTTTGTTGGGACATAAACCGGGAGATTCAAGAAGTAATATAATAACTTGGGAAGGACAATCATCTTCAACAATGTGATGCGGCTCATGACAGTCAACGGGAGGGACTTCCAAAAGTGCATTTGGGCCCTAACCGCTGAGATCGCTCTCATCAGATTACCTTCTAGGAAATCAGCAGGCGCCCGGTATATGAATACCCCCAGGTATCGAAAGGTGGTAGGGTACCATGGGACTAATGAGCTATTAATGACCACGTTTGTTTCCGCCGTATTCACACTGAAGGGGTAGACCCCTGATTTGGCCCAGTTAACCCGGAGACCCGACATCTCCTCGAAGGTCTTCAGTATATTCGCTATGGACGCAGGAATGTCTGTAATATTACGCACGTACAACAATATGTCATCAGCATAGAGAGACACGGCATGCGTTCCATCTCCTAATTGCACACCCCATGCCTCGCTATCACCGCGAAGGAGCTCCGCCAGTGGTTCCATAGCTAGGGAAAAAAGCAGCGGAGACAGCGGGCAGCCCTGGCGTGTCCCTCGCCCCACTCTAATGGGATCAGATATTAACGCGCCCGTGCGGACCCGGACAGTAGGGCGTTGGTATAACAGCTGGACCATACTTAAATAGTGATCGCCAAGTTCATATTTGTTCAGCACCGCCGCCAGGTATGGCCATTACAAAGAGTCAAAGGCCTTCTCCAGGTCCAATACCAGGCAACCAGAGTGTGGCCATCGATGTATCACATACTGTTGGACCCGAAAAAATCTGCGGAGATTAAGGGAGGTGTTCCTAGTGGGGACAAAACCGTTCTGATCCGGGTGTACCAACGTCTTCACTAGGGGTGAGAGGCGCTTAGCAAGTAGGGACGCAAAGATTTTGTAATCAGTGTTAAGAAGCGCTAGAGGACGATAGGAGCCTAGAGACTCAGGGTTTTTGTCCGGCTTGAGGAGAGACACCAACAGGGCCTCATTTTGCATAGCAGTGAGCGTGGAATCGTCCAGCGCAGTCTTATACACCTTCAGCAGTTGCGGTACTAATATATATTCATAGGCTTTGTAAAATTCGGTCGGTAGACCATCTAGCCCTGGTGACTTCCCGTTGGATAATGAAAATATGCTATCCCGTATTTCCTCTGCTAAGAGAGGATCATTTAATTCTGCTTTTTGTGTACGTGTAGGCTGTGGCAGAGCTATCCCTTCCAGGTAGAGCTGCAGCTCTAGGGACGTGACCTGTGTGCGAGATTTATATAGGCCCTGATAATGTGTCACGAATGCGCTGTGTATATCTCGCTGTGTATACGCTACACCCCAGGCCACCGTGCGCACTGACATGACAGGGGCTGATGTCTCATTTTGCCTTATAAGCCACGTGAGCAGTTTCCCAGCCTTGTCTCCCATATGGTGCGTCCGCGCAGAGTGCGCAGCATAGTTAAGACAGCGCAGGCGCTCCTGTAACCGCGCATGCTTTTCCCTGTGCTTATCAAGCTGCCCACGGGAGCCCTCAGTTGCCGCCCGTTCGCTAGCCGCCAGTTTCCTCTCTAAAATGGTAAGTTCTTTATCTAACTTCGCTCTGATCCCCGCTTGTGTGCCCAGACAGTGACCCCGCACCACTACCTTGAGGGCATCCCATTCCCACAGTGGCGATGAGGCTGTGCCCTCGTTCTCATCAAAGTACTGGGCCACTCTAGTAGCCAGTAAATCTCGAAATGGTGCATCTAGCAGGACATCTGGTTGAAGTCGCCCTATGGGGATTGGTGGCACTGTCTCTTCCCATTGCAGTTCCACCATATGTGGGTTATGATCTGAGTGTGTCCTCCCCATATAGTGAGATCCGGAAATGCTTGAAAGAAGATCATTGGACACCATAAAGCGGTCCAGGCGAACATGGAGGCCATGGGCTCCCGAGTAGTAAGAATACACCCTATCGTGTGGGTTAAGATGGCGCCAGGCGTCTGTCAAATGCCAATTCATGGCCCAATTGCGTAGCACCCTCGCAGCGGTGTGCGTAGTCGTGCCAGGTAAGGGAGGGAAGGATCGGTCCAGAGATACGTCCAATACACTATTATAGTCGCTGCCCAATGTTCTCAGCATACACTGATGATGTGATTCTTTATGTCTCTGATCCAGAAAATATCAATCCCAGCTTTTACCAATTTACTATCAGCATACTCTTGGTTATCTGGATATAAATTGAATTTCTCAAAATCGGAGGCACTCCCTCTGAATAAGTATTGTCTGAGGGTTATGTTTGATGGCACTGGACTTAAATGGTCTCCACTATTTAAAACATGTTTGGTAATTAAATATTCTGCTTCCATAGCAAAGACAATTCAGATAAATTTAGAGAATGTTCATCATAAGATCCTTCAAATGTCGGAGAGATGGTGTCCATTATATTTGTCTTGGTGAGGCAGGTTGGCTACTGTTAAGATGATGTTTTTACCGGTCATTAATTGTTACCTGTCCATGTTACCTATTAAATTGCCTTTAACATTTTTTAAACTATTGAATAAATTGAATACTTTGTTCTTATGGAACGGTAAGAAGGCACGCATCTCCTTAGCATCTTTATGTAAGCCCAAGTATTGGGGGGTGTAAGTTTTCCAAATTTTCTGCAATATCCTAATGCCTTCGTCTTAAAACAGGTGCTACCATATATGGGGATACTGTCTCACCACCCAATAATATTTGGCGCAAACTGGAGGATTCACTTTTGTCGCCTTTACCTTTTTATACTCTACCATACTTTTTGAAAACCTCCTCGAGTCTTCTCTGCTCCACCTATTAAATATTCCAATATGATATCTTCCCGCATTCTCATGAAGCCCTTGTCCCCAATACAAGAATTTTTGGAATCCTCTATACGGTATAATAAATCTCTTAAAATCTCTAATCGAACTATTTTCTGGAAACAATGGTTTCAGAAAGGTATAAGCCAAATAAAACAAATATTGTGTGATATGACTCCTCTTCCGTTTTCCGTAATACAAACCAAATTTGCTCTTCCTTCTACTTATGCCACTAAATATGAGTCTCTCAAGAATGCTCTTTTACATGCTATCTCCACACTTACTCAATTGCAGTCTCATATAAGTCCCTCACCTCCTGATCCAATTACACCTTTGTCATCGCTTAAAGCATCACATATATACAAATATTTGCATTACATTACTCCTTCTCGTCCCAAGTCTAGAGTTGAGACATTGTGGGAATCTGCTCTTCAACATCCCTTATCTTTAAAGTTTTGGAGTTCAATTTGGAACAAAATACATCATACTTCACCCAATGTTAGCACCACACAAACCCTTTACTACTTTTATAACAGGCTTTATATTACCCCACTTTCTCTGAAAAAATATAACCCAAGTGTTTCAGGTATGTGCTGGTCTTGTGGAACCCTCCCTGGTACATATCTACATATGTTTTTTCATTGTCCGCCAACTGCTGCTTTCTGACACAGCTCTGTTTTCCGTTATTTGCGCTATTAATATCCCCTTTGAAATTACACATATATTTCTGGGAAGTTCTTCACACTCTTGGCCAAAACGTTCTAAATTATGCAAATTTCTGGATCTGTCACTTGCTATCGCTTTCCAAGTCATTACATCAAACTGGAAGAATGCAAAGAACATCACTGTTACCAGTTAGTGGAATCTTCTTTGCTCTCATCATAGGCTTGATACAGCATCAGCTACGTCTACTTTACAGATGATAAATAAAGAAATGTTTTGGTCTCCGCTTATAGGCTACTTAAACAAAAAGCCTAAACCTTCCAAAGATTCTACAATGATGTTTCAACCTCCATGATTGATTTTCTCTTTTTGTTTCTGTTATTTTGCAATTGTTTTTATATGAATTACGATCTTATATGAAATGAGAATACTGTATGGAATAAGTTATAACATGACATACAGTTTATTATGTAGTATATATATAGATATGTGATACATATGGTTTTATTCTTTCTTTCTTCTTTTTTTTCTCTTTCTTCTCCTCTTTAGTCCTTTTGTTTTCTTCCCCCATCTTCCTTCTTCTTTCTTTCTCTTAATTACAAAATACAAAAATTGCAATATCATAAGTACAGATTTATGATATTATCATAATGAGTCTAGTGTCCAACTTCTTCCAAAATGTTTTAGATATTGTTTATTGTTGCCTTTTCTGTTACTTATTCTAATTCATAATCTGATTTTCCATTTTAATGTAACTGATTATTCTGTACATTTGTAATTCACCTTAATAAAGCTTTTAATATATAAAAAACTATTAAATTGTCTTGATGAAATTGTAATAATTGTAAAACAAATGTAAAAAATAGTTTGAAAGTTTTACAAATGTAGATTTATACATTGTAAAAATAATAAAATATAGCACATTTGAATTTCTCATTTTTATTGCTATTTTTGCTTTTTGAAATCTATGTAATTGTATTTTTTAAAGTGTATGAACGGTAGGAAATATTTATAAAAATATTGAGATTTTTATTATGATTTATAATACAACTAGTTAATTTTTAAGTTAAACCTTTATAAAATAGTGTGTTTTAATATATTATTTTGGGTAATTTGGTAATTTACAGAAATGTTATAATGTGTAGTATTAATTTTGTAATTTATAATTTTATTTTGTAATATTTTAGGTAAAAAAGTTTTAATTTGAAGGGGACTTAAAATATTTGAAGTTTTTAATGTTCAACGCCTTTTCTCAAATTAGTATAGATTGGAGTTGGAATAGTAAATATTACCCCTTTAGTGTCCAAAACCTCCATCAAGTTGGTTTAAGTTGGAGTGGGAATAGCAAATGTCACCCCTTTAATGTCCAACACTTTCCTCAAGTTGGTTTAGATTGGAGTGGGAATTGTAAATGTTACCCCTTTAGTATCCAACACCTTCCTCAAGTTTGTTTAGATTGGAATGGAAATAGTAAATGTCACCCTTTTAGTGTCCAACAGTTCCCCAAGTTGGTGTAGATTGAAGTGGGGATAGAAATGTCACCTCTTTAGTGTCCAACACCTTCCTCAATTTTGTTTAGGTTTGAGTGGGAATAGTAAATGTCACCCCTTGAGTGTATTAGATTGTTCTTAAATTTAGTATAATAAAAGATGTCACACATATTTTTCATTTTTTTTACAATTCAAAATTTATTGTACAGTTTTACATTTTAACAAACATATTTTTAAAGTAAAAATAAAACTAATTACAAAGTGATGTAAATAAAATATTTTTGCGAATTAATTGTAAAAAAATAGAAGTACATCATATTTAATATATTTGTATAATGCAAATGTTACATTTTTTTATTTATTATTTATTATTGATTACATTTTTTATACATTTATTAACATTTTTTAAATACATTTTAATCATTTTTTTAACATATTTTTACTTAGGATATGTTAAATAATACATATATTTTATACTGTTATTTAGTTTATACTTTACAATTATTTGGCATATTAACATTTTTAAAAATGTGTAAAAATATTTCACATTTATTAAACATGTTTACTATATTTGCCATTAATTTCTATGAGGATACGGGGGCCTAATAGCAATAACCGGTGATAATTATCGCTAAGCGCACTTAGCGCTAGGATAATTATCGCCGGCTATCGCAGGTTTCTATCGCGGAGATAGCGTGCTATCAGCAACGCTTATCTCCAATGCGATAGAAACCCTGGAGAACAGTGTGAATATCGCTTGAAAATAAGCGATATTCACACTGTGACCAGTGTTAGCTTGGTGATAGGGCGAGGGGGATTTAGCCATGTAATCCACCTCCCATTGGATTACATGGCTAAGTCAGGTTTGGCGATACAAAAGGGGATGATGGACGGAACGTTTGAGCCAATCAAACACTCACCCCCAGTCAACTGATCTGGGTTTAATCCATCATCATTCTTTAGCTCACTCCACCACCCCAGTTCAGACATGGCCATATGCAAATCAGTCTGACCCTGTGCCTCATGGGAACAGTCCAGCCCGAACTGCCAAGCCATGTCTTCCCTGGACCGGAAACAAGCATCCTAGGACCGGTTTCTGGCATTCCAGCCGTCATCAGCCAGGCTTGCTTGAATCCAGTGGCAAAGTGAGCAAGGGACCCACGTCTGGGCATACCCCCGCCAACTTAGGGCGAACAAAGCGATACAAAAGGGGATGATGGACGGAACGTTTGAGCCAATCAAACACTCACCCCCAGTCAACTGATCTGGGTTTAATCCATCATCATTCTTTAGCTCACTCCACCACCCCAGTTCAGACATGGCCATATGCAAATCAGTCTGACCCTGTGCCTCATGGGAACAGTCCAGCCCGAACTGCCAAGCCATGTCTTCCCTGGACCGGAAACAAGCATCCTAGGACCGGTTTCTGGCATTCCAGCCGTCATCAGCCAGGCTTGCTTGAATCCAGTGGCAAAGTGAGCAAGGGACCCACGTCTGGGCATACCCCCGCCAACTTAGGGCGAACAAAGCGATACAAAAGGGGATGATGGACGGAACGTTTGAGCCAATCAAACACTCACCCCCAGTCAACTGATCTGGGTTTAATCCATCATCATTCTTTAGCTCACT
Organism: Calotriton arnoldi; assembly: GCA_963921515.1. Lineage (NCBI taxonomy): Eukaryota > Metazoa > Chordata > Amphibia > Caudata > Salamandridae > Calotriton > Calotriton arnoldi. The sequence goes on from CAWUFW010000659.1 coordinate 3,415,297, forward strand.
CCACCACCCCAGTTCAGACATGGCCATATGCAAATCAATCTGACCCTGTGCCTCATGGGAACAGTCCAGCCCGAACTGCCAAGCCATGTCTTCCCTGGACCGGAAACAAGCATCCTAGGACCGGTTTCTGGCATACCAGCCGTCATCAGCCAGGCTTGCTTGAATCCAGTGGCAAAGTGAGCAAGGGACCCACGTCTGGGCATACCCCCGCCAACTTAGGGCGAACAAAGCGATACAAAAGGGGATGATGGACGGAACGTTTGAGCCAATCAAACACTCACCCCCAGTCAACTGATCTGGGTTTAATCCATCATCATTCTTTAGCTCACTCCACCACCCCAGTTCAGACATGGCCATATGCAAATCAGTCTGACCCTGTGCCTCATGGGAACAGTCCAGCCCGAACTGCCAAGCCATGTCTTCCCTGGACCGGAAACAAGCATCCTAGGACCGGTTTCTGGCATTCCAGCCGTCATCAGCCAGGCTTGCTTGAATCCAGTGGCAAAGTGAGCAAGGGACCCACGTCTGGGCATACCCCCGCCAACTTAGGGCGAACAAAGCGATACAAAAGGGGATGATGGACGGAACGTTTGAGCCAATCAAACACTCACCCCCAGTCAACTGATCTGGGTTTAATCCATCATCATTCTTTAGCTCACTCCACCACCCCAGTTCAGACATGGCCATATGCAAATCAGTCTGACCCTGTGCCTCATGGGAACAGTCCAGCCCGAACTGCCAAGCCATGTCTTCCCTGGACCGGAAACAAGCATCCTAGGACCGGTTTCTGGCATACCAGCCGTCATCAGCCAGGCTTGCTTGAATCCAGTGGCAAAGTGAGCAAGGGACCCACGTCTGGGCATACCCCCGCCAACTTAGGGCGAACAAAGCGATACAAAAGGGGATGATGGACGGAACGTTTGAGCCAATCAAACACTCACCCCCAGTCAACTGATCTGGGTTTAATCCATCATCATTCTTTAGCTCACTCCACCACCCCAGTTCAGACATGGCCATATGCAAATCAGTCTGACCCTGTGCCTCATGGGAACAGTCCAGCACGAACTGCCAAGCCATGTCTTCCCTGGACCGGAAACAAGCATCCTAGGACCGGTTTCTGGCATTCCAGCCGTCATCAGCCAGGCTTGCTTGAATCCAGTGGCAAAGTGAGCAAGGGACCCACGTCTGGGCATACCCCCGCCAACTTAGGGCGAACAAAGCGATACAAAAGGGGATGATGGACGGAACGTTTGAGCCAATCAAACACTCACCCCCAGTCAACTGATCTGGGTTTAATCCATCATCATTCTTTAGCTCACTACACCACCCCAGTTCAGACATGGCCATATGCAAATCAGTCTGACCCTGTGCCTCATGGGAACAGTCCAGCACGAACTGCCAAGCCATGTCTTCCCTGGACCGGAAACAAGCATCCTAGGACCGGTTTCTGGCATTCCAGGCTGAACTGGGGTGGTGTAGTGAGCTAAAGAATGATGATGGATTAAACCCAGATCAGTTGACTGGGGGTGAGTGTTTGATTGGCTCAAACGTTCCGTCCATCATCCCCTTTTGTAAGTCAGGTTTGGACCAGGCGTTAACAAACCAGCGCTAAACGTGTTTAGCGCTGGTTCGTTAATCACCTCCCCTGCCTCGCTAATAGGCGATAGCGACCTTAGCGACTGTTTCCAGTCGCTTTTAGGTTGGGAACGCCTACTTTGCATGCCATTAGCGATAAATATCGCTGGCATGCAAAGCGGCACCCAACCCGGTCGCTATCGCCTAGAAGCTGTCGCTAACAGCAGTTAGCGACAGCTTGCTAATAGGGCGATTGAATTATCGCCGCTTTAGCGGGAAAAAGTCCCCCTAAAGCGGCGATAATCACTTTGATAATATGCCCCACAGTCTTTTCTATTTGTTTCATTTGGTGGCAATTTTTGTTACAGCTACCTTCTATTTTGTATTCTATTGGTGTTATTTTGGGACATTTTTGCAGGAACCAAATCGGGGTTAGGTGCTGATGTTCGTCAAAACAGGTAATCCCTTTTGTAAAAATTATTTAAGGGTGTTGGGGGTAGTGGGTATTTAGGATTCATGTTTAAAAGTTGGGTATGGTGTTGTTTATGAGTTTTTGTATATTTAGATGTGTTATATTTAGATTTGTTTTGGATAGTGTTTTGCACTGTTTGGTCATTTTGCGTTTTTTAATAATGTGATATTAATGTATGAATGTTTTAATTTAAATTATGTGATGTTATTTATATTTTTATGATCAAGTGTTATGTATCTGTATATCTGGGACTGTAATCTATTTTGCATGTGGGTCTTTAATGTTTCTTTTACAGGTTTCTGTTGCTGAACGCGTTCTAAGGGAGTTTGGAGTTTACGTTTTTTTAAACAAACACTCTTTTGGGTTCTTTTAAAAAAAGTTTTTACATAGATTTCCCTTTTTTGGGGTTTCCTAAAGTGGTTCTTTTTTAAATACTTTTTGGGGATTTTTTATGGAACCTACAGACTTTGGATTGCTTCAAGGTATTTTGATAGGATTGTTTATATGTTTGCATTTGGATTTTTATCTCATTTGTGGATTACTATTTTTTGTTACGTGGAGATGGAGTAAGATATGCAGCTACAAAACAGTACTCTTTATTTCTTACCATTTTTGTGGGTGGGAAATGTAATTTTATATTATTTATGCTATGAGTATGTTAATATTATGAAGAATTGTTTGGATTATGTGTTGTATTTATTTGATGTTATGTACTGAATTTTTTCTTCGTTTGTTGGTTGATTATTGTTAAAAAAAGTTTTTATATTAATTATATATATATTATTATATCAGTGTTTAATAACTTTGATGATTGTATATAATTGTTTCACTGATGTAATACATAATTTTCAATAATATTTCAAAAAAGAAAAAGGATTTAGGGCTCTATTATGTTGTCGGTCAGACGAGCGTCAGACTGACACCGTATCGAAATGGAATCAGCCCGACTATTAGTCAGCAGTTCCACCCGCAGTATAAGGATGCAACCGCCCTATGGGCGGTCAGAAACATCCATTTCTCTATTGCAGCTTGTGCGGAGCCGGGAAAGGGCCGCAGCACAAGCAAAAGCTGTAATAGAAAAATTTATGTTTTCAAACATCCCTGCACCGTGTGGCAGGAACCATGCAGTGCCCCCCAGTCCCCATAGCGGAGAGCCAGAGGCCCAGGTTGGAATAGGGCCCTAGTCGGGGCCCCCAAAGTCACTTTGGACTGCCATGAAAGGGCACGCAAAAAGTGGCATTATAATCTGTGGCTCCTCTGCCATTTTGGAATCACAATTACCCAACGGGCTCCGTGAGCCCGTTGAAAGTGGAACGGAATTCCCCCACAGGTTTCCCTCCGACCGCCAGTATCATAATACGATTGTCGGACTTAAACCTCTGATGTCAGGCGGAAAGTCTCTGATGAGCTGTCGGATGGCTTTCTGCCCGACATCATAATGAGGGCCTATATTCTTTACATCTATATTATTGAAAACAATATTTGCAACAACGATGTTCTTAACAACAATATTAATCACCTGGAAAAAACTATGGGGGTCATTACGATGGCGGACGGACTTCAGTCCGTCCGCCATCGTATCGGGTTTGGGACCGGCCACCTACGAGGCAGCCTAATCACAATCCAAATAATGATGTGACCGCCACCACGGCAGTCGCATTCCCTATCTTTTGTATTGCGGCGGGGATGCTGTCAGCAGCCCCCACCACAATACAAAAAATATGGAGTGCATATAACCGTGCACTACGTAAGGGTTATGTAGGGGGGCACATGTCCCTGCCCCAGGGATTAAGGGGGACCCGCTACAGGCCCCCAAATCCATTTCCGCCAGTCATTTTGCGGCAGGTTGACCACCGCGGAACGACCAGAGGAAAGGGATATTATAATCCCTATGGTGGTGCCTGACAGGCACCGCCACAATTCAGGGACACGCAGTGAGTCCAACGGCCGGTCGGATTGAATCCGCCCATCCGGACTGCGGCGGTCGACCGCCATGCTTCCCCCACCATCATTATATGGTGGGGCAATCCGCTTTACGATGGCGGAGGGACCACCACCGACAGCCTGTCGGTGGCGGTCCGTTGGCCATTGTAATGAGCCCCTAAATTTCTTGACAACAATATTTTTGCATCACAATATGTTTGTATCACAATATTTTTTTCCGATATTTCTGTCTCCCCATATTTACCTCTCAATGTTTTGTCCAAATAACAGGTTTGAACTGAAGACCTGTGATTGTGTAGAAAGTTACATTAATTTTCCCTGATTGAACAAGTCACTGAATGCCAGATGCTTGATTGAAACTGCAATGAATTAGGAGAGTTTGATTGGAACATTCAGGAATATGGGCTGCTTGTTTGCAGAGAGTATTTTAGTCGCTCTGCAAGCACTGTGTGTGTTTGTGCTGCTGATGAGACAAATATAGAATTCACTGGTTTGTAATGATGTTCCTTTTGACCTCCTGTTTGAGCAAGTAGGGGGTCCTGAATGCCCCCTAAAAGGCTGGGTGAAAAAAGTGCAGCCAGAAGTGCAGTCCAGGCAACACAGGTAAGATGTACACTTGTTCACTCCCAGCTTTACTTTGGAACTGGGATAGGGTTCCCTCTTCCACTAGGAGGAAAAATTCAGTTTTAACTGCACTCTTCCTTTATGCGAGGATATCCAGAACGTCTTTATGACTTTCCATGCACACTTCTAAAAGTCCTTTATTCATAATTTCATTTCCCTAAGCTTGTGCTGCCAGGGACATGCAGCATAGCCGGCGTGGGGATTAAAAATAACAGAAAATTCACATAAGAGGCGGGTTGCTCATTGAAACAGCATAAATCGTTTGTACTCATTTGTGAGTGCCTGTATTGGAACATACTAGCACATTAGAGACCCGCCCATTGGTTTTGCAAATATTTGTTAGAAATCTGAGCGAAAGACAGTGTTAGTTGTCTTCCAGAAGTTCTGTATTAAATTATATATAAAATAGGATTAGTACATGGAAAGGAGTTTGGGTCACCCGCTTCAGACTTGGCTTGCTGGACATGTCATTCACATTTTGAATGAGCTAATAAAAAAGCCTACTGAAACAACTCGTGAATTTTAGTGTCAGCATGGGTGACAGGTTCAAGTCCAAGCTGAGGTTACCTTTCAATATAGTTATATGAGGATTTCCCGGGCAAGCCCCTGGTGCAGACAGTTGCATCTGCAGCATGGGGCAGCAGCCGGGTAAATGCACACCCTAGACTAGATCGCAACAGCTCCCTTTTTTCCCCAAGTCCTGTACCTTGTTTGTAATGTAGCACCAGGCGCACCCACACGCTAAGAGTCTGGCAAGTATCAACCCTATTTCTGTAAACGAAAGTGAAACCTTAAAATGATGACACACATCAGTGGCTGAATTACTGAGGCCTGGCAGGGAGCAAGACCTTTGAGGTATTTTTCAAAAAAGACTTCAGGTGGATAGCAAAGTCTCACTACAGGACAGTGTGTCTGATGGAGAGGCGGTGGATCTTCCTGTCCAAGGGGGGTTTGCTGGAGCACTCTGAGCTGTGTAGTGCATATGTGCACATACAGCTAGCTCACGTTGGCAAGTTGCATAAGTTGGTCCAAGTAACGTAACCTCTAGTACTCTGACCATTATGGAAACAGAAGCGTCCCTTCACTGAGCTGTATTAAACAGCTTTATTTAAAGAGATTATTCTAGCATTCAAAAACGAATAGTGCAATGATCTACAGTGGGCATAGCCTAACCCTAAACAGATGGGCAGCACCGCATGAAGGCATAGAGCCTGTTAGATTCTGCTACAGGCAGTGCCTTTTAGAGGACGTCTGGCTGTGCTAGTGACTGCTCGATGTGATGTGATTTCAGTGAAAGGGCATGGCAAAAAGTTGATGAATGATCCATCTCGCTGAGGGTAGACGGCCTCCATTTATACTCAATGTTACACTTCCTCTGTAATCATGGCAGCCACTACTGCATTTAGAACAGAGACAGGTTAGGGTCACAGCTGCTTGCGCACTGTAAGCTATTGTCTTTTGTACCCCATAGAAAAGAGACAGAATTGTTGTAAAGCAAACAATACCACTGCTTACTCTAACCCGAAGAAACTCCTTTATTGTCTCAAATAACACCAACTGTCAACCTCAGATTCAGGCTTCAAAATTCAAAGGACAGAGCCAACCATGAACGAAGAGAGGTGGTTGGGGCGGGGGGAGGCGGAACAGAATGAAGCACAGGTTAGACTAACATGAAAAGGGGAAATATGGGAAGGGAAAGGGTACACTATGGATTGGAAATATGATGCATTAAAGGCGACAGGGAAAATAAATAATGCCAATACAACACCCCCCTAAAGAGAGGAATGGAAGATTTCATTTTACACTTTTTCACTGTGACAGTGAAATGGACAGGACAACGAGGAGAAGAAGGTACATCAAGGGGGCACGTAATGCCTCAGGGTGAAAGTCCTGTGATCAGCTAAGAAATTGAATGAGAAATGTTCACTAGAAATAAGAAAAAGCATTCTCCTTCGTCACCGTTATGTACCTCTTATGCCACGCTGGAACACGTCAACATCTCCCATTATGTGAACCATGTTTGATTGTTACTCGTTCATGCAGCAGAAAGAGACATGATTCTATCTCTCTGACATCCTTGTGAAGCTTGGATAGCCTATCCATGCCCCATGTTTGCAGATCCAACAGTTCAACAACATTTTGTTACAATTATGCGATCCTCATTGGAGAATAAAATATACTGGGTTTCCACCATTGGTCTTGGTCTCTTCACTTGCGTTTAAGAAGCTTTATTGTAATTGATAACAAAGAAAAGTATCAATTACATAAAATCAGTTATTAAATTGGAGTTTCCCTAAATAATACAACAGTGTAACACTTTTACGGTTCACTGACACAACATCAATGTCACAAATATCGATGTAAAAAATATCGGTGAAAAAATATAGACTACAAAAATATCGACTCCCTATACTTTAACAGGTAAGTACAAAAATATTGACTAAAAAATATTGATGTAGAAAATATAGATGTACAAAATAAATATATATGTATAAATATATATAAATATATATATATATATATATATATATATATATATATTCCAACAAATGCCACAGAAACTACTGAACTCCTTACGTGATGGGTGCCTCCTTCGTGCTTGTGGTCTGCATGAGTTAAATTGTTAAACAAATGTCCTTCAGTTCAGAAACGCAATCGGAGCACTCACAGGCTAGATGAAATAAATGTTTTTAAATCAAAGCCTGTGAGTGCTCCGATTACGTTCTTGAATATGTTAAATATTAACATTAATTTTAACAAAATAAAATACATTTAATATACATTTTAACAAAATATAACAAATAAACTTAATTTAAAAAAATAAACACACAAACATAATTATTTATACATATATATATTTACTTTAAAACAATAAATTAACTATTATTTTTAATAAGTTTAAAATAATATAAAAAGAAAAATATATATATCAATAATATAAAATATAAGACAAAAAAACATTCTATAATAAATTAAAACATTTAACAATAAAAAAATATTTAAACTTAAATTTCCCAATAGAGTAGGTGCAACAGTAGAAAAAGTGTTGGATAGCGGTGAGGTAAAAATTATTATTCCCACTCCAATAAGTACAACAGTAGGGAAAGTGTTGGATAGCGAAAGAGTAAAAATTACTATTCTAACTCCAATGAGTGCAACAGTAGGTTAAATGTTGGATAGCGGAGGGGTAAATATTACTATTCCCACTCCAATGAGTACAACAGTAGGGAAAGTGTTGGATTGCGGAGGGTTAAAAATGATATTCCCACTCCAGTGAGTGCAACAGTAGAGAAAGTGTTGGATAGTGGAGGGGTAAAAATTACTATTCCCACTCCAATAAGTGCAACAGTAGGGAAAGTGTTGGATAGCGAAGGGGTACAAATGACTCTTCCCACTCCAGTGAGTGCAACAGTAGGGAAAGTGTTGGATAGCCGAGGGATACAATTTACTATTCCTACTCCAGTAAATGCAACAGTAGGGACAGTGTTGGATAGCGTAGAGGTAAAAATTACTATTCCCACTCCAGTGAGTGCAACAGTAGGGAAAGTGTTGGATAGCGTAGGAGTAAAAATTACTATTCCACCTCTAGTGAGTGGAACAGTAGGGAAAGCGTTTGATAGCGAAGGGCTAAAAATTACTATTCCCACTCCAGTGAATGCAACAGTAGAGAAAGTGTTGGATAGCGGAGGGATAACATTTACTATTCACACTCCAGTCAGTTAAAAAATAAAATGAAAATGAATCTTTAAAAAATATATACATATATAAAAATAAATAATTAAAAACATATATATTTAAAAAAATAAAAAAAATATATTAGATATATAAAAAAACATATTATAATATTAATTACATATAACAAATACCTACAAATAATATATCAAATAAAATAAAAAATAAATTTGAAAAAAATAAATATTTTAAACTAGAAAAGAGTTGCAAACAAAAACATTAATTATAACATACTTGTATTTATTTTTTCTACCCTATAACACCACACAGATCACAATGCACTTCTAAATTTAAAAAAATAATGTACTTCCATAATTAACATAATTATTTATTAATTAAAAAATATTATTAATAAAAAAATCTAACTAATGAAAATTAATTAACTGCCCACACTTTAGCCCTATAATCCCCACAACACACACCCAAATTAAACTGTAAAATAATAAATTACACAATTAAAACTTATTTTAAAATGAAAAACTATTACTATTAAACAAGTCATTATGAAGTAAGTAAAATGTATTTAATACCTACCATTTACCCCTTTAAAAGTAAAAACAACACATCAAAAACTAAACAATTACACAAAATAAATATAAAATAATTAACATTAATAAACAACTATATATTAAATGATTAAACACAAATTACTTCCAGCCATTTACCCCTATAAACACCACAACACACACCTAAAATCAATTACACAATTACCATAATTATTTTTTAGTTACATTAATTAATATCAATTAACGAATAATTCATCAATAAAAAAACAATTCTTCCCACCCTTTATACCTATAAACACTAAGGGGTCGATTCCGATTCGGGCCGGAAATTTCTCCGACCGAGCCGGACCCGGAGAGATTTCCGACCGAATCGGACCCGTGCAGTCCGACCGAACGAGTACGATGCGTCCGTATGTTATCGGACTCGAGTCGGTCGGACTCCCATTGAAGTCAATGGGAGCCGGTCGTACAACGCGTACGCGGGCTCCCATTGACTCAATGGGTGCGAGTCGGACAAGTGCGCCCCCTACAGCGGGTACACGGCGAAGCGATCGCGCCGTACACGCACAGGTAGGGGGACCCATGGGTCCCCCTGTGTGCGACTCGCACGGCTACGAGTACAGGGGGTCCGACACGGACCCCCAAAGTACGGCTCCGACAGCTCTTTCGAGCCGGAGTGCGCGGCTCGGTCGGACTGCTCGCGGCGCGCATCGTACTTACCCGGCCGGGGAACGTCTCCATTGCGCGGTGCGAGTCGAGTCCGAGCGAGTCGGTCGGAGCGGTTTGAGCCGGGAGCGAGTCGGTCGGAGCGGTCGGGACGCCCGGACGAGTCGGTCGGCGAGTCGCATCGTACTCGCTCGGCCGGACCCGCGTACGGTTCGGTCGGGAAACAGGGCTCCGAATCGGATCCGGTAAAGCCGAATCCGATTCGGAGCCCTACCGGCCGAGATCGGAATCGGCCCCTCAAACGCATACCTAAAATTAATTACACAATTACCATAATTAATTGCAATTAATTAATTAATATTCATTAACAACTACTTTTTAATTACTTAATAATAAATTACTTTACACATTTAACTCTATAACATCTCAATTAATTAAATATTATTAAATAAAAAATAGACATTAATTTAATATATTTAACCCCTTCGCTGCGAGGGTAATTTCCCCGCGGTGCGGCGGGGGGGGCCGCGCCACGGAGCCGCGGTGCTCGTGACGAGCTCAGCTCATCATGAGGCACAGTGGAGCTGTGCTCATGACGAGCTGAGCTCGTCACAAACCTGCCCACTCAGTGGAACGCCCAGCACAGCAGGGTAATTAGCCCCGCACAGGCGTTCCGCGGCGTTCCGCGGCAGTTATGACGAGCTCAGCTCGTCATGAGCACAGCTCCACTGTGCCTCATGACGAGCTGAGCTCGTCATGAGCATACAAAGGGTTAAATTAATTCCCACCCTATTCCCCTATAAACCCACAACCCGCTACGGAACTAAAAAACGCAAAATTCAAATACATTTTTTTTTATAATTACTAAAAATGTAACACATATATTAAAAAATATAAACAACTCATACAAAATATGCATCACATACATTTAAAACATATACTAAAATACATAACATTAATTGAAAAATCGATATTTTTAACAACTACATTTTTGCAAACGATATTAAACACTTCGATATTTTTAAAATCGATATTTCTTACCCTAAGTCGATATTCTTGACCACGATATTCTTGCTGTCAATATTTCTCACTCACGATATTTATGACTCGATATTTCTGCCAGTCGATATAAAAAACTCGATAATCTGTCTGCACACCACTTTTACAATGTAATTCAACAGAGAAGCTGTATAACAATATTGCCATATTTCAAATAAGCTACATACCATCTAATTGCTATGTTAGACCTACGAAATTAGCATTTTACATAGTCTTGTTTTGAAAGAAAGAGAAGACAGAAGGAAGGGGAAATATAAAGAAGAACAGTGCCTTACAGAGCGAAGTGTAAAAAGTAGAATACAATATTTGAATGTTGCATATCAAAAGTGAATTATATCCATGAATTCTGTAAATCAGTATTCAAGCACAGGACAAGGTTAGAACAACTAAATCACTCAAGAAGGTTTTAGCACTTCAGTAGGAAATTCTGATTTTCAAAATTCTTGGATAAAAATATAGTCAAGGGTGTCAAAAGCATGTCTCTTTCAATAGTACATGTGTAGAGGTTAAAGTAGCTACATTATTAGACTTATCAGCCTTAAGGTGGTCTTATCCTAAGCCGTTTGCCTACTTTCCTCCCATTTTTGCTGGATTTTTGGTTCTGTTGGCCTTAGGACTCTGTGTACTTCAACAATGCTAACCAGTGCGAAAGTGCTTGTGGTCATTCCCTAAATATGGTTTGATTAGCATATTCCTAATTTCCATATTTAATTTACTTATAAGTCCCTTGTAGAGTGATACACCATATATCCACGGCCACCCACCCAAGTAGCTCTCTAAAACTTGTCCCAGGTATGCATTGCAGCCTGAATGCAGTATCACACTGCCATGTTGACATGGCACTTAAACTCCCTTGCCAGTCCTTAAGTATAGGAAAGTGCCTCTTTTTTCATGGTTAGTCCCCATTTATGGCCTGATGCCTGATTTCGAACTGGAAGTGCACTGGGCCCCTGCTAGTCAGGTTCCCAGTGCCAGATCTCTTTCCTCAAACACTGTACCATGATTGGCACCACTTCAGCTACCCCTGCAAGTCCCTAGTAAATGGTTTCCCTTGAAACCTATTGCATGGATCCTGAAGATGGTCCTATGGGGCTGCAGCACTGATTGTGCCAGCCCATAGACCCCTTGCCAAGGCTATGCACTCTGCCATTGCAGGCTTCATGTCTTGGCGCAGACCAATCTGAAGAGTTGACATGGCACACAGCCCTGTGTGACATGCCACCCATACGCTGCATAAGATATAGATAAGGCCTTTAGCCTTTAGGCAGGATGCACTATAGCCTATGTGAGCGCATATCAGCATGGACAGGTATGCCACTACAATGTCCAGTCTAGTCTGAGATGTTGTAAGTGCACAGGGAAGCCATAAAGAGTGCATGGGCTGGATACTTGTCAATGCGAGTTTCCTAGCTCCATGATGGCTTTACTGATTTCTAAGATGTTTGGTACCAAACATCTTCTCTTAATAAATGCTCACTGATGCCAGTGTTGTATTTATTAATAAACTCACACAGGAGATCCCTTAGAGGGTACCCTGAAAACCTACCAAGCCCTGGTGTGGTCCCTGACTTGTTTTTGCCAGTCCGCCACCATCAGACATGTTTCTGACTTCATGGGATGAGAGGCAGCACTCTAAGAGGGCAGAGACACAGCCTGTTCTGGGCGGAGGTGCTTCACACCTCCTCCAGGACAGGATGGCCTTCCTGGACAGGAAACTTCAAAGGTGATGCCACCATTGAAATCCATCCCAGGAACCCCCAGATAGTGGGGGAAGCCAAGCCCCCTTTCCTGCTCCACTTTTGGTGGGAGGAAAGTCAGGAAAATTAGTTAGATTAGGAGGAGGATCCACATTTAGCCTGCAACCCCGGTAGGGCGGGGCAGGCAATATGAACCCCTCTCTTGAAATTCCACCATCTTGGCATGGTGGAGAAACAACCTACCAGGGTAGTGCCCCTTCCCACATGAAGTGGTCACTAGAGGGTGTGGACACCGTAAAGGTAGGTAGCCTATTGGCTACTACCTGTCTCCCCTTGTAATACCCCTAAATTCAGTATTTAGGTGGCACCCTGAGACCTGAACATTAGATTCAATGGACAAGAGATTCCAGGATGAAGTAGACCTGCTGCACGAGAACTGAAGCCCTGCTGAAGAAGAAAAAGGCACCAAACCCTGCCTGCTGCTCCAAGGACTCGACAATGGATGCCGTTGTGTCATCCTGAAACCTGAAAGGACTCCAAGAGACCCAGAACACCTTCAACATTCCAGAATTCACTGAGAAGCTCCCTTGGAGTGAAGGTATCGCTCCCCTGTACCCCGCAGGCACCGATCCCATGCAGTCCGGTTTGTCAACTTGCTGCTCCCCAACAACCTTGACGCAGCACTGAAGCAAGAAAAAGTATATCAGCTTCAGAAAGTCAGGTCAGACTCCCCACCAATTTTGGATTTGCCAGGACCTACTGGAGCTGCGACGCACCAATAGCCGGAGTACCAGACCCCCAATGGCAACAACCAAGAAGAAAAGTCCACACTAGACTCCCAAAGCACCAAAAGCAAGCACCCATTGAGCGATGTAGACACCCCGAGACCTATTTCCTGAGTGGCCCAGCTGTCCTGAGATCATCTCTCCAAGTTGCTTACTACTGACCACGAGGAAAACAAGACGCAAGGCGCCAGGCTGACCTGTTTGCTCTGCACCCGGCCCCACCGGCCCCAGCACCAACCAACCAGTTGTGCTCCCATGGTCCCCAAGCCTTGCAACCTCCTCCCTCCAAGTGAACTTACCTGTAAGTCCTCCTGTGCAGTGTGTTTTCAAGTGGCCCCCTATGTCTTTGCACACCAGCTTCCAGGACCCTCAGCACTCTGCTTCCAGCCAATCCGGGATGCTCCTGAACTTTTCCTGATGGAACTTTGGACCTGGTCCCGACATCGACCTAAAACGAGAAGTTAAACTTCGTGAAAGCATTGCCTGATTTTATATGCATCTTTCTACTTTTTCCACATTGTTTTCAATGGTGCGCAATTGCGCACAAAAGTGACATATTTTCTAAACTTTGAAAAATCATTACTCTGAAAGTTCTTACCTTAGAATTATATTCTTGGTCTCATAAAATATATAAAAATCGACTTTATTTTTTTAAAGTGGTCTTAGATTTTTCTTGAGAGTGTATCTCATTTATTGCCTTTGTGAATACAACAATTGCTTAGCACTACCCTCTTATAAGCCTAACTGCTCGCCTACACTACCACAAAAAAGAATATTAGAATGATCTGCTTTTACCTCTGCTTACCAATTGGTGGTTCTCTAGTCTCTGCACAGTGTACTTTGTTTTAGTATACTATATAGAGAGCCAGCTTTCTACATTAAACTTCCTTTTTATTGCATATAGGTCACCCTTAAGGTAGGCCAGAGGTCTGGGCCCTGTGTAATTAAAAGGTTAGATGTGTTCTTTTACATTTTACATGCCCTGGTAGTGAAAAACTCTTAACTTTGTTTTTCACTACTGCGAGAGCTACACCTCCCATAGGATAACAATGGGGATTCTGCATTACATTTAATTAGCTGTAATTCCTAATGATAAATCCTCTTTAATGGTAAAGTCGGATTATTCCTTACAATTTTGAAAATGCCACTTTTAGAAAGTTGCCATTTTCCTGCCCTTAACACTTTATTCCTACAGCCTGTCTTGGGTCACATGACTGGGTGTAGTTGACAGTTACACTTTGTGAATTCCTCCCAGTCACACAATATAGGGATTAGGTGTGCCTCAATATGCCATCACTGGCAGGATGTGGGGGCAGAGCTGAGCACAGCCCCACTTATACCTGAATAGTCTATATCCTGTGTCAACACAAAAGGCTGAACAACCCTGCATTTTCACTGCAGCCAGCATGGAGTCAGGGCAGGGGATTCAGGTAATCCCATACAATTCAAAGAACCTTTCCAGAAGTTTCTCCCACAACCCAGAAGAAGGGCACCAGGGTATGAAAATAGGACCTTCAGACCCATCCTTCAGTTCACTACTGGACCTGTGGAAGGAATCTCTGAGGAATGCCTGTTGCTGTGACCTGCTGTGAACTCTGTCTATATGGTGTTGGGATAGAAGCACAAAAAAAGGAGATTATCCTTTGCTAAGAAGACCCCTCACTCACCAACCTAGTTGGTGACATGCTTCATCATTGGGGTCCCACCCGAATAGCCAAATGCTATTCGGGTGTGCTGCGACACCTGATTACAGTGGAGCTGGTTGTTGTGTGAAGTGAAAAGTGAGTGACTTGATAGTGTAGATTAAAAATTGTCCAGATGTGACCCTTTCGAAAAAACTTTATTCTGGGGTTAACTGGACAATGTTACAAAATTGTTAGGATACCAAGAGGGTTAAATTGACCATCACGTATCTCTTAATAAAAATTAGTGCAGTGAAAAGTGCAATAAAAGGTCAACATGCTTCAACCTGCGAATGGTACTACTAGGTTTTCTTCAGGACCAGTGGATGTGACCCGGGAGGTATACACTCGCTAAGGTGTACCCTACCCTCGGTCACTATTACCTAACCATGTACTCACGGTCAGGTATCTTTTTCTTCAATTCGAAAAAGGAAATTCATTAAAAGCGCGATGTTTTCGTGCTTCATGGGAGTCTGGGTCGTGGTAAAAAGCTCCCAACACGATTTGGTGGAGCTATTCACCGACTGTTAGGCCTACCCAAATGGACCCGTTGTCCCTCCCCGCAGGCGTATGAGTCAGTGAATAGCTCCACCAAATCATGTTGGGAGCTTTTTACCATGACCCAGACTCCCATGAAGCACGAAAACATCGCGCTTTTAATGAATTTCCTTTTTCGAATTGAAGAAAAAGATACCTGACCGTGAGTACATGGTTAGGTAATAGTGACCGAGGGTAGGGTACACCTTAGCGAGTGTATACCTCCCGGGTCACATCCACTGGTCCTGAAGAAAACCTAGTAGTACCATTCGCAGGTTGAAGCATGTTGACCTTTTATTGCACTTTTCACTGCACTAATTTTTATTAAGAGATACGTGATGGTCAATTTAACCCTCTTGGTATCCTAACAATTTTTAACATTGTCCAGTTAACCCCAGAATAAAGTTTTTTCCAAAGGTCACATCTGGCCAATTTTAATCTACACTATCAAGTCACTCACTTTCACTTCACACAACAACCAGCTCCACTGTAATCAGGTGTCGCAGCACACCGAATAGCATTCGGCTATTCGGGTGGGACCCAATGATGAAGCATGTCACCAACTAGGTTGGTGAGTGAGGGTCTTCTTAGCAAGGGATAATCTCCTTTTTAGTGCTTCTATCCCAACACCATATAGACAGTTTTCTGTCATTGAGTTATACTCCTTTCTTTGTTTTGATTACTTAATTATAAGGGGACCAGGAGTATTCTCCCCCCTATCTGGGCAAATCCCTTTCTCTCCTTTTTGATTTTGTGCTGCTGTGAACTCTGCCAGACTGCTGCTGTACCTGGAAGCACTGCTTTGCTACCTGGAGCCTGCCTTGAACCATCAGAGGCCAGCTCTGCTATTGAGCCCTGCATCTTCACCAGCACCCAGGATTGCCAGAAGTGACTCCAAATGCGAGTTCCCTTACCTCCTGTTCAGAGCCACAGGGACATACCAGACTCCCACCATCTTGAACCCATTCCTGGACCCAGCCTGAGTGAGTCCTGAACCCTCAAGAGGTGTCCATCTCCTCCTGGGCTCTTGAGCTAACGGTGCTCAGAAGGACAATTTCTAAAACTGAGGAATTAGACAAAATTTGCCCAAAAAGTGCTCTGAGAACCAGGAGGAGTCCGGGACCAACCTGTTCGCCTATCTGCCCGAGGTGCATCTCTGGTCAGATTGACTTTGCAGCTTCTCTTGCTACATTCTTCTCTGCAGTGTCATGTGTTTCTTGCATGGCCCATTGTTGTTTTCCCTATGTTAGCGTACTTGACCATGTTGTAGGCAGCATTTCTGTTGCACACGTTACTACATAAACACTCTTGTTTTGTGCCACTTTGTATTGTCACACAGAACCTGCAAATGTTTTCATGTTCTCTTCTTTTCCTGGCATTTTGTCTGAACACCATAGACAAGATCAAACAACAATACCCCTTGTTATTCTCTCTGGTCTGACACTAGCACCCAGACATAACAGGAGAATGCAGCTGCTGTTTGTGAGCACATGTCTTGTCATATAACTAACGACGAGAGTTCTATAAAAGGCATACTAAGCGACTGTCCTGAGTCAAGATTACCATGTCAGCTGAACTGTAGAATGTCCATCTATGCATGTTAAGGTACGGGGTCCACCATTCATCCCAGAGATCTTTGATATTTAATCATGAGGTTTAGTAGAAAGAGCGGGGGGTTTAGGTTAATTTGTCTTATACCATGACGGGGCTTTTTATGGTATATGGTTTGTTATCCATGCTAGCGGTATTTTTGCTATCCATTTGTTTTCTACTTGTGTTGCAAATACTGCATCTTAGAGCATGATAGTTTAAATAAATATTCTAAACTTCCTTTGTGTCTCTTGTTTATCCTATTGTGGACACGTATGAGTGAGAGAGCAAAAGGGTGTGTCCTGTTACCATGATCCCTTAGAGGATCGAGAGTGTTGTGTTCTGGGATGCCAACTCACTTGTTTCTCTAGAAAGGTTAGGAGGGTAAGAAAGGCATCATAGCTGGTCATACTGGGCTCATAGATCCTGAGGTAGTATGGTGACTCAGTCCGTACATACCGATGTTTTGTGGTCCCAAGCATAGATCTGTTCCTGAGCATAATCCCTGCAATATGGCGCCGCAAACATTTTGGTCAGGTACGTACTTGCGGGCACCCTGAGTAGTGCTTGTCCACAATACCATCCTTACATCCTGGGTGTTGGGGATCCTCCACAGTTTTTAGGTAGCACCTAGTCTTGTTGGGTTTTGAGCTAGAATATTTAAAGCTTTTATAGCCTATTTGTGCTATGCTTTCAGTAGCGGCCCGTGGTGGGAGTGCTGCCGGGCGGTGACGCGGGGCAGGGAGGGGCAGGGTTTGGGATAGTAAACTACGGAATACGGCCGCACAGAGGTAAGTAAACAAACAAACAAATAAAACGAATTTCGTTGCGCGTGCTGCATCGCCAAATGCGATGCAGCACGCGCAACGAAATTTGTTTTATTTGTTTGTTTGTTTACTTACCTCTGTGCGGCCGTATTCCGTAGTTTACTATCCCCCACCCTGCCCCTCCCCTGCCCCGCATCACCGCCCGGCAGCACTCCCACTACGGGCCGCTACTGTATGCTTTGTATCCGTTATACAATTACTTATGGCGCCACCTATTGCGATTGAAGCCAACTGCTGACCGGCAGTATATGCCCATTTACAACAATATGGAGTCCCTAATGCAGGAGCTCCTATAATTTTTGTAGCTGAAGCAAATGCTGCATTCCACTTAGAAGTTATTTATTCCTGGGTCTCATTTCCGACTGTGGACACTAACACTAACACTTTTCGTGAATACACTATACCCCAGGCACCTGTAGCATATCGATCTTATGCTCTTGTAGAAATTCCTCTTACAGTCTGGAGGCACCAGACCTGGTTTAATGGTGCCCTTCCCCATGTGGCTGGGCCAGTTTGATCTGGTCCTCTCAGTAATCATGGGGCCACATGGCAGGCATTGGCTGGACATACACCATATCCAGATTTAGGTCATTTAAATCTAGTACAAACCTGTGCATTGTATAATGATCTTCTCATCCTATAGCAACTTCTAACTCAATTTATTTCACGTGCATTACTATCTGGTCCAGCTAGACTTGCCCTGAAAGCACATGCCTAGTTGCCTGCACCACCTGTAATAAGTCCTGTAATTGTTCATTCACTTATGGGCAAACAGCCCACTAATCGTGAGGAAATACCACTTTGGATCACCCAAATATTCGATCAACTTGAAGCTGTGTTTTCCCTTATGGGACCACAAGACAAGCACAGAATTTTAACTGGTTTCCACTCTAGCTGATTGCAATACATGGGGGACTATTTTTGCCACAGTCTACACTCTTTGTCATGGCACTCCTTTGATGGTCATTCTACCGAACATCCTCAGACAAATACAGAATGAGCATGGGGCCGGTCCTGCTCTCAATTTGGGGAAGAAACTCATGGGGCCTGTTGTCTACAAAATTATTCTTTCTAATGTTAAAGGTGAAACAGCGTCTTTAACCAAAAAAAATAACGGTATTTGCAAAGCGCAAACTAATCACCCCTAAGGGTCTCAAGGAGCTGGGGGCCGTCGGGAAGATTAATCGAGCTATTACCCAGGGGCACATGGTGCTGGGCTAACCTGCCGCCAGTGTCGGGGATCAAACCGTGAGCCCCATGTTCCAGAGCCAGCTGCACTGGCTGCTGAGCCACACCTCTTCCTTTGCCAGCGACTTGCCACAGTGGCAGTAGCCGACCACGAGCAAGAGTTGTCAGTTATCATTACTATTGTATATACGTCTTTAGGTCGCAATAGTTTGGGAACCAGACCTTCAGTACCACCACTTAGCAAGCCTAGCTTTGACAAGGATGCCAGACATGCCTATGAGTTTGCAAAAAAATCATGTGATAAATCTAAACAACAACAGAAAAGTAGACAACGTGGAGGTTCTCCACCCCAAGAGTCCTCTGAGAGATGATACGATTTTTGTGATCTCACAAAAAATAAAGACTCCAGACAGGTATCAGGCATCTGTTACAAGTTTTCGTTCCTTTCTGGAATCATCTGATCAACAGTACGACAGAGGAGGGCGATCTGACAGCAGACAAGAAGAGTATGTGAAACCAAAAAGGGAGACACAACGCTCATCTGATGTGAAGATAAAGAAGGACAACAGGCATCCTCCATATAAACTCCCTTTTCAGAAAAAGAACATTGCAGCTTAAACTGCTAAATATGCCACAGACAGTGAGAATCCTCCTCCTGAACAGGAGTTAGGCAGTGACTCTCCTTGACAGCGTGGCAGAAGTCACCTAGTATGCTAGACTCTCCACCAATTGCTGGTAGCCAAAGTAACTGAAACATTTATTACGGTTGAAACCGCGGATACCCACGTGGCCCCTTCAGACTGACTATATCATTTAGATATTCAAATTGAAGGGGATGTTAAACGCACAATTAAAGCAATATTTTGGGACAACTTAACTAGGTCTTTTGACATACATTTGGCGGAGGTTGATTGGCCCTCATCTTCTGTTCTTTCATCCCCCTATGGTGAGGATGTGATTCTACCTTCTTTTTCACACCTTGTCCCGGACAAAGTCAAACAAGCTTATGCTTCTTAATGGGCCCTTGCATTGGCCCCTGCACCTTATCGTAAACATACTGTTTGGGATAGGGATTCCTCTTACCATGTAATTCCTATATGGTCCACACTTCAAGTACAACCACTGTATCCGATTAAATTGGATGCTAAAGCACTATTGCATTGTCCTAGACTACACACATTTGAATAGTCATACTCGAACATTTGCAGTGCAAAATACACACAGTATGGGTCTCATTAATAACAATATTTCCAATGGTTTTTTCAGTCATAATTTGGCTCCTGAGAGCTGTGACTGGTCCGCCTTTAGCGCCCTGGCCTTTCAAATGAGAAATGCTCGACTTTCTATGAGCTATAAGAATACCCGAGGAGTTTTTGCACACAATTTTGGAAATTGCTGAATTTGGCCATAAGTTCAACTTTAAAAAATCTAACATAACTTTTCTCAGTGTCCTTTTTTTAGGATATGAACTTACCAATGAGGGAAAGAGTCTTGCTCCTCAATTGTTTGAGAAATGTGAACAATTACAACATCCAAACACACTCAAAAAATAGCAGTCCCTGCTGGGATTTTTGAATTTTTAGTCAAAGCCTACATACCTGAGTATGCACAGTGCATAAAACTCCTATATGCATTAATACATCCTAATTTTTCCATTTAATCTTGGACGTCAGACCACACAGAAGCATTCAGATCTTTACAATTTGACATGCTTGAAACATGACACTTGCATACACGTGTTAATACCACAAACCTTGTCAGCCAAGTTTTACCAGGTGCAATTGGATTTACATATGTCACCTTTAATTAGGGTAAAACAGTTCCTATAGCATATAAATCACATTTATATTCCTCTGCAGAAAGGCATTTTGCTTTCACTGACAAAATACTGACTACTATGCAGATGGCCATCCTTAAAGAAAGGCCCCTTGCACAAGTGAAAAGCATTATTGTTGTTACTCCAGTGCCGGCCTTAGAGGCTATCATAAAAGCTAGCATTCCTAATGCTAAAGCCCTCCATCCTCGATGGATGCAATGGGCTATGTCCTTATCAGCCATAAATGTAGACTTTGTTTTTGACCCTTCTTTCCAAACACAAGAATTTCTACAGTATTAGCATGCCTATCCTTTGCGCTCTACTGTTCTGCTTCTTCATCAGTATAAACATGTTATTTACACTGATGATTCAGCTCTACCTGCTATAGGTTCTAAGCAGCAGTACTCTGCAGAATGCGCCATTATTATTGGTGTTATGTTAGAAGGTGTTTTACACCCCCAAACAACTCACAAACAGTCTTTAGGTGACTTCACTGCACAGTTTGCTGAACTGAAAGCTTTGCTTCTTGCACTTGAAAGTGCAAATCCTAAATTCCCCACACTTATTGTGTGTGATTCGTATTACTGTGAACAGTCTTTTAATGACAATTTGCATTTTTGGCAACAAAATGAGTTCAGAGATTCAAAGGGTAGTACAATCAAGCACAAACTGCTTTGAGTTAAAGTGGCAGATCTTAAGGATAGGTTGCCACTAATTCATGAAATACATACATTGAGTCTTGAACGTGTGGGAACACACGCTGTAGGGAATTCTCTGAATGATGAAGCAGCCAAACCTGCAGTAGCCAAAGCTAAAATAACTGCAGTTACACACTCTAAAACTCGTATCGATAATTATATTTTAACTGCCATGAATGAATTTAAAAACAGCACCCCTTACCCAAGGGTCTTCCTTCTAAATACGATTATCACTTAAATGACCAAAATGTTCCTTTTGCAACTATTCCTGGAGTTGGCAATCCTGTGATTCCCATTGAAGACCGCAGACAGGCTTTAATTGTTGCCACACATGAAGAAGTAGCATCCACCCATGCAGAAGTGGCGGCCACTATTTCACTCTTACAGCAACCCTATTGGTGGCAGGTCTTATATCAACAGACTAAAAGATTTGTCCTTTGTTGTGACATTTGTCATCAAACTAAAAGCTCTACTGTGTCTTGTCCACCGCAGGCACATCTCTTAATTTCTATCAAGCCATTAGGCTGTGTTTATCGTGATCATTGTGGTCCATTGATTTCGAATACTGCAATCAAATTTATCTTCGTCACAGTTGGTTCTTGCTCTAGGTTCCTCTGGCTTTGGCCACAGGGCTTGGCTGACGCTCAAACAGTTTTTAAAGACTTGCAAGTCTTCATCAGGGCTTATGCATTCGATGCTTTGCATTCAGGCCAGGGTTCAGTTTTCGCCTCTAAAGCGTACCATGATTCAAAGACTTCTATGGGTGTACAGGTGCATTATTCTTCTCCATATAAGCCTGAGGGTAATTCTGTTATGGGAAGAATGAACCATGACTTAAAGCTGTCCTTAATGGCTAGAGTATTAGGTACAGGGCGTGGTTGGTTGAACCATCTCTATGGAGTTCAAGGAGCACTTAATAATCTCCCCAAAAGATCTCTGTCTGGGTGGACCCCATACAAAATGCTTTTTGGCATCAAGATGTATTTTCAGACCTTGACAGTCCAGACATTGTGGTGGCTGCCGCAACCTTTAATGTGGATAACCTTTGTGCTGTCTTACAGGATCTACAGAAATACTGCAACACTCAGTCTCGCAAACACTTGCCTGCATCTCTCTCTTTGAATAATGAGAACTAAACTCTGGTTTCCGGCTCGCTTTCAAAAGTTTGAGATCTGGTTCAGGAGAAGGTGGCGATGAAAACGGAATTCGGCCCAGCGTACCGCACTCCTGTTCTGGTCCTTGGCATACAGGGTACACAAACGGTAATCTTGCCACCACTTCCAGGATCTAAAGACAAACACTTTGTCAAACTACACCATGTGGCTGATTCTCAGTAGTATGCCATGAAGTGTTCATATGCTTCAGCACGGCTTTCCTTTACAGCCTCTGAGCACCACTGATACTGATTCTCCTCCACCAATAATTTTACAGACACAGTACCTGTTTCTACTATTACATCTTCTACAGCGGATGCAATTTATACGGATCCATCATGCGCGAGTACTTCAGAATTGGATTTTTTGGGTCCTACGGCTGAGTCACAGCCTCCAGTTTTCCTCTTGAGTACCTCCAGGTACTATTTGGATCAAGATGATTTTTCTCCAGACAGTTTTTCTGTTTTACATCCGCCTCATGCACGGATTTGTGTTTTTATTTCATGGTTAAAATGCACTTATCTAATTCAGCCTTGGATATATTTTTGAATCATACTCTCCTTGGTTTTTCTGTTCATGTGGATTAGATTTGTGACTGTTTTTTTCGTATTAATCAATGGCCATTACCTCCCGGAACGTTCTGCTACAGAATTGGTCGACAAGGTGTTGGCCCCCCCATTCTTCATCGCATAAACTGATAAGAGACTTGTCCCTTATCAACATTTCAGCTGTTCCAGTGACTGATGGAAGTGTTTGGGATAAAGTTCCTTTAAACATATTTGGCCCTTTGGAGATTCTGGAGATACCATATGTGTTCAATGTTTCTATCGGTGATGTAATAGTAGCTGAGTTATATTCGGATGATTGGGATGTTAATAACGTAAATTCTATGGTTTCAGAACTAAAGTGTTATACTGTTTTTGAATCAGAGGACCTATGTCTTAATTCAGCTATTCATGCCGATATGTTCTGGTATCATCATTATAGACATTATTTTCTGCACAGAGGGATTGGTCAGTGCCCACATTTTAATTGCACACAATGGGAACATTATCTAACTCCCCCACATGGAAGTTCCAAACGGTAAAAAGACGAATTTACATATTTTACAGGATATGATACCTCAGATCCTGTGCCGTTTTATTTCAAAGAAGTTCTTACCCCACCAAAAAAAAATATGCTCACCCAGACTAAGCTCATATATACAGGTTTGTTTTTCAACCAGCTAGCCCTTAAAGGCTATAATTACTGGAAGGACACTATTGATTTGAAGTTGATTTGAGGAACTAAATCTTGGCAGGATAAGGGAACGGAAACATTATGTCGAGCCTGTTTAATCCCCACGCAAATTATTTTCTTGAATGAAACAATCCAGCAGACTACCTGTCTGGGATTCACAAAAATTAAAATAATGAATGACCCCACAATTCCCTCCATTGCCCGCTTTGATAACTGGCAGAGTTTCACAAATTAAATACAGATTAGAACAGTTAAATAGCATGGTGCAGAATGATACATTTAATTCCTCATTTTCAAGTCCTGACTGTTGGTTGCTGTGGCCAGTAGATACTAACGGTTTCCACACTCGTTTTCTTAATTCCATACCTGGATTTAAATCAAACAGGCCTGATCTCTGATATGCTCAGTCAACACATTCTGGTATTATTACCACCTATTCAGTGGGAAGTTTATATATATCAACAAAGGTTGGAACATTTCACACTATCTGCAGTAAAGCAACATCTTTCTTTCTTGTCCGAAGACATGAAGTTATCAGATTTTCCTTTAGGTCCCAAATCCCCACATTTGTAGAGAATTTATTTATGCTACATATAATGAGATTTGGAAATTATCCCAGATGGAAGCAGCTGCACGTTTGAGACAAATTGACCAAGATAATTTGGATAACATGCTGGCTGTTGTTGATAATAGTATTAATATGTTGTCATCTTGTATTTAAAATTTAAACAACATTGTGTTGTCTGTTTTGATATTGTGCACAGCGACATGTCTACACTGTATCATGGGCAAAGTCAGCTTAGATCTGATATGCAGTTTAGTTGGACACTTCAAACACTTAAAAATGGGCACATTCAATGGCTTACTTAAATTGCACAGATTTATTCCTGCCTTTTAATTTAACACACAAACAACAATTGATGGCCATGAAAGACACAACCTACACAATGCTTCATTCAGAAAAATTAGAACATCTTCCATTCACTATAGCTGAAACTCCTTCAACTGTGTGGTTAATTCACCGAGTTATGTCTCTGCCTATCTCAACAATTCAATTCATGGCTTGCATGAAACCCATGTAGGTAGATTACAACCCCGTGGGAGCAGCTTTATTCATGAATTATGGTAAATTCCTTTTACATATAGTTGTGAATGTGCCAATAAGGACGTTTTTATTACTGGAGAAGAATGCGAATCTACTGTAGGACATTCACTTATTTGTAAACATGTTAAAATTCACGGCGCATGTGATATTGCAGCTCCTGATTTGGCCTGTTATTTAAAAGGTATCCCAATTCCCGCAATTCTCCCCTTTGTTACGACATTTTTTAACAAGAGGTATTTAATGCTTAGTGATCAAGATTGTTGAGGAATGCAAGCCGTATATTTTATCCGTTTCCCAGTTAGTCATTTGTTGCAACAATGTTTACTTTCCCCCTCCGCATGGGATCGTAGATATCTCTTTGTGGCTTTCCATTCCAACTTTGAAGGCAGACTTCAACAAGCTAAGCAAACTGAAAGCATTATTGTTCCAAAGAAGTAGCTCACACATCTGCCTGTGAAACCTTCAAATTGCAGGTGGCTAGAGCTTCCAGTGAAATACAGTCATTGTTGAATACAAACCTTCCCCTGCATTTCGGAGAATTACTACATCAAATTTTTAATGCCTCTATTACAACTTGCCCACTTTTTTAAAGTTGTAGGATCTGGCCTTGTTAGTTTATTCCAAACTATCTTTGTAGTTATCCCAGCATTATCCACTCCATCATTTCTAGTGAATTTGGAGGATTCCCATTGTTGTTATTCCTCATTTGGGGCATTCTGATCCTGTTCCTGTTTTTCTGCAATGGATGTTCCCTTTGTGGGCATTCTAGAACTAGAACCAGTCCAACACCGCAGTGAGTGTCTGCTTCAAATCTTTGGAATGTTTCTACTGCAAGAACTGGATCTTGATTGGTCCTTAATATTCTGGCCTGCCTGGTTTATCTGTGTGCAACCTGTGTTCCACTGTCTCTGGTGCTCCTTTGAATAGGCACTGGATAGTTGCCTGGCTTCGCAGATACCCGCTGCCTTGGACAATAGACTGCTGATGAGTCCCTTAGCGACCCATTTTCAGGACTTTCATTTAGGTTTGCAACTTCTACACAATGCAAGATTTGAGCCACTCACCTTCAAGGAACCATGTGCACAGGCACATGAGTTACAAGGTTGCAGATTTCCCTGTGACTGTCTCGGCATCGGCTGAGACTGAAGATCATGTTTGTTCTTTGGAGCTGATGACTTAGGCTATTAGCCAATCATCATATGTGGAGTCAGACTCCTTAATGGAGTCCTTAGCCTTTGAATTGGCGAGTGACACAATAGATTCCTCCGAAACACCAAGATTTGACTATTTGTTTGTAAATTGTCATTGCTGTTATTGTTTTCATTGTACCTTATTTTCAAACTAAGCTTTAAATTTGTATACCTTATAATTATATTCATTACATTTAGTATTTTATTTTGTGCTATTGTCCTGACCAAAGGGAGGGTGTTGTGTGATTCTTGCATGACCCATTGTTGTTTTCCCTATGTTAGCCTAATTGTACACATTGTAGGCCGCATTTCTTTTGCACACATTACTACATAAACATGCTTTCTTTTGTGCCATTTTGTATTTTCACACAGAACCTCCATATGTTTTCATGTTCTGTTCTTTTCCTGGGATTTAGTCTGAACACCATATATATGGTCAAACAGCAATGCCCTTTGTTATTCTCTCTGGTCAGACACTAGCACCTCGACATAACATGAGAATGCAGCTGCTGTTTATGAGCACAAATGTCTTGTCATATAACTAAGGATGAGAGTTCTAAAAAAGACACGTTGAGCGAAGGTCCTGAGACAAGATTACCACGTAAGCTGAGATGTAGACTGTCCATCTATGTATGCTAAGGTACAGGGTCCGCCACTCATCCAAGGGATCCTTGATATATAATCATTAGCTTTAGTAGAAAGGGGAGGGTTATGCTAATCTGTCTTCTAACATGACAGGGCTTTTTATGGAATATGGTTTGTTAACCATGCTAGAGATAATTTTGCCATCCATTTGTTTTCTAATTGTGGATCAAATACTGCATTTCAGAGCACGATAGTTTAAATAAATATTCTAAACTTCCTTTGTGTCTCTTGTTTATATTATTGCGGACAAGTACAAGTGAGAGAACGAAAGGGTGTGTCCTGTTACCGCAATCCCTGAGAGGTTCGAGAGTGTTGTGTTCTGGGGTGCCAACTCCCTTCTTTCTCTGGAAAGGTTAGGAGGGCAAGTGAGGCACTATAGCTAGTCAGACTCGGGCTCATAGATACTGAGGTATTATGGTGACTCAGTCCCTACATGCCGATGTTCTGTGGTCCCATGCATAGTTCTGTTCCTGAGCAGAATCCCTGCAACGGGAAATCTGTTTTAGCGATTCTTTTCCAAAGGGGTATCTGACGTCATGAAACTGCCCTTGGCTACAGCCCGCTACCTCGCCCCACTGGAGATTTTCAAATTCCATTTCAGTGACCAAGTCCAAAGCTAAAAATCTTCACCACGGCTATGATGACACTCCCTCCTTGGACACTTCTTTAGCCTTGCCCTGCTGAACTTCTACCTTCTGAGAAATTTTTCTAAGTCTAAAGGTAAGTGCTGACTGGGCCCAGTCCACTTCTTGTATCTAAATAGCGTTCCATCGCAGCTAGCATTAGCTTTTGACTTTGACTCAGTCTTGCGCAACCAGAAGTCCATGGCTGGCGCTTTGATCTTTTAGGTTCTAGATTTCACTCAAAATTATAACATTTTATAACTCTGGTTGTACTGATTGGATTTTCGTCATTTTGGTGTCAAATAATTTATTAAAATTCTCTCTATTCTTCTAAATTCGTTTGGGATTTTTCTTGTCTTGTGTTTTCACATTATAACTGTTTGTGTGCTGCATAAATACTTTGCCTTGTGTTAAGACTGACTGCCTTTTGTGCCAAGCTACCCAGAGTTAAGCACATGTTAATTTAGTGACTTTTTGTTTTCACCCTGCAAGGGATTGTGGCCAGGGCTCACACATCAGCCAACCAACAACCCAATTTCTCATATGCATGTAACAAGCTGTAAAGTAATAGCAATAAGAAAACTTACAAATGTGCAGTAGTAAGAGCTGATGCCCAAACAGTTGAGCTCATGAAAAGACATAAAACTTGTTTAAGAGTAACTGTTCAATATCTATAATAGCTTTGTCTACCCCGCCGTTTCAGTAAGACATGGTGAGCAAAATTAACATTGGATCTGAAACCAATAGGACATTAAAGAGCATTTAGAACATCAGAATAATTAAAGGTTTAGCTAATAAACTACAATATTTGATAACAGGGGAAGAACATTTTTTGAGTTTCTGAGAGATGTATAGGAAATCTTTGAAGGTAAAGGGATGTATTACTGATATTCTTAGTTTTTGACAAATGTTCCAACTTTGAGGTGGGTTCACAGACAGTCAAGACCAAACTAGTTTAACCCCTTCACTGCTAGGCCTTCCCCCCTCCCCGTGCTAAGCCTTTTTTTGGCTATTTGGGGTAGTTTGCGCTTAGGCCCCTATAACGTTTTGTCCACATAAGGTATCCACGCAAAATTTGTGTCCTTTTCTTCCAACATCATGGGGATTTTCAAGGTACCCATGGATTGTAGAATCCCCTGGAGGGGACCCAGAAATTAGCCAAAATACAGCTATTTTTGTTTTTTTATTTTAAATGGGGAAAAAGTGCTGCAGAAGGAAGCTTCTGGTTTTTTCCTGCAAATGGTATCAACAAAGGGGTTGTGGTGCTGAAAGCACCATCTTTACAGCTTTCAGGTACAGGCAGACTTTTGTCAGAAAACCAAATTATTTCTCTACAGTTTTGGAATTTTACTGGGACATAGCCTATTTTTGCTATTTTTTGTGCTTTCAACATCCTTCCAGTTAGTGGTAGAAATGGGTGTGAAAGAAATAATGGATCCCAGAATCCCTTGCAAACCTAAAACTTTTCCTTTTCACATTTCTGTGATGGAAAGTTCTCGAATCTGCATGAATCCGCAAACTTCCACCCACCCCGAATTCCCCAAAGTCTTCGGATAAAAATGGTACCTCACTTGCATGGTTAGGCCTAGTGCCCAAGACAGGAAACTGGCCAAAATGCAACATGGACACACCACATTTTTACAATGAAAACGGACCCTTTTTTTGTAAAGTGCCTAGCTGTGGATTTTGAACCCTAGCTCTGCCGGCACCTAGGGAAACCTAACAAACCAATACATTTTTTAAAACTAGACACCCAGGGGAATCCAGGAAGGGGTGACTTGTGTGGCTCTCACCAGGTTCTGTTACCCAGAATCCCTTGCAAACCTCAAACTTTGAAAATAAAAACAACACATTTTCCTCATAATTCTGTGATGGAAAGTTCTGGAATCTGTGTGGATCCACAAAACTCCACCCTCCCCGCATTACCCAACGTCTCCCGATAAAAACGGTTCCTCACTTGTGTGGGTAGGCCTAGTGCCCGCGACAGGAAACAGACCAAAACGCAATGTGGACACACCACATTTTTACAGTGAAAACTGACCCTTTTTTTGCAAAGTGCCTAGCTGTGGATTTTGAACCCTAGCTCTGCCGGCAAATAGGGAAACTTAGCAAACGTATACATTTTTGAAAACTAGACACCCAGAGGAATCCAGGAGGGGGTGACCTGTGTGGCTCTCACCAGGTTCTGTTACCCAGAATCCCTTGCAAACCTCAAACTTTGTCAAAAAAACACATTTTCCTCACATTTCTGTGATGGAAAGTTTTCGAATCTGTGTGAATCCGCAAACTTCCACCCACCCCGAATTCCCCAAAGTCTCCTGATAAAAATGGTACCTCACTTGTGTGGGTAGGCCTAGTGCCCGCAACAGGAAACGGCCCAAAACGCAACGTGGACACACCACATTTTTACAGTAAAAACCTATACATTTTTGAAAACTATACACTCAGGGGAATCCAGGATGGGGTGACTTGTGCGGCTCTCACCAGGTTCCATTGCCCAGAATCCCTTGCAAACCTCAAATGTTGTAAAAAAAAAAACACATTTTCCTCACATTTCTGTGATAGAAAGTTCTGGAATCTGTGTGGATCCACAAAATTCCACCCACTCCGCATTCACCAAAGTCTTTGGATAAAAATGGTACCTCACTTGTGTGGGTAGGCCTAGTGCCCATGACAGGAAATGGCCCAAAACGCAACGTGGACACACCATATTTTGACAGTGAAAACTGACCCTTTTTTGCAAAGTGCCTAGCTGTGGATTTTGAATCCTAGCTCTGCCGGCACCTGGGGAAACCTAGCAAACCTATATATTTTTGAAAACTAGACACCCAGAGGAACCTAGGAGGGGGTGACATGTGTGGCTCTCACCAGGTTCTGTTACCCAGAATCCCTTACAAACCTCAAACTTTGTCAAAATAACCACATTTTCCTCACATTTCTGTGAAGGAAAATTCTGGAATCTGCGTGGGTCCAAAAACTTCCAGCCACCCCACATTTTCCAAAGTCTCCCGATAAAAATGGTACCTCCCTCATGTGGGTGGGTCAAGTGCCCGTGGCATGGAGAGGCCCAAAACGTATTGTGGAGACATCAAAATTACCTATCACAAAACGACCTGGTTTTGCAAGGGGGTCACCTGTGTCTTTGGCCCCGGGCTCGATGACCAACTAGGGAAACCTACTAAACTCACACATTTCTGCAAACTAGACACCCAGGGGAGTCCAGGGAGGTATGGCTTGCATCGACCCCCGATGTTTTCCTACCCAGAATCCCCTGCAAACCTCAAATTTAGCTGAAAAAATCAAATTTTTCTCAAATTTCTGTGTGGGAAAGTTGTGGGATCACCGGGCTGACACAAATTTCCTACCACCCAGCGATCCCCCAGGTCTCTTGATAAAAATGGTACCTCACTTGCATGGGTGGGCCAAGTACCTGTGACAGGCAAGGGCCCAAAACATATTGTGGAGACATCAAAATTACCAATCACAAAACAACTTGGTTTTGCGAGGGGGGGCAACTGGGTTTTAGGCCCCGGGCTTGGCGGCCATCTAGGGAAACCTACCAATCCCACACATGTCTGAAAACTAGACACCCGGGGGAGTCCAGGGAGGTATGGCTTGCGTGGATCCCTCAACGTTTTCCTACCCAGAATCCCCTGCAAACCTCAAATTTAGCTGAATAAATCAATTTTTGTCTCACATTTCTGTGTGGGAAAGTAGTAGGATCACCGGGCTGACACAAATTTCCTACCACCCAGCGTTCCCCAAGGTCTCTTGATAAAAATGGTATCTCAGTTGCATGGGTGGGCCAAGTACCTGTGACAGGCAAGGGCCCAAAACATATTGTGGATACATCAAAATTACCCATCACAAAACGACCTGGTTTTGCGAGGGGGGTCACTTGGGTTTTTTGCCCCGTGCTTAGCGCCATCTAGGGAAACCAAACAATACCAAACATTTCTGAAGACTAGACACGCGGGGGAGTCCAGGGAGGTATGGCTTGCATGGACCCCCAACATTTTCCTACCCGGAATCCCCTGCAAACCTCAAATTTAGCTGAAAAAACCTTATTTTTCTCAAATTTCTGTGTGGGAAAGTAGTGGGGTCACCAGGCTGACATAAATTTCCTACCACCCAGCATTCCTTCAGGTCTCCCGATAAAAATGGCACCTCACTCGCATCAGTGGGCCAAGTACCCGCGACAGGCAAGGGCCCAAAACATATTGTGGAGACATCAAAATTACCTATCACATAATGACCTGGTTTTGAAAGGGGGCACGTGGGTTTTTGGCCCCGGGCTCGGCAGCTATCAAAGGAAACCTACCAAACCCACACATTTCTGAAAGCTAGACACCCGGGGGAGTCCAGGGAGGTATGGCTTGCGTGGATCCCCCATAGTTTTCCTACCCAGAATCCCCAGCAAACCTCAAATTTAGCTGAAAAAATCAAATTTTTCTCAAATTTCTGTGTGGGATAGAAGTGGGATCACCGGGCTGACACAAATTTCATACCATCCAGCATTCCCCCAGGTCTCTCGATAAAAATGGTACCTCACTTGCATGGGTGGGCCAAGTACCTGCGACAGGCAAGGGCCCAAAACGTATTGTGGCGACACCAAAATTACCTACCACAAAACGACCTGGTTTTGCAAGGGGGGCAGCTAGGTTTTTGGCCTCGGGCTCAGCGGCCATCTAGGGTAACCTGCCAAACCCACACATTTCTGAAATCTAGACACCCCGGGGAGTCCAGGGAGGTATGGCTTGCGTGGATCCCCAATGTTTTCCTACTCCGAATCCCCTGCAAACCTCAAATTTAGCTGAAAAATCCAATTTTCAAAATATTTTTGCGTGGGATCACTGTGCCGGCACAAATGTCCTACCACACAACATTCCCCTCAGTCTCCCGAGTAAAATGATACCTTACTTCTGTGGGTGGGGCAAGGGCCTGTGACTGGGAAGGGCCAAAAACATAGGCATTAAGGGTATAGCACAGCAAATTCTAAGGGCTATTTTTCTTTAAAAAAAAATACATTTTAGCCGATTTTGCATTGGACACACACACAAGTGAGGTATCATTTTACTCGGGAGACTGAGGGGAACGTTGTGTGGTAGGACAAGAGCCAGGACTTGATTGAAGACAATGATATCCTTACACCATATCAAGCAGGATTCAGGGAAAAGATGGAGACAATAGATCAGGCATTTCGATTCCTCCTCCTCTTTTGGAAAACAGTGGTCATAGGCCAGGGTAGTCTTTACATCACTTTCATCGAACTGAAGACAGCTTTTGACCTTGTTCCAGGGAGGAACCTGTGGCAAGTTCTCAAAAATATGGACCTTCCAGCGAAATACTCACCCTGGGTATTGTCCTGCATGAAGCCAATTATGCTAGGGTCAGATGGGGTTCTCAGAGCCAGTTCACTGACCCAATCCACATCAGCAGGGAAGTACTCCAAGGGTGCGTATTGGCACCTATGCTTTTTTCCTTTATATAAATGGTGTAGTCCAATTTTTATCCCAGGAACCAGCCAGTGCACCTACCGTAGGGGGGGAGAAAGTAGTGACACTACTATTTGCAGATGACACTCTGTTGGTGTCAAAACCCCCAGTTGCTTCTAAATTGTTTTAAAGATTTTTGTGATAGCCGGGGCCTAGAGATAAATATTTCAACAAAAAAATTAATCGCATTTAATCCTCACAAGACTTATAGGGGGAAGGCCAACCCTGAGAGGGACATTGCTCGAGAGTTTGTTTGATTACTTTGGTAAAAAAATTCTCTGGGACTATGTCATGGAAACCCCACATGGCTAAGATGACCCTAAAGCACAACCAGATAGTGGGGCCCTGAGGAAAGAACACCGTATTTCCACTAGTAAACAGGTTTCAGCAGCCCTGCAAGTTTATGACCACAAAGCAGTTAGCTCCACACTCTATCGGCCTGAAATATAGGGATTTGAAAGAATGGAGGGGATGACTAAATCAGAACACACTTTTTTAGGGAGTCTTTTGATGTTGCCCCAGATTATCCCACTAGACCCTCTAAAGCTGGATATGGGTAGGAGATCCATCGCTGTTATTGCAAAGCTCTACCCGTTATTATTCTGGATCAGAATTAGGTCCACTCCTGAGTTGTCTCCATATGCTAACGCACTGGCTGAGGTTATGCAGCTGGACAAATCAAACAAAATTGGCTGGCAAGGTAATGTAAGGAGGCTTTCAGTTGACATCAGCCTCCAGGTATCCTGGGATAGTAGTGATTCTTATATGCTTCCTCCAAAAATGTGTAGTAAAAACACGATATTGGGATTGGGTAGCCCAAGCTGAGCAAAGTAGAACATCTTGGGGGAACCTAACATTAGAGTTTATGACCCACAAACAGGTTAGTTCTCTGGAAAATGATTTTCAACTAATACAGAAACCAAGTGATAGAAAATTGTATATCCAATTTAGGTTCGGCACCGTCCCTTTGAACGATTTATTGGGCCGATGGCACAGCGACACACTGATTCTTCAGTGGTGCCCAGGCTGTAAAGCTTATTCGGAATCTGTTGTGCATGTCATGTTTGCCTGGCCGGCTTATGCACTTCCCAGAACCAATTGAATAAATCCTATCTGCAAACAATTGGGAACTCGAAATCATTCAAAAGCCCTGTGAATCTTAAAATCTGTTGCAAGACCATTGTTTGATTGTACAGTTGCTAAATTTCTTGCCCATATGTGGGGCATTAGGACAAGTGCCCAACGGGAGGGAGTAGGCTAACTGTATCTTATGCTCTTAATCATAATCTCAAATTATGTAGCTTCTTCTGCAAGCAACTTAGCACCCACTGTTCCTGACCCTAGAGTTCCTCGTCCCTAGACCCAAGTTCGTATTTTGGTTGCAGTGTAAGCTGCATTTCTTAGAGCCCAGGGAGGGGAAACCAGAGGTTAAGCTCGAATATAAGAATAGATCAACCCAATATTTTTCCAGAAATTGCATGTACTGTAAATTATTTTCGGTTAGTCTTACTATTAATTTTTTTAGACTTAGCGTCAAAATAAATATGTTGTAATTTTACTATCCATTTTAATCATGAAAATTAATTATGATTGCATTTTAACGCCAGGGTGGCTATATTGATTGTACATTTAAGATGCGAAAACGTTTATGGCAAATATGCCGAAATAAAGTATTTATGACTGATTTACAAGAGTGCCTGCCAATACCAAATTCTAATGTTTTTCCCTGCATCAAAGAAGAATACCCAATACCTAAACTACCCGTGCTTGGATTGGAAGAGGTAACTACAACTATTGCAATGGTGAGTGATTGTGTGAGTTATGATGATTGATGATTCATCATGTTGTGGCTGACAGTGAAGGAGGGTGTGTGTTGAACTGTCATGCAGGAACGTTCTTGAGTTAATTGATTTGCAATGTTTGGGGCCTGAGTGATGGGAGATCATTTTTTTTCCTGGAGGTAATTGGCCTTTACAAACTTAATTAGCAAAAATTAATTACCTCTACGGTCCACTCCTATGATCCTTCTGTTTTTTTCATCATCTAGGATGGTTGCCCCAGAAAATCATTTGATTTACAAGACTGCCAAATTCCAATCTGTTTTTGCATCAAAGGGGAGATTGTGTACCTACACCGTGCTTGGATTGGAACAGGTAACCACTGCACCAATGAGTGATCAAATTATCGAGTGATTGTGAGTGATGATTGATGATTGATGTGGTGGCTGACAGTGAGGTAGGGTGTGTTGAACTGTAATGCAGGAACTTTCTTGAGATTGATTGATTTGCAATGTTTGGGACCTGAGTGATAGGTGATAATTTTTTTCCCTGGAGGTGATTGGCCCTTTCACTCTTTAATTTATTTGCAGATTTAATTGCAGGGTCCACTCCTTTTTTCTGGATCTTTACAGACCAGAACAGTCACTTTAGTTAACAAACAAAAGCATGTGCAAAATAATGCAATTGTGTTTCTCTACTTGTTCTTCAACTTCAGTGACATATGGTACATCTATCTTGCTCAGGTCATGATGACTGGTCTGGCATGGAGTTAGTCGGAGTCAGGAGGAGGATGGAAGAACTCAGGGTGGAAGCTGAGGGACTACCTCATGAACAGCTAGGAGCAAGAAGTTATCAGCTTCAGTTCAAAGGTAAACCAAGAGCCTGAGGCCCAGTACTTAGCTATATGGAATGGAGAGAGGTGCATTTATTTGTGAAATGCTGCTGTGTGTGTGTGTGTTGGACTTGTGGCAAAAGTGAAACTCTGAGTCCCCCTTGATACACTTCTCATGAAGCTTACCTTCCTTTTGTCCTTCTCCTGGACGATACAATACAGTTTCTTTTTTACAATCCACAGGCCTTCTAGTCTCCTGCACGAACAAAAGGAGAAAGATGAGTTCAACAATCCTGCTTACCTACCGGACCAGTCCAGACAGGCACCCAAGAGTGATGGACATTCCAGAGGAGATGCACCACCTAATTTTGCAATACAGTATCACCTTTCTTTTAAGAATCATATTTGGAGAACTGGGAGGGTAGATTCACTCCCAACCTGAAGACACAACATTTAGATATCTAATAACTTGAGTCTGGGGGGCAGAAGGACTGTTTGCAATGCATTTACCTGTACTCTCTCATACACATTCCTTTGCTTCCTTCCACAACAGATTGATGACAAATGATATGCTGCTCATTGCACAGATGAATGTTGCCCGTGTGTAGTGTTTGTCTTTGTCAAACCTTTCCCTAAATCCCCTTTCCAATCCATTCATCAAACCCCTAACACTCTTCCTCTAGGGTGTGTGTTTTGGTGTGGCTTAATTTACACCATCAATGGATCACACACTTGGTAGGGCGGATGTGGTGAAAACACCAACTTACTGTAGGATCTTCTAAGCAATAGCTCACACTGTCCTCATCTACCCACCCATGCAAAAAAAGTGCTCCATATTTTAGATATAGAACGAAGAACATCAGTCTTCATCATCCTTCATCATTCAGGCCTTGTGTTGAGTATCCGTAAACGCCTAACCTAAGCTTGTCCACTCCAGACTTTGAGCCCATTTATCATAACTCGATTTCGTAAGTTACTACTAGCTCCTCATTAGCCAAAAATGACTACTATACTATTGCTATTTTTTGTATTTTATCACAATCAGGAATTCTTGTTGTGTCATCATGTAGTACTCTAGTGTCAATTCTTTGTAAAGCTTTGATATAACTCACTAACTCAGTATTCTTATTTACATTTAGTTGCCTACAATGGACAATCAATCATCCAGATTAATCCTACAGTTAGAGCTCACCTGGGTGGAGGACATCGCTTGTGAAGTTGTGATGCCTCATCTGTTATTATTGCTTCATCTTTATTCAGGTTAGATAACTATGGAGTGAATTAACTAGTTAACTTAGTAAGTAAATAACTAACTGCTACTATAGCTTATCTAGGTTGTTGTAGACAGTATAGGTCATGGCAGCATCCCCCCTAATGGTCAAGATAGTTAGAGAGGTATAACTCTATAATTAAGTGCTACACTCTCTTTTACAAGTACATAAATAGGCTGTATAAAAGCTGAAGTGCAAAGTAAATTAAAACAAACTACTTCTGGCATAACTTCCAATAAAATAAAATAATTACCCCATTACTTATTTTTTTTACAAAGCAACCCACTCTCTCCACCCACACAATATGCCCACCCCCTCCCCAAACAAAACTGACCCAAGCTGCAATGTCCCAAAATTCAAAATGTGCAAAGAAAGTCAA
The DNA here is from genome assembly GCA_963921515.1 of Calotriton arnoldi. Classification (NCBI taxonomy): domain Eukaryota; kingdom Metazoa; phylum Chordata; class Amphibia; order Caudata; family Salamandridae; genus Calotriton; species Calotriton arnoldi. The sequence continues at coordinate 3,452,406 of CAWUFW010000659.1, forward strand.
ATCCGGTCCCAACTCCCTTCCCACCCTCTCTACCTAGTCCCAACACACAAGTTTCTCCCACCAAAACAAACATTAAAAAGGGCTAGGAGAGGGCATTGGGGATGTTGGTCTAGAGCTGGTCTAGGCTCTTCTCTATCATGGCGAGCTGGCTTTCGATGGTGTCAAGCAGCTGCAGGATGTGGCGCAGCAATGGCCTGTTGTAAGTGTGGGAGACGGGCAGCAGTTAATGATCTCAGCTGGCAGTGCTGCCGGTGATGGACTGGCCAGGAGGCTGGAGGCTGAAGGGCACCGGCTGCACTGGGGCCTGGCTGAGAGGCATTTGTTTCCTCCTCCTTCAGGACCACCAGCCACCAGTATTCTTGCTGGATACGCTCCAGCCTCTGCCACCATAGCTGGACTGCAATCTCCTGCCTGTTGTGTCCTATTACGGGTGGACCAGCAGGAGCAGCCAAATTGAGAACAACAAAAAGAAAAAAGACAAATTGTAAATAATGCTGTGTACAAACAATTGTTTTAAATTCCTGGGTGGCCGAGTAGCAGTACATTGCTGGTCCCCCAGGGCCACTGGAATTTGATGTGATTATGATTAGGAGAGTCACAAAGCCAACTTTGTTTTACCCACACATGCCTTTCATAAAAAGTACTGACTGTGTGGCAGAATAGTATTAAGGCATGATAACACCGGATTAAAAAAACATTGATTTGATTTTTTTTTTCTTTTAAAGGCTTTTCAAGTAAATATAGACAGACACTTTGAGTGGAAAAATAAATTACCTCTCATTACTGAGCATGGCATTATGTACTATGGAGTACAATCTGTGTTTTGTGCTAAAATAATGGAGCCATGCTTATTGCTAGCCAGCGCGTCGGTATTTTGCTATTGTCTGCAGCTGGGGCAGCTGAATTTGACAATTATCTTTTTTTAATTCCAATGACCCTGCTCTTCTCTAAATGCATTTCTCTTTCTACCCTGACTCCAAAGAGGCAGATAAATAAAAAATAAGATACTATATCACACACCTCACGTATTAAATGCGGATATTATCCTGTCTGCCAAAAGTAGATGTTGGGGAAAATGATGGACTGCAGGGAAAGGAACAGGCTATATAGATAGTATTTGGCACATTTGTCACAGTGTATCCGGTACGCCAAACTTGACATCAAATCATGCAATTACTCTCACTTTACTCAGTGGTTTCGCCCACGACCACATATTTCCAACAAAATAATTCTCTGGGCAGTAAGCAAGGAAAGACTTAGTCTACTGCAGGGAAGGGTAGGGGATTAGGTGTGTAGGGTCAAGCTTTTTTGATATAGAATAGAGGAGCCACTACACTGATCATCGATTCATCATCTTTGGTTTATTTAGTCATTGTAATAGTCAATGGAAGTCAAAAGAGAAAAATCTGAACAGGTGTAAAATAAATCTGTTATGGGAAACCATGAAATATATTCTGGAATCACTTCACATGGTTATAAAATCAAATGTGGCACATGCCAACAATGGATTTTTCAGCTTAGTAGGCTGGGACAGAATAACTTTGGAAAAAATAAAGGAGTGAAGTACTAAGAGGTGACTGTGTGGGTGAAGGGAAACAACACACCTCGTGTCTTTAGTTTGCAAGGCATTGGAAACATTGTAAATGCCACATTAACTGAAGCAGACACACATTCCTTATCCAACACTGCACTGCAGTCACAAATTGAACCATACTGCACTTCGGTCATAGATAGCAAAATGCCTTGGGCGGGGAGGGGGGCGATGATTGATGGGTGGGATACAGCTGGCCCACTTAACAAATACAGCGAGTCAAGGGAGTAGAACAAAAAATAAAAAATAACCCCCACATTGAATCATAGCTTTGATAACCATACATAAACAAAGTAAGCGAGGTAGATGAGCAGCATGCTCCTCAATGAGGAGAGCTGCCTTACTTATTCATCCAAACTATCCAATATTTATTCATCCGTTCATTTTAATTCACCCACAGCCATCATTATTAACCTTTACTTTCTCTCATCCAGTCTTTTACCAAAGATTTCCAACCCATTATCCATCCATTCAATATCCACCCTTTCCTCCAACCATCCTTTCACCCATCCAGCACTTTACATCCATCCAGCTGGGTGTGTTAGAAAAGAAGGAAAAGGAAGTGAAAGGAAAAAGAAATAAGAAAGTAAGGGGAAATAAACAATTTACAAAAAGTCACGATTTGTTTTCTAAAAAATGTAAAATACACAAACACAAAGACACACACTAATATAATAAATAAAAATGAGTGGTAGATACGTTTTAAATAGGGAGGAATAAAGAGATTAAGGGGTATTCAAAAAATAGGCCCAGCACCATAACAGAGAGTAAAAAACAAGATGGTCGCGCCCATGCAAACCGAGTGGTGCAGTTTTAGCATGATTTCCAATGCAAGGACATACATGAGAACCATGAGTGATTTACAACACGAGGATGGACTTCGCATTGCACATGGCATTCCAAACGGGTGCCCGGAAAACTCTGCTCGCACGCGGAACTCCGCCTACCACAGCAGAGTTTTTTAGCCACTTCTTGGTGTTGCGTGGATTCTGCAAGATCACAGAACTATGCTTGGGATTATGGGTCCTTAGTAGGCAGGGACTGAGTTATCCTGCCACCTTAGTACCCATGAGCCTGATACCGGCTAGCTATAGTGTCTCACTTTCCCTCCTACTCACTCACAGAGGAACAAGTGATCAGACACCCAAAAACAGAACACTCCCGACTCTCTCAGGAATCGCGGTTGCAAGACACATCTTTTGCTCACACTCTTGTGCTCTTCCACAATAAGATCTAACTGAAACACGAGACAGTTTAAAATGTTTATTTTAACTAACGTGTTCTAGTATGCAGTATACAAGCCACAATCAGTAGTAAAATGCATACAACATATACGGTCAGCATAGCAAGTAGTCTGAAAATCATAAAAGGAGCTGCCATGATAAACGACAGAGTAGCCTAACCTCCCTCCCTTTGCATAGAAGCAAAATAATTATATATTAGAAGATCTCTGGGTGTTTTCAGTAGGCCTGGGCGGTGAACTCCGCTCCGCTCGCGAAGTTTGCGGAGTTTTCCGCACTCCGCGTTACGCGGAGCTCGCGGAGTTACGAAAAACTTCGCTCCGCGTAGTGTAGAGGAGGTTTTTTCCTCGCTCGCGTTCGTCAACGTCATGTTGGCGAGCGCGAGCGAGGAAAATCCACCTTCCGGCGAGATTTTTCCTCGTTTGCGATCGTCAACATCAAGTTGGCGAGCGCGAGCGTGGAAAATAAACCTCCCGACGAGATTTCTTAACGCGGGGGTCAGGTTTCTCTTTGCTAGTGGTCGCGTATGCTCGTGACCGCTCGCATTGAGAAACTGCCCGTTCGCGTTGAGAAAGCTGCCACTCGGGTAAAAATCTACTCGAGCGGCAGAAAGGAAAGCAGCGCCCGCTTGCCCTGTGCATGCTGTCGTTCGCGATGATTTGCACAGTGCGGACAAACATCCGGCACTAAAAATCACTGCGAACGTCATTTTTCTATCGCACTCCGCCGCTTGCGGAGCTCCGCCTAGCGCGGAAGAGTTTTTTTTCCACTTCATGGAGTTTCACGTAGCGCAACTCCGCAACTTCGTAACTCTGCGAACTCCACCCAGGGTTAGTTATCAGCAGACCGCGTACCTCAGTCTATAGATGGTAGATCTACATCACAGGTGCTGTCATGCTCTTCTCCCTGGAAAGAACCCTCTCCAAGTGTGTGTTACCTATCTGTGTAGCCCCATATGATCAAAGTACGTGTTCCCAAGCAACAGCTGCATCTGCATGTTTTGTCTAGGTGGTAGGGCCTGACCAGAATAAAATAACATGGGGCATTGATGTTCGACCTTGTTCACAATGTGCAGACTAAATCCCATGAACGAGCAAGGCGCGAAAACAAGAGCATGTTCTTTGTGAAAGTTTCAGAGTGGCGAAAGCAAACAAATGTATGCAGTAATGTGTGCAAAGCAGGAGACAGGCAGCAGCGTGCTCATACTACCATAGGGAAGATGACAATATCCCTATGGGCCTCGTGACACCCTCCCTTTGGTCAGGACAGTAGCACCAAAAGGCCACAGAAGCCAGAGGTAAGCAGCACCAAAGCGTCTCAGGTTAGTGTCCTAAGCAAAAAGTAGCAAAATGTGGAAAATGGGAAATGTTGGTGAAAGAGTATATTTTGTTTGTACGCAAAAATATATCCAATTATAGCGTATTTTCAGTGCCCAATATGTAGGTCGCAAAATGAAAAGCCATAAGCTCCAACAAGGCCTCCAGACCTTCTATAGAGAAGAGTGTTGCCATCGAGTTAAGCAATTCAAACGAACAGACATGCTCCTCACTCCAGTTGCCGTTAGAAGCATACCCAGTAAACCTGTGTCGATTTCAATGAAATTCAGATCCAGGAGGCGCTGTGCACGGGCAACGGAAGGTTAGACAAAAATCGACGTCTAGAGCTGCCAATGGTATCAAACCAAAGAGTTGTAGCATCCGATCACGGTACAACTGCAGCTGTGCTAGGCCTGGTAGATCAATAGATTGAGCAGCCATTGCAGAACAGTAGGAGCAGAACAAGTACACCACAGACCAGGAGAAGTAGAGGGACCCTCCAAATACGCTGGAAAAAATAGAATGAATAAAGGCCGGGATTACTCCAAAAATAGTTTGAAAAGAAGTCACAAGACCAGAACCCACAAGTTTTAAAAAAATGGGCTAGGCCTGCCATATCAGACGCATTAAATATTTGGTGTATTAACTCCCCAAAATGGAGGGGGAGATATGTGTTTAACAATGATTGTATTTCACTGGATGTTCTCGCCACCTGCAATTCGAATATCTCACGAGCTGACGTGAGAGCCACTTCTTGAAATCTGTTTTCAAAGTTGGAATGGAAGGCCACAGCGAACTATCTACACTCCCATGTGGAGGGGGAACAGGGCGTTGTTGCAACAAGTAACTTGTTGGGAAACTGTTACTATATACGGAATGTCCACCCACAACCCGCAACAGTTCTGATTATTGAGGATGAGATAACTGCCATTGGAAAGCAAAGTAAGAGTAGGGATAATAGAGGGAACAGGTGTCCCTTTTAAAAAAATGCCAAAGTAGGGGCCGATACATAGCAGGAGCCATGAAGTTTTACTTGCCGGCACACAAGGGAATGTCTAACATTAGAATCACAATCCTTTCCTGTAAGAAAAACCACTTACTCAGCACGCTGACAAAAAAATGTAAACGGCAAGGACCAAAGTTCATGTATGTAACTGCTGCCAAGCAGTTTATATCTACCCACTGGGTAATGTTTCATGCAAGCAGAAAACTAAAACAGTGATATTGGCAATGAAATAACACCATGTATTAACCATACAGCTGAATCTGTCTCTGTCACAGTGAATGGTAATTGTTCTAGTCTTTCAATATGTAGCATAGTGTATGTAGCATCTTTCATAGCCATCAATTTCTGTTTATCTGTCAAATTAAATGGTAAAAACAACACTGAAGTATTCAGGTAATCCCATGGTACACTTCCATTTTTAAGTTTTTGAAGTGTCCACCCAAATTGCATAACAGATCGAAGTTGATTTTGACCATGGTATAATGTAGACATTTCATTTTGAACAATATCAATAACAGATGATACAATGTTATCTAAAGTATATATACAAGACGATAATGTGTTACCACTGTTATCCACCATGGAAAGAATTTTATCTAAATTATCTTCATCAACCTGACGTAGACATACAGCAGCTTCCATTTGTGACAATTTCCAAAATTCCCTGTAGGCTGCATAAACAAAACATTTAGGATGAGGGGATCTTGGACCCAAACGGGAGTCAGAAAGATCAATGTCTCTTGATAAAAGAGAAAGATGTTGCTTTACAGCAGACAGTGTTGAATGTACCAACCATTGCTGACACAATTTAACAACAGAATAAGTGGTAACAGTATTGGAATTGGGGGAATTTGGGTAGCAATGTATCCGGTCTATGCAATGTAAAACCCCTTGTGCTATTCATAAAGCGTAAATGACAAGCATTGGTGTCTGCTGGCCACAAAACCCACCCGTGCTGATTTATCATGGACGAATTAAAAGAATCCTTTTTTATCATACAATTTAGTTGATCAGCAGTATAGTTGGTATCCGTCTGCCAAGTATCATAAAGGGCCAGGGGCGGAATAGTGGGAGTATTCATATTTTTAACCGTAGTTAATCCCAAACAAGTAGTTTGCTGGATTGTTTGATTAAGAAATATCATTTGTATTGGTATGAGGCATGCACGGTGCAAGAACTCAGTACCCTGCACATGCCAGAAGGTAGAGCCCCATATGGATTTTAACTCCACATGTTCCTTCCAATAATCATAGCCTTTCAGGGCAATTCAGCCATAAAGGATGAAGAATAAACTAACTTGGTTTGTGTAAGCATATATTTGTTTGATAATGGGGTACGCAATTTAAAATAATATGAGGCCGGATCTGTGAGCTTATAACTGGTGAAGTATTTATACTTCCGTTGTTGTGCTGTAGAACTGCCCTTCAGTGGTGTAGGGCAAGGTTCCCATTGTGTATAATTAAAATGTGAACGTTGTCCGTTAGTTCTATGAAGAAAATTATGCCCATAATTGTTGGTAACAAAATAAATCAGCATTATTAGCAGTATTTAGATATAAATCTTCTGTATCAAACACAGCGCAATATTGTAAATCAGAAAACAAGGAATTCACTGTATTAACATCCCAATCATCTGCATATAAACTGGGAGTCACCACATCGCCCAAAGAAACATGGAAATCATAAGGTATTTGTAGGGTCTTAGTAGGACCATAAACATCAAATGGCACTTTATCCCACAGAATACCATCAGCAATAGGGACAGCTGAAATGTTAACTAGGGCTTGGTCCCTTTTCATTTTGTGGGAGGACGAATGTGGTGCCAATACTCCATCAACTAGTTCTACAGCAGAGCGTTCAGGGAGATAGTGGTCATTTATCAAGAGAAAAAACACAGTCATGAATCCAATCCACATGAAGTGGAACACCATTGTAAAAATGATCCAGATATACGTCCAAGGTGGTACCATATAAGTGTGTTTCAACCAAGCGATGAAGACACAAATCCGTGCAGGGGGTGGTGAAACAGATGAAGATAACGAAGAACTATCTGATGAGAAATTATCTTGATCGATATAATAACTGCTGGAACTCAGCTGAAACAGCGGGGCTGTTCAGGAGTTAAAGGTGAGTCTAGTGCTGCCACAGGGGACTCCAAAGGCAGGGTAGCATAAGTAATCTCCATGGTAGAATACGTAGAAGGTAAAACTGATAACTGGTCAACTGAAGACTCGGTTACCCCTTCAGGCTGCCGGGGTGAATCAGAAAAAACTTAATCCATAGGCTGTAGTAAAACATCCCATTGTGGGATGCTCCTAGGCGCACTATTGAGTATCGGCCAGATGGTGTAACTTGACATGGTCATTTGAGATAAAGCGATTATCTTTAGATCCTGACAGTGGAGGTAAAATCACAGTTCGTGTGCCAGTTAAGACCAAGGACTGGGACCGGAGCACGGTAGGAGGGACCAAATTCTTTCTTGTTTATCACCTTCTCCCGGACCAGATCACCTACTTTCGGTAGCCAGCCAGAAATCGGAATCAGTACTGCTGCATCCGTTGGTGATGGCAAATGGGTTCTTGCCAGGGCATCATGATTCTTTTGTAGATCCTGTAACATAGCACAGTGGTTATCTATGTCAAATGTTGCAGAAGCTGCCACAACGTCTAGACCATCAAGTTCTAAAACAAACATCTTAATGCCAAAGAGCATTTCGCATGGGGTCCTCCCACTCAGAGATCTTCTAGGGAGATTATCAAGTGCACGTTGTACCCCACATATATGAGTTAACCAGCCACAGCCACAGCCTGTACCTAGTACCCTTGCTGTTAAAGACTGCTTTAAGTCAGGGTTCATCCGCTCCACAACAGAATTGCCCTCAGGCCTAAATGGAGACGAGAAATGCACCTGCACCACCATGGACTTCATCAAATCAAGGTATGGCTTAGAGGCAAAAGCTGGACCTTGGTCAGAATGAAAGGCACCACAGGCATAAGTCCTGACAAAGACATGCAAATCTTTTATAACAGGACGAGCGTCAGCACAGGGCTGCGGCCAGTCCCAGAGAAACCTAGTGCACGAATCCACTGCAACCAAAATGTATTTGAAAAGCATTTTCGGATGTCAAACGACCGCAATGATCAAGATATATATAGTCAAATGGATGGTTAGAAATGTAAAGGTGAGTCTGCACTGGGAGAGGTACAGTAGAACTCTTAATTTGTTGACAAATGTCACACGAAAGCACATATTTACTAGTCTGCTGGTATAAACCCTGCCACCAATAGTGTTGCTGTAAAAGAGAAACTGTAGCCAACACCCCAGCATGAGCAGAAGCCAAGCCCTCATTGTGCGGCCACAATAAGTGAAATTTTGCGGTCCTCTTTGGGAATCAAGCAATCACCAACCGTAGTAATAGTTACCACAAGTACATTATCGTTAGTCAAGTGATAGGTGTAACATGAAGGGAAACCCTGGGGAAAAGATGTACACTCCCTTGTCGCGGCAACAGCCGCCAAAATGACGTCATCAATGTTTGTCATGGACCTTGTAATTGCTGCTACTTTAACTGTGGCACTGCTGATTTGGCTGCTTCATCAGCCATAGAATTACCAACATCATGCGCTCCCGCATGCTGATGTCCCAAAGTATGAATAACATGTGTAAGTGGCAAGCGATCTTTAAGAGTGGCCACTTGGCCCCAAAGCATTTTATGCTTAATTGCACTACCTTTAGAATCGCAAAAATCATTTTGTTTCCCAAAAAACTAATTGTCATTAAAAGACTGCACACAATAAAATGAGTCGCACACCACACGAGTAGGCAACTCCGGATCAGCAAATTCAAGAGCTAAAAGTAGAGCCTGCAACTCGGCCAATTGTGCCGTGCAATCCCCAAGGGTCTGTGTGTGCACTAATGATGACAGAAACGCACCATCCACAATAGTGCCTGCTACAATCGCACATGTAGCAGAATAAGCTTGCTTAGAACCAATGGCCGGCTGAGCTGAACCATCAGTATAGATTATACATTTGTACTGCTCAAGAGGAAGGACCGACGTAGGAAGCGGATAAACATGTTCGTATTCCAGAAATTCCTGTGTTTGTAAAGAAGGATCAAAAACAAGATTGACATCAGCCAATGTCAACGAAGTAGCCCATTGTATCCATTGCGGATGCAGTGCTTTAGAATTTGGTACGACATATGAAAATGCATCAGGTTCAATTTCATTTAAAAGCGACACTATACGTGCCTCAAATACCCCGGGGCTATTCTTATACCCCATAGGCAATCTCGCGTAGCGCCTCTGATTTCCGAGAGCGCTGAATGAGGTCAAGTTACCCCTCTCTGAGCCAATGTGCTACTGAAAAAAACATTTGAAATGTCTAAAGTGGTTTTAACTGTGTGTATTCTGTACCGCAAAGGACAAACATGACTATTCAAATGTCTATAGTCTAAGACAATACGATCTGAACCATCCGGTTTCAATATTGAAAAAAGAGGATTATTCATTGAAGACGCACAGGGCTCGATCATACCCTGATATTCCAAATGGGTGAGAACATCACCAACGGATGCTTTAGCATCTCGTTTAATTGGATACTGTGGTTGGGGTTGCGGAGTAGACCGTAGTGGAATAACATGCATAGGGGAATCCTTATCCCAACCAGCCTGATTGCCATACAAAGCAGGAGCTAAGGCTAGAGCCCACTCTGAAGCATAAGTCTGTTTTGTCTCATCTGGGACATACTGCGAAAAAGAAGGAGGAGTTACCTCCTCCCCTCGAGGAGAAGCAAGGACAAATGGGGAGGCCAATCAACCTCCGCCAGTAAAATGTCATAGGAGGACGTCAAGTTGTCCCAAAAAACTGCATTCACAGTGCCTTTAATATCACCCTCAATTTGAAGGTTTACATGATAAAGTCTGTCTGGGGGAGCCATGCGGCTAAGCGGCAACTTTTTTCTTCTGAAAGTGGGGTCGATATTGAGGTTGTTCCTCCCTTTTGACTTTTGCATCAAACTGGCGCTGCAGTTCCCGCTGCTGTTGCATTGGCTCACCTTGTCTGCGATCCTGTCGTCCACCCCCGCCGAATTACTGATCTGACGATTCCTGAAAGGAACGAGGAGAACGGGGATCAGGAACCTGAAACCTCTTTGGAGTCTTAATTTTAGAGCGATCATGTAAATCGTATCTATGTTCAGAAGTGTCTGGGGGTGGCGAACCAGCCTGAGACCAAGGCTTCTGTTACTGCCTATTTTTGTCCCATGTCTTCTTTGGGAAGACAGGACGTCCTACCTTGTCCTGAGGGGGTTTACTCTGAACTTGAGTATATGGTCTGACTCCCAAACTATTGTCTCCAAATTTAGTATGAACATCCACAATAATAATCGGCAGTTGTCGTTCCTGATCAGCGGTTGCCACTGCCTCAAGGCATTGGCGAACCTGCAAGCAAACCGCTTCACCTTTAATGTTAGCAAGTATCATGTCGGAGACTATAGGGAAAAAAAACACTAATTGCATCCCCAGTGCCAGGTCTGGACCTGCCCCTTGTTCATTCTGTACTTGCTTAAGAATGCTTGAAAGAATGCTCATGGAGGGGGTGCCACAAAAAGTGTATACAATGAGGCAAACAACACCCCCCAAGTGTTGCAGCCTGCCAAGGGGGAAATCAGACCACTCGGCAAACACATAGAAAGGATCCTGTGTTTCTCCACAGGATTAGTGTGGGGGAAAACAGCATGAAGCTGTTCAATCTTCTGAGCTATCCAAAATGGAACATCCTAATGATTTTGAGGAAGTTTGCCCATCACTGAATTAATTATGACAGGTATTATCACAAGGCCACCACCTCGTATCGGTGCCCAGGGTGCAGCTCCAAGTGGAGCTACCAAAAAAGCCAGCGAAATTATTTGAATTAGGCGTCTATAGAGAAGAACTACTTGAGCGTATAGTAAATGTACTTCCGCCACATTAGCATTGAGATAATTGGGATGTGGCGAAAAACTAGATATCACTGGCCATGTGGCCCCATCAATACTTAAGGGGCCCATATGAACAAATGAGATAGGGTGGGGAAGGGTGCCATCAAACCAAATCTGGTTCTCCCAGGACATAAGAGGAACTTCAATCACTGCATAAGGACGATACGCTGCAGGTGCTGCAGCTACTGTATAAGCATGAAGAAAAAACATTATCATTCGCATCCACTGCGGGAAGCGTGACCCAAAAATAAAAGACCTCAAAGCAGTATGCAGGATCTATATCGACCACAAAAACAATCGGAGCACCCGCATTTGGGACTCTGTAACAAATGCTGTGTAACCGCTGCATGGCAATGTGCCGGAATCCCGACTGGTAGCGCCATTACATATAGATCAGAAGTGAAACTAAATGGTAGCACAAAATTAATCTAACACCTTTCAAAATTCAAGCTTGAAAAACCTACAGCAAAAATGTGTACCCTACAAACTGAGTAGGCAAAGCTCTCCCACCACTGACGTCTCCGGTAACCGGTGAGTGGGTATCATGGATAAGCACAAGCGCTACTGAGGTGTCTCGCCTAAAAGTACCAGACCAAACATTGGCGGCGCCATGTTGCATGGATTCTGCGAGATCACAGAACTATGCTTGGGATTATGGGACCTTAGTAGGCAGGGACTGAGTAATCCTGCCACCTTAGTACCCATGAGCCCGAGACCGACTAGCTATAGTGTCTCACTTGCCCTCCAACTCACTCACAGAGGAACAAGTGATTAGGCACCCAAGAACACAACACTCCCAACTCTCTCAGGAATCACGGTTGCAAGACATATCCTTTTACTCACGCTCTTCCACAATAAGATCTGACAGAAACACGAGACAGTTTAAAATGTTTATTTTAACTAACGTGTTCTAGTATGCAGTAAACGTGCCACAATCAGTAGAAATATGTCTAACACAAATACGGTCAGCATAGCACATGTTCCAAAAAGCATAAAAGGAGCTGTTATGATAAACGACAGAGTAGCCTAACCTCCCTCCCCTTGTGTAGAAGCAAAATAATTATATATTAGAAGATCTCTGGGTGTTATCAGCAGACCCCGTACCTCAGTCTATAGATGGTAGATCTACATCACAGGTGCTGGGATGATCTTCTCCCTGCAAAGATCCCTCTTCAAGTGTGTGTTACCTATCTGTGAAGCCCCATACGACCAAAGTACATGTTCCCAAGCAACAGCTGCATCTGTATGTTTTATCTAGGTGCTAGGGCCTGAACAGAACAAAATAACAAGGGGCATTGTTGTTCGACTTTGTTCACAATGTGCAGACTAAATCCCAGGAATGAGCTAGGCACGAAAACAGCATGTTCTATGTGAAAGTTTCAGAGTGGCACAAGCAAACAAATTTGAGTAGTAACGTGCGCAAACCAGGAGACAGGCAGCAGCGTGCTCATCCTAACATAGGGAAGCCGACAGTACCCCTATGGGGTGCTCCGATTAGTGGAGGTCTGCATAGCACAACTCTGTGAACTCGGCCAAGACCTAGTCAATTGAGATGTCGTCAGTGATCTCATCAGTGATGTCACTGATCATGTCATCAGTGATGTAACATGTGAAGTCATAAAACTTATGGTTAGTTCAGTTAACTGTAGCTGCTGCATTTCTATGGTACAGTGTGTGTAAAATGTAAGTCTATCTATAATGTCCGGTAAACTTATTTTTCTTTCAGTGAATTTCTAAGGATTTGTTTATTCTATTTCCTAACTATAACGTCCTTGTAAAGTTTGTTTTTTTCAGTGAATTTCTATGGCTTTTTAATGGTATTTCATAATTATAACCTCAATGTAGCCTTTGATTTTTTTAGTGAGTGTTAAAGGTTTTTTTTAACGGTATTTTCGACTATAATGTGCCTGTAACCATTGGTTTTTTGAATGAATTTGTAATTTTTTTTTTCAAAACATATTTTAATGTAACACGCCTAAGTACAACATTACTTTAATCTTACATTTGTTAAGTGATTTTAATCTAGAAATGCTTTAGGTAAAAAAAAAATTATATAAAAATATTAAATTACATAACTTTATTTCCTTTAAAAACAAAAAATGTTTTTTTTAATGGTATTTTGGATTCCCAGATCGGCCGCGAGCCCCTTCAATGCATACTTTCTGTTCCAGGCTCCGCAAGGGAACCGTGGATCCGGCGTGATTTCTAATAACACTTAAAAACATAATTTGACACTATAAGACTGATCTTTGAGGAAAGTGATTTAGTAAAATAACATAGGGCCAGATGTATGAAGTATTTAGCATTTCTTAATGGGCTGAATCACTATTTTGGCTCATTAAGAAATGCTAAATAGCCTTTTGGCATGTACACAGGCCATTTAGAATTCGCAGTATGCAAATTCTACCCAGTAGAAATTGCATTTTGTGACACCCAAATAGGAAAATACAAATAGGGATTTCCTATTTGCGATTTCCTATGCACATGTTCAAAGCATTGCCTAAATGTGAATTGGGCATTTAGGAAATACTTTTACCATCGACACCAAAGTCAATGGTAACTTTGTGCAATTCACAAAAAGCACTCCAAAAAGCATTCACATGCTCCTAAGGCATTTGTGTGCTTTATATGCGCACCACTTTTCCGGAATGCAGTAAGGGAGGCCTTAGGCTGAACATCACCCTTGCTTTAGCATTTCCTAATTTGCAATATCCTATTAGGAAATCGCAAATTAGGAAAAGCAAAACCATTCGGACCTATGGCCTTTAGGCCCATAGGACCAAATAGCTTGACATTACCTAAACAGCGATTTCCTAATAGCAATTCCTACTCTGTAGAAATCGCTATTAGGGAATGTCTGGTTTTGTGCATATTATTTTGCATTTCCTAAATAGCGATTTCTAAAGAGTCGCTATTTGAGAAACGTAAAATAAGTATTTTGTACATCAGGCCCATAGAAACTTAAATTCCAAAAAGTCATTTCAGCTTACAAGGTCATTTTAATATATATTTCCAGATTCACAGAGACGTCGTGGCAGGTCCGGGTATCCCATGTGACACCGCAAGAAATGCATTTGATTGTTTGAAACACCTGCCAACCTCTTCTACAGAAAGTTCCTTCCCATTTTTCTTCTTTGGGTGTGTCTCTTTAGTTATCACACCTCACCAGCACAGTTCGAAATTCTTCTTCTTCTTTGCTGTTTTTTTCTAAACCTGTTTGGAAAATGGCATCAGGAGGAGAGAGACAGCAGGAGGAAGAGGAGAGACAAGAAGAAGAACAACTTCCAAGAACAAAGGAGTCAATAGCCTAAAGTTTTTTCTCCATTCCTTCCAGAGAGAAGAAAGTCATCACAAAGGTGGTGAAATGCTACCTTTTCAACAAGGAACTGTCCAGAGGGACAAAAAAAAAAATTCTCATGGAACCAGCAGCATGCTCAAGCATCTCAGGACCATCCACCCTCATCACCAGCCAATAGCAGAAATAAATAGAGATGCAGCACAGTCATCCACATTGTCTGCTGCAGAGCGAGTTGCTCCTGGAATCTCAGTTCCTGCTACTGTGACAGCCTATATCCCTGCAGTTCCCCCACAGATGCTAAAGATTGCATTATATTGCACAATGTGCAATATAATGATATCTGTTGGGGAACAGTCCATGTCAGCATTTCTGCAGGATGTGCAGAAATGATGCAATTTTTGTTAAAGAAGAGAATTGCACACGTTTTGTGCATTTCTGGACTTTAATTTTTATAGTTACAGTTTGTTAAAAAAAGAAAGAACACCACAAAAAAAAGTTCCAAAACAACACAAAATAACCGATTTTTTTAAATAAATCGTCTATTCTGGTTTAAAGAAAGAAAAACTATATGTTTAAGTTTGTTTGTCAATGTCTGAACTACTGCTATATGTCTACATATATGTCACTGTGTGTGAGTGTGTTAGTGTTTGTATGGGTGTGAGAGTGGTTGTGTGAATGGCTCTGTTGGTCTGTTAGTGGCTGAAATAGTGGTTTTATTGGTCTGTTAATGGGTGTGTAAGTGTGTAAATGGATGTGTGACTGGATGTGTACTTGCCTGTGTGAGTCTGCCAAGGGGTGTGGTAGGGGTTTTGTAGGTACATGAGCGGATGTGTGAATGAGTGTGTGTATGTGTGTGTGTGTGTGTGTAAATGGGACTGAGAGTGGGTGTGTCAGTGTGTGAATGTGTGTGTGTGTGTGTGGGGGGGGATGGGTGGGTGTTAGAGTGTGAATAGGTGTGTTAGTGGGTGTGTGAATGCATAAATATAATTGTGAGTGGTTCTCTGAGTGGCTGTGTGACTGTGTGAGGAGGTGCAGTAGTGGTTTTCTGGGTGTGTGAGTGGATGTGTGAGTGTGTGAATGGGTGTATGAGTAGGTGTTTCGTGTACAAATAGATGTGTGAGTAGGTGTGTTAGTGTGTGAATTAATGTGTGTGGTGTCTGACTGTGTAAATAGGTGTGTGAGTGGCTGTCTAAGTTGCTGTGTGGGTTTGCAGTGGGTGTTGTAATGGTTATGTGGGTGTGTGAGTGAATGTCTGTGTGTGAATGGGTGTGTGACTGTGTGTATAAGTAGCTGTTTAGATGTGTGACTGGACATGTGAGTGAATGTATGAGTGTGTGAATGGGTGTATGAGTGGGTGTCTCAGTGTGAAAATGGATGTGTGAGTTGGTGTGTTAGTGTGTGAATGGGTGTGTGAGTATATGTCTGACTGTAAAAATAGGTGTGTGAGGGGCAATGTGAGTGGCTGTGTGGGTCTGTCAGTAGATGTAGTAGTTATGTGGGTGTGTGAGTGTGTGAATGGGTGTGTAAGTGACTATATAGGTATGTGACTGGGTGTGTTAGTGGTTTTGTGGTGTGTGAGTGTGTGAATGGGTGTGTCAGTGGGTGTCTGAGTGTGTAAATGGGTGTGTCAGTGGGTGTGTGAGTGGCAGTGTGGGTCTGCGCACAGGTGTAGTAGTGATTTTGTGGTTGTGTGAATGGATCTGTAAGTATATGAAGGGGTGCGTGAGTGCTTGTGTGAGTGCATGAATGGGTGTGTGAGTGGCTGCATAAGTCTGAGAGGAAGCTGCAGTCATGGTTTTGTGAGTGGGTGTATGTGTGTGTGAATGGAAGTGTGAGTGGGTGTGTGAATAGGATGTTAGTGGTTGTATGAGTATGCAAATGGATGAGTGAGTGGGTGTATGAGTGGCTGCATGTGTAAGTGAGAACATGTGATAGTGGTTTTGTGGGTGTGTGAGTGTGTAAATGGGTATGCCAGTGGGTGTGAGTGTGTGAATGGGTGTGTGACTGCATTAAAGGATATGTGAGTGGGTGTGTGAGTGGCTGCATGAGTGTAAAAGTAGCTGTGTGAGTGACTGTATGGGTGTGTTACTTGGGCTGTAAATGTCTGTGTGGGTGTGTAAGTGGGTGAGTGAGTTGGTGTGTGAGTAGCTGTAAGAAACTAGGTGTCTGTTGCTGTGCCCCCCACTTTTTGCCTAGTTTTTGATGCAACTTTGACTGCGGTCTACTGGGTCCCTGCTAACCACGTTCCCAGTACCAGTGTTCTTTCCCTAAAAATGTGCCACAATTGGCACAGCTCAGCTACCCTGGTAAGTCCCTAGTAAATGAGACCCCTGGTACCCAGGGCATAGGCACTGAAGAGGGTCCACTGGGGCTGCAGCATGTATTGTGCCACCCCAGGGACACCTCACCGAGACTATGTATACTGCCACTGTAGGATGTGTGTCTTGGTGCAGAGAAATCCAAAGAGTTGACATGGCATACCCCATACACTGCATAAGGTATAGTTAAGTCACCTCTACTGCAGGCCTTTAGCCCTATGGCAGGGTGCACTATATCTTATGTGTGTGCATATCAGCAAGAGCGGTCCAGTCTATTCTAGATATTGTAAGTGCACAGGGAAGCCATTAGGAGTACATGGGCTACATACTTTCAAAACGAGATTCCTAGTTCCATGGTGGCTTTGCTGATTTCTAAGGTGTTTTGTAAAAACAATCTTGTATTAAAAAATCATCACATATGCCAGTAGTGGATTTATTAATAAGTTCACACAGGAGACCCTTTTAGAGGGTCCCCTGTAAACCTACCAAGCACTGGTGTGGTCTCTGACTTCTTTTCACCAGTCTGCCACCACCAGACATGTTTCTGAACTCCTAGGGTGAGAGCCAGCACTCTTCGTGAACAGAGGTAAAAGCCTACCCTGGGAGGAGGTGCTTCACACCTCCTCCAGAACAGGAAGACCTTCCTGGGTGGGATGCTTCAAAGGAGATGCTACATTTAAATCCAACCCAGGAACCTCCATATAGT
The DNA here is from genome assembly GCA_963921515.1 of Calotriton arnoldi. Lineage (NCBI taxonomy): Eukaryota > Metazoa > Chordata > Amphibia > Caudata > Salamandridae > Calotriton > Calotriton arnoldi. Next base: position 3,469,862 of record CAWUFW010000659.1, read on the forward strand.
GGGGAAGCCAAGCCCCCTTTCCTGCTTCATTTTTTGTGGGAGGAAAGGTGGGAAAATCAGTTAGATTAAGGGGAGGGTCCCCACTTAGCCTACACCACCCCCTATGGCAGGGCAATTGATGCGAGATCCTCTCCTAAAATTCCACCATCTTGGAATGGTGGAGAAACAACTTATCAGGGCTAGGGTAGTGCTCCTTCCCACAGGAAGTGGTCACTAGAGGGTGTAGAAACCCTAAAGGTAGGCAGCTCATTGGTTACTACCTGTTGTCCCATGTAGCGCCCATTAATTCAGTATTTAGGTAGCACCCTGAGACCTGAACATCAGATTCAACGGACAAGACAAGACCAGGACAAAGAAGACCTGCTGCATGAAAACTGAAGCCCTGCTGCAGAAGAAAAAGGTACCAAACCCTGCCTGCTGTTTCAAGGACTTGACCTTGCTGCCTGCTGTGTCATCCTCAACCATAAAGGACTCCAAAAACCTTGGAGCACCTCCAGAAATCACTGAGAAGCTCCCTTGGAGTGAAGGTATAACTTTCCTGCGCACAGCAGGCACCGAACCCATGGAGACAGATTTGATGACTTGCTGCTCCCTGATGACATCGACACAGTACCAAAGCAAGAAAAGGTGCAACAGCTCCACAGTATCAGATCTGTCTCCACCTCAAGTTTGGAGACACCAGGTCCTACTGGAGCCATGGCGTACCAATACCCAGGGTACCAGCCCCCCACGGTACAAACACCAAGAAGAAGAGTCCACACCGGGCTCCCAATACACCAGAAGCAAGTACCCATCGAGAGACACACTACCCTCTGATAAGCCTAACTGCTCACCCACATTCCCACAAAAAGACTTATTATTATCTGCTTTTACCTCTGTGTACCATTTGGAGATTCACAGGACACTGCACTTCATTTTGTTACACTATATAGAGAGCAAGCTTGCAACAGTGGCTGTATAGGTATGTGAGTGGGTGTCTGAGTAGCTGTGTGAGTGGGTGAGTTGGTGTATAAGTGCCTGTATAGGTGTGTAGAGGGTGTGTTAGTTAGTGTGTGAATAGCTGTGTGTGCCTGTATGGGTGTACAAATGGGTCTTTGAATGACTGTGTGGGTATGTGAAAAGTGAATGTCTGTATAAGTGTATGAGTGGGTATATGAGTGGCTATATGGGACTATAAGTGGATGTCTGACTGTGTGTTTTTTTATTACAGCGTGGGACACCCTCACAATGTAATCTAATGGAACAACACTGGAAGAACTAATTTGTAAATATATTACTCCAATAGATGGTGCTAATTTATAAAATTATAAATTAAACTTAGAAAATTTAGTAATGCATAATGTTATCAAGCAATAAATCACTACACATTCCACACACTCTAATGCTATGCTATAATAAAATGTAACATTTCAATTTCCCATTTTTAGTGTTCTCAGACTTTATATTTATATAACACCAATGATGTACTGTATAAAGTATCATCCTTGAACATTAGGGAAAAAGCAATCATATAGACTGTATAAAAAAAACAGAACTACACAGTATATCACTGCAAATAAGCAACACAGCGCATTGCACACACCACACTTTTTTAAAGGATCATTGTTAGACCTTGTACCATTGGCGTGGGTCTCCCTTCCATTTTTTCGCTATGCCTCCTCTGTTGTTGACATGTTTTTGCTGGTTTAGATGCTTTGGGCACTTTGCCACTGCTAATCAGTGCCAAACTGCAAGTGCTCCCTATGATAAATTGATGTATGGATTAGTGACTCCATGATTGGCTTATTTGATTTACTGTCAGACCCTAGTACAGTGCACCGCGTGTGCCCAGGGCCTGTAAATCAAATGCTGCTGGTGGGCTTGCAGCACTGGTTGTGCCACCCACCGGAGCAGCTTGGAAAGCGTGTCTCAGGCCTGCCATTGCAGAGCCTGTGTGCAGTCTGGTACTGCCATGTCGACTTGGTAAGTGCACCCACTTACCAGTCCCCAAACCTTCCCTTTTCTGCATGTTAGTCACCCCTAAAGTAGGTCTGCGGGCAGGGTGCATTGTATGTAAGAGGTAGGACATGCCCTGATGTGTGTGGCATGTCCTGATAGTTAATTACAGCCAATTTCGTTTTTCACTATTGCAAGGCTACCTGTCCCCATAGGCCAGAATGGGCAGTTTGATTATAACATCTTATAATCCTAACTGACCCAGGGAAAATGGTAGAAAAACGAATTTAGTATGCCTGAACTCAGAATGATAAAATACATCTTTTAGTGAAGATGGTTTTAACATTCTGTGTTTAAAAATACCACTTTTAGAAAGTAGGTATTTTCTTGCCTAAGCATCCAGCCTGCCGCTGCTAGCTTGTGTATTGTATGTCTGGTTTTGTGAGTGACAGTGGCTGGGGGACTCTAGGAGACAGGGTGAGTCAGCACAGGGCTGAATAGACCTATCTGCATGTAGAGTGGTGGGAGGAGTAGCACCTGGGCCTGAATAGGGCTGTGCCTGCCTTCCACAATGCTGGCTCCACCTCCTGTGGTGCGTCTGATGTCCCTGGCCCACACTGACAAAGGAAAAAGGAGTGCACTGGCAGAATGCACCCAGAACTGGTTTGAACTAGGTACAGGACCCTCTGCCTTCAGAGGACAAAGGATTTATGGGTATAAATATTGGGACCCAGACCCCAAGACTTTAGATCACTTCTGGGAATCAAGACAAACATTTGCTGAGGAGAAGAACCAGGAAGCTGCACGAGGATACTACCCCTATGCTGCGTGTTGTTGGGGTTGGCCTGCAGTGGTTACTTTATTGCCAAAGAAAGGAGAAAAGGACTGAGTGTGCTTTCATCATCTTGAAGAAGATCTCCAAGGGCTTGAACATTGAGCTTTCCTCCTGCCTGAAGTCTCAGGGATACAAGACTTCACCCCCAGCTCCCCTCCTGAATTCCCTTGCTGGGAATTGAAGTGCCCTCTGCTGTTGGGCCTTCTGAGAGACCGCGTGTCGCTGGATGCTGGAAGCGCTACGCAACGAAGAGGAAGCGTGTCGCCATCGCAGCAGCTGTCGTCGCATCGCAGAGTAAGCGTGCCGCTGCTGCCGCTGTCGCATCACCGAAGTGCCCCGCATCACCGGAGAAGCGTGCCGCTGCAGCAGTTGTCGTCGCATCGCGGAGTAAGCGTGCCGCCGCTGCCACTGTCGCCATCGCATCACCGAAGCGCCTCGCATCACCGGAGAAGCGTGCCGCCGCCACAAAGTATGCCGGCACATCACTGGAGAAGCGTGTCGCAGGGCCTGTCGCGACTCAGTAGATTGCCGAGTCGCCGCACGGCCGTCGGGCGTGCACGCATCCCGTCAACGTTGTCGCACCGTAAGCAAGACGCCATTTTCTCGCCTCGCACCGGATCATCATCGCATCGGAACTGGGCCGCAGAAAGAAACCGACGCATCCTCCTTTCTGCGTGTAAGGAATCGAAGCATCAACTTCCCTGCGACCCTTTTGTTTGTTTTGCTTTACGCATCCAAAGGTACATTGAGAGTAAAGTGTCGCATTTATCATCTTTATTGAACTGAGCTATTTTCTACCATTTGACAGTCATTTTTCATATTGTATTGTGGATTTTTGTCGTTTTGGGTCTTGTGTTAAGTCTATATAAAAATACTTGTTTTTATACTACAACCTGTGTGGTGTCCATCTGTAGTGTTGTCACTGGGTTACTGTATGAGTTCACAAATGCTTTACACACTGCCTCTGAGATAAGCCTGCCTGCTCGTGCCAAGCTACCAAGGGGGTGAGCAGGGGTTATTTTAGTAGTGTATCCCCCTTACCCTGACTAGAAGCAAGGGTCCCTATTTGGACAAAGGTACCTACCTCTGCCAACTAGAGACCCCCAGTTCTAACAATCATTTTATCTATACCTGCAGTACTAATCCAAAGAAACATATGCTGAAAATAAGAACTTCATCATTGGAAGTGCTACAGTAAATCTACCAGCTATATAAGGCAAAGCGGAGCCTTATAAAGACATCACCCTTGGTATGCCCCAGGATGTCATAAATCCTGATAATACATCTACAATAGCTAAACCATCCCATCTGTACAACTGTCACCCTCCTTAGAACATTGGTGACAGAAACAAAAGATAGGAATTTGGTAACCTACAAGGATATCTTTGCCTGAATTTGCAGCTACTCTCATTACATTCTGTCCATCCACTTCTTCTTTTTAGATAGACAGTGTAATTACCAGATCTAATACTAACTCCTTCATTAAAAAAAATTGCAAGTGTGGTGTATGTTTTACCAGAAATAGAGATTTATCCTGCTTTGAAGTTAGTAATTAACTGCGAACTGCTCTGCATCATTGTAGTATTTGAATGACATACTTGTAGTTCTTGTTACATGTAAAGTCGACAGAACTTATGTTTGACAATTCAGGCATACATTATTTTGTGTAGCTTTTCTCTTTAATCTCTCAAAAGTCAGACTTTTGAAATCTGGTTACATTAAATATATAAAAACACTCCAATTATATTTCTGTAGTTAATCTGCATGAGCAGTCTTCACCTTCATGGTGCCATGAGTAACTAAGGGCCTGATTCAGATCTTGGCGGACCAGTTACTCTGTCACAATGGTGATGGATATCCCGTCCATTGAAATATAAATCCAATAGGATATAATGGGATTTATATTTTGGCATACAGGATATCCGTCACCGTTGTGACGGAGTAACCCTTCCGCCAAAATTTAAATCAGGCCCTAAGTCCAAATAACTGATTAACAGGTATGTCCGTGTCTTCTAAAACAGCTAGCATCACCATTAAAAACTCCTGTTCTTCCTTTTGAGTGTTTGAAGTAAACTGTACAGATCCACTACATTTATCTACAAGATCTTGAATGTGTAACGCACAATGGGGCATATTAGCAAGGGCACTATCGCCGCTTTAGCGGCACTTTTTGCCGCTAAAGCGGCGATATTTATATCGCCCTATCAGCAAACTGTCTCTAACAGCAGTTAGCGACAGTTTGCGGGCATTAGCGCCCGTTTTTACCGCTTTGCATGTCAGCGATATTTATCGCTAATGACATGCAAAGTGGGCGTTCCCGACGAACAAACCTGGGAAACACTTGCTAACAGGCCTATCGCCTATTAGCAAGGTGGCCATGGCCCCAGTTAGCGACGTGAAAGTCGCGCTAACCGGGGTCATCGCCATTTATTTAACACCTGCAATTAGCAGGTGTTAGCCATACCTAACATGGGGGTGGATTATGCTGATACGACCACAGGGTCGTATCAGCAAGGTGTTCTCCCTTCTCCATGTAACATCGCTGGTTTTTCAGCGATGTTGGCCCATTACCTCGCTATCGCTGGAATATTCATCGCCATAGCGCTAATCGTTGCTAATACAGCGTTAGCGTGGCAATATATTCCAGCGATAGCCGGCGATAAAAAAAATCACGCTAAGCAGGGTTAGCGATGATTATCGCCTCTTCTTGCTAATATGCCCCAATGTGTTTTAGTTTTGTCACTACACAGGCGGTGCAACAAAACACTGTGCAGAACACAATACCTTCTGTTGTTTCTCTTCAATTGCATCTACAACATGAGGTAATGCAAACAATACATTTAGCAAAACATTAGCGTAGCAGTTGACACCAGAGAGGTTTGATAACTGGTAACCAACAATATCTCTCTCATTTCCAATGTTTTGTTTCTTAACATCTTCCTTCTTCTCTTTAATTTCCTTCCTTGCAGCAGCCTCACTACACTGCTTTGAAACGTTCCTCTTTGGACAAATAGAATGTTTCTCATGAACTGGATATTGCCCTAAATGAGGAGCATACAGACTTCGTAATCGGTTGTATTCTTTAACATAACTCGAGTCTGTGTCTACTCTGCTCTTATCAAAAACAATTAGATACAAACCAAACAATGCCCTAACTCGAGACAAAGCTACATATGGCATACCTTCCTTAAACACTGTACTGTCAGCCCTTATAAATGCTGCATCTGTAGTGTAGTTCCTATAGTACCCCTGCAGGACCTGCGCTTTTGGATAACATACACTGTGGGCCTGGTGGTAGACTGATTCTGTGCACCCCCACTGCGTATGTTAGCCTGTTTGCATTAGCTAGCTCACAGTGCCACTAGAATCTCCTTTTTATCAGAGAGATTAGTTTTTGGCAACCTCAGAACACGACAACCCTGATCCCTCAGACTCGTGGAAACAATGTACTACTTTTCGCTCAGTCACTCGTGCTTGCTCATTTGGTCTCAGAGAGTTACACAGAAGAAACAGTTGAGCGTGTTTACAATAAGAATTTATTGCACAGTTGTTCTTCTAGTATAAAATATATGTGCTGCGACAACTGTTAAACAGTAGCAGAGATATATGATCAGCAGTACAGTGAATAAGAAAGGATAGTACAGTTCTACCATTTTGCAATAGTCATGAACATATACATGAATATAAAATGCATTTATAAAATAAAGCGCATACTCCTACGATGCCCGTCTAGATGTACCTAAGTGTACCTAGCATGTGAGTAGGTGCGAAAGAAGCCTAGAATCCCGCTAGGATTTAGTCAAACCCCATTACCTGAATAATGAGAGTGTGGGACCTCGTCCTGGTCTCGAGTTGGACACCCCGCAAGGGATGGTTAGACCACTGTCAGCTGGAGCGACTGCATGCAGGAGCTTCAGCGTCTCTGGTCAGTGTGTCGGCCTGGAAGTCTCGGTTCCCTCTAACTACTGATAGCAAGAGGTGCTGTATTTATACAGAAAAGTATAGAGTCCCTTTGTCCCTTGTGTCTTGTGTTAGCCATTGTTGGGTATAAAGATGACGTATGGGATGAACCAGTTACGTAGATGTTTAGGCAGGTGGATCCTAGCCCCTGCCTGGTTTCCTAGAACTCTTATAAATAATTAATCATACTGGATGAGCACATCGAAGATGGTATAGGAGGCCATTGTTCGGGAAAAACCCTCCTTCTGTACCCAAACCACAGTCTAGATAAGGTTCAGCCCTCAGCGCCCGTTATTGTGGAGAATAGGGAACTAATGTAGGTGAAAGATTATGCCTATACTAGGGCATCTCAAGCTATGCCTATATTAGGGCATCTATATGAAACATAACACATCTAAACTTAAACCTTGTGATATATGACTAGTAACAACATTTGCTAGACGAACTGGAAACTGTTTCCATCAAACGAACAAATCTTTCACAATCAAAAAACATTCTCCAATTTGCTTAGTGTTCTCAATCTGATCAAATTTAATCAAAATGTATTCCACCTCATTCCTATTAGGAACATTAATAAAGCCAACAACTTTAACTATAGCACCATTAACCAAACCTTGTTCAATATCTAAATTTCGAAGCAAAATCACTCTACAGTTGGTGCATAGACTTAAACATTTCTCCAGTCCTGCAGTTCATGAAACAGATTTCTCTAATGAATTCAGTTTTCCTTGTAACTTTTCATTTAGAAATACAATGACACCCTGGTGTTCCATTTTATCTATTGTCCTCAGTTGCAAAATGTCTTCTTTCTCCAATTCCAGGAATTCATTGTTGAAAGATGCACACTCCTCCAATGTAGGTATTAGACACACAAAGGGGCAGATTTACAAGCCCCTTGCGCCACTTTTGCGTCACTTTTAACATGGGAAAAGTGACGCAAAAGTGGCGCAAGGGGCTTGTAAATCTGCCCCAATATGTTTACCATCTTGTATAAAACTGAATATTAATTCTGCTGCTGTCTTCATTGTTGGATAAGTTTCGAAAAGAAGAAACCTTTGTAGAAAGAACACCGGCTCTAATATCTTTCAGAATATTACTGTTTTCAAAATCAGATGCTTGTTGCATATTTCTTATTAATCCATTGTATTGGAAATGTAACCGAATATTCACATTTCCAATACTTCCCAAAGAATTCCTAGTTTGATCATGCAACTGTGTTTTGAACACAGGCTGACCCTTCACAGGAGTAAGTTGCAGTAGATCACTAAAAGCAATCAAATGTTTTCCTTCAAATGGGACATCACAATCCGTTCTTAAAATTTCTTGCATTCTCAAATGCAATGACAAGCATTACATTTCAAACCATGCTCTCATCATCAATGATTAAAAGTTTCAACTTTTTAACACTTGACACTTTATGACAAGCTTCACCAGACGACGTTTGGTATTCCAGTTTGTTGGCATGTTCCACAGGCAGCATCAAAAGTCTATGCAAAATAATACCTTTGATATTGTGTGCAGCTAATCCAGTAGGTGTAGTAACCACACAGGATGAATTGCACTCTGTAGTCTTTTGTAGAAAAGCAGTAAGAACTCATATTAGGAAACATTTACAAGTGCCAGCTTGACCACTTGATGTACAACAATATAGGTTTAAATGTTGAACATGCACATTCTTTCTTGTCATGAAGCAATCCATGCTCAACTGTAGCTTTCATCTCTATATATATTTGTATTTGTACACCATTTAGCTGTGCAACTAAATCTTCTGAATCAATAGTTTCCTGTCTTGTTTGCACCGTTGCAGTCTCCACCTCATTCATTACCCTAGCAGCCTCATTTACAATTATTGGCTGTCCAAGTGGGTCTTGACTTTGTGGAGCTGAATTTTGGCTACTTAGAAAACTGTCCTTAGCCACCTCAGCAGCAATTGTATCTTCCTGTTCAAATTCATCATTGAACAATTTCAAGTAGTTTGCAAATACTGAGCACTCAATGGCATCCTTTGCAGCATTGAAAGAGTCTTCATAGTAGTCAAATATCACCTAGTAATTCTGTTTCAGAACACCAAGGTTTAAATAGCTGCAAACGTGCCAAATAGAAGAATTCTCCATTTTCAGCAGTCTGGCAACTCAGTTTTCTATGGTTAATTAGACTGCATTTGCTATATCACACCAAACACCCATTGCAACCAACTACTTCAAATGTATCTTCATCTACATTTTCTGCCTCATTGTTTCTATATGCGCAGTACTGGAGTGCTTCATATAGTCAGACATTTTCAAGATGTACACTCATGTTTGGATAGTAAGTGTCTAACATGTTTGTTTTTGCAATCTCTTTACTGTCTGGCTCAAATTCTGCAAGATATTGAATTTCTGGAAAATACTTCAAAACTCTGTTTCAAGTTGATGCCAGGCCTAAACTCACCCAAATAATTATTTTGGACTTAGAATATGTCATGTCGAAGTCTTTATTTCGGTTTTACAGTACCATAAAAGAGACAAACACATGAATCATAGTTAATAGCATTCAGAGTAAAGGGTACTATAAAATACTCCATATACAGACTCTTGAAAATAAAAAAATAAAATTCATAATACAAATGTACAAACACAGAAAAGGATCAGAACTAGACAAATCTCGTTATTAAATGATTCTACCTATCGGGACGCAATCTAAAGTGCTAGTGCATTGATAAGTATTGTTTATAACTCAATTGCTGGTGTGTACGGCCCGAGTAAGCAGCATCAGCCATTTTAAAGCCCATGCTCCAAATGACCAATAAAATAAAATAAAAAGCTTAAAATATTAACATAAAAACCAATTATTTACAAAGTAGGTAGTAGAATTTAAGGACACACCCATCTGGACTAATCATTATAATTTCAGTTTGTTTTGTCAATGCCTGTCGGGGAGATAGTTAAAGCCCTACTTCTAATAGCCCAAAACTGGCCTAAAATTTTTGCAGTTGCACAAGCATAGAGTGGTCTCGCATCTGACTTTAAAATACGTGGGGCATCTTTGTGGCTGTGTGTCCCGAGTTGTCTACATACCGGAGCTAGCCAATTCCTTCTGGGTCTGGCATAAGCAACACAAGCAAAAAAGACATGGCCTATTGTTTCATGAGGGCATAAACAGGAGGGACAGCCCTTAGGCTGTGATTTATTTGTCAGCCAGGAGTTAGTGAAGGCATTAATGGGTAGACTGCCATGTCTGAACTGAGTGTACAATTTAGAATATAAACTAGCAGAACTCAAATGATTGCAACATTCATAGGATCCAATTTCCCTGTGTGAAAGCATCCCCAAACTGAAGCCGTGCAATTTCTTTGTTAGAGACTTTTCAGCAGAGATCTCTTCCCACACATCTTTCATCTCTGTCTTCTCAGATTATAATAAGTATGAAATAGCAGAACGAGCAACAGCTATAAAGTTGTCTGCTACAAATTGACTATCCATATTGGCACTCCACATTTTCAAAATTACAGGAATGTAGTCATTAATATATTTTGAAGCATCTGTTCTCCTGAGGTTGCAGGTGTTTTTTGGTGATTTACGAGTAAGTGTATGCCTCACTGCAGACTTAAAACTGTTAACTCTTCCTTTTGAAATTACAGGTCTTGGAAATCCAAAAAGACATTTTGTGTAAAATGTTCCTTTTGCTCTCAATTTCCGCCGTAGTACTTTCCATATCTATGTGATTGGAAACACAGTACTTGGTGAGGGGACAGATCTGCACCTTTAGAGCTGGTGTAGCACTTTTGTATTCCTTCGGAACACTGGCTCCCATTAAAGTCAATGGGAGTCCGACCGAATCGTATCCGGAAGCATCCGGATGCATCCAAATCGCTTCGTCGGACTCCCTAGATTTGAGTCATTTGGAAAGCATTCCGGGACCGATTCGGTAGGAATACTTTCCGGACGAGATCGTAATCGGCCCCTAAGTGGTAAAAACCAAGTTGGCGCATCTTAATTTTACAACATACACTTGAGCGCACCATGATGACGATACCAGCACTCAATGGTCCCACATTGGCATGCGATCAAATTGATCAAATTGTACTTAAGCTGATCACCTTTTCCATGAATTTTTTCAACAGTCTTTTGCAGACATATTTTGTACATTAATCCCGTTTTAAGAATATTGTTAACAGCATATGACAGTCCAGACAAATCACTTTCAAACAACAGATGGAATACATATGGAATACTTTGTTGAAATCTAGGGTCCTCTGAATATAATCTTGTTGACCTGTACTCTCTGCAGGTATTTGCACAGGGTGGTCATCTTATGGTCTGCCTACTCCAGTTGGAAATAGTTGAGGAAAACATAGCTAGAGCTTCTAAACTTTTATCCTATGCACTCATTGGAACTCCTTTAGCTTGTTTCATTTGATACAGATCAATGGCATCCCCCACAACCTCTTTTGAATGTGGTTGATGGATACTGTAGTGCTCATATATTTCTTCAGATAAACTTCTATCCACTTTTTCAAACTGTCAACTTGAAGGCAACATTTCTTCCTCCATGCAATTTCCAAGTGTCAGTCGGCAGCATGCGTCAAGATGTCCTCGCTGTCAGGACAAGACAAATTGGAGAGGCGATTTTGGGACAGCTGGGCCACCCACAATGTGGGTCTCTGGGGTCCCGACATCCCTCAATGGGTGCCTGCTTCTAGGGCAGTTGGAGTTCGGAGGGGACTCTTTGTCTCGGTGCAGAATGCAGAAGGTCCGGTACACTGGGTATTGGTGCGGCATGGCTCTGGCAGGTCCTGGTGTCCCCATCTTGGTGATGGGACAGATCTGAACCTTTAGAGCTGGTGTACCACTTTTGGTCTGGGTACTGCATCGGATTCACTGGGGGGCAGTAAGTCCGGAATCTGTGGTTCAGAGCCTGCTGTCATGGGAGAGCAGAGCCTCCGCTCCAAGAGAGGTTCTTTGGCAATTTGTTGAAGACTGGAGGTGCTCCGGGGGTTCTTGGAGTCCTCACAGTGGCAAGGCAATTTCTCCGCAGCAGAGCTTCAGTTCTCTGGCAACAGCTCTTCTTGATCCGTCTCTTCCTTGAGTCAAGGTTTTAGGTTCAAGGACACCACCTAAATACTAAATTTAGGGTAATTAAAGGGGGAGACAGGTAGTAGCCAAAGTGCTACCTACCTTTAGGGTATCTACACCCTCTAAGTGATCACTTCCTGTGGCAAGGGTTACTACCCTAGCCCTGATAGGTTATTTTCCCAACATTCCAAGATGGTAGATTTTCAATAGTAGTCTCTACATCACCTGCCACACCTTAGGGGTGGTGCTGGCTGAATGTAGACACTCCTCCTCATCTAACTAATTTTCCTGCCTATCCTCCCACCACATGTGGAGCAGGACAGGGCTTTGGCATCTTCCACTATCTGGGGAAGCCTGTGCTGCACTTCAATGTTTTCACCACCTTTGCAGCTTCCTGCTCTGGAAGACCATTCTGGGTTTGAGATGTGAAGCACCTCTGCCCAGAGCAAGTTTTGTTTCAGGCCTCTGAGAGCGTGGGCTCTCACCCCATGAAGTCAGAAACATGTCTGATGGTGGCAGCCTGGCTATGACTAGTCAGAGAACACACCAGTACTTGGTAGGTTTGCAGGGGACCCTCTAAAGGGTATGCATCTGTAAATAAATACAACATTGGCATCAGTGAGGTTTTATTAAGACAAGATGTTTGGTACCAAACATCCTAGGGTACAGTGAAGTCATCATGGAGCTAGGAAACTCGTAATGACAAGTATCCAGCTCATGTACTCTCTATGGCTTCCCTGTGCACTTACAATATCTAAGAATGGCTCAGATATTGTAGGGTCATATCTGCTCATGCAGATATGTCCATGCATGGGATATAGTGCACCCTGTCTTAGGGCTGTAAGACCTGCAGTAGGGGTGACTTGACTATACGTCATGCAGTGTATGAGGGCATGGCACACAGTGCCTGTCGACTCTTTGATTTTCTCCGCATCAAGACATGCAGTCTGCAATAGCAGTTTGCATAGTCTCGGTGAGGGGTGTCTGGGGTACAATATGTGCTGCAGCCCCAGTGGATCCCTTTCAGTACCCAGGTCCTAGGTACCATGGGTACCATTCACCGGGGACTTACAGCGGTGGCTGAAGTTGTGCCAATTATGTTTTTTAGGTAAAGAAAACTGGTACTGAGAGCCCGGTTGGCAAAGACTCAGTACACCTCAGCAAAAGTTGCATAAAAGAACAGGCAAAATGTGGGGGGTACTGCAACAGACACCCAGTTTCTCACAGTGTCCCTTCCCACTGTGAGCATATACCTCCATAAACTTCCAACCAAGAACTCCTCTGGGACCTTGGGCACTCTTAGAGCCACTTTGTAGGCTACAAACCATTTGTCTATGTCTTCCCCCACCACATAATTGGGCACCAAATTCTTGGGTGCCTGAATCTGGGCTCACCAGTGGACACTGCAGGTATGCTGTCACCATTGCTGTCGCTGGACCCCACTTGTAGGGCTCTTATATCCAGCTCTCTCTTGCTGAGCCCATGGGTCATTTATCTCTCTTCCATGGTCAGCTTTTTCTCCATTTTAGCAAGGGCCTGCTCGTTCTCTAGCTTGGCAAGGGCCTACTCCTTCTCCAATTTCAATGTTGCAAGCTCTAGCTTCAGCTGTCTCTCCTCCCTCCTGTGCTCCAGTTCCTCTGAGGACAGGTTCCTTAAAGACACACTGCTGCCTGGTCTGCTGCGGACTTCCACTCCTCGGTGAATACTGCCCCCCACATCAGTAGGCTGTATGACAAGACATCCAGACAGGCCCTGCTCCAATTCCTCCTCAGACTCTTATCCCTTCTCATTATCCTCCATATTAGTCTGGTCAGCTAGTGCCCATGATCTTAATGCTTTTTGAAGCTCTGCCTTCTTGGCACTTTCCTTAGTGAACACCCTCCTTTCTTGGCAGAGGCCCATGAGCTGGGCCACTGTGCAGGTCTCCAGACTGGCCAACTCTAATTCCATATTGCCAGATAAGGCCACAGATATTGCAGGAAAAAATGAGTATTGGGAAAAAAGACTTTTGGAAAAATCAAAGATGCCAATTTAGAGAGAATTGAAAAAGATTTGAATTGGTCTTAGTATAGAGTTGTAGTGAACAATGAATTACTATATGGTATTGCACAAACACAAGCTCTATCCTCACTGCTGAAAACCAATGTTAGAATTGGGGTTTCTGGTTGGCAGAGGTATGCACCCTGTTCAAGCAGGGACCATCACTCTAGGCAGGGTAAGCTATATACACACTAGAAGATAACCAGTGCTCACCCTCTGCAACACACACACACAAACACCACAAACATACTCCACAGAATGTTAGAAAAATAGATTATATTTTTATGAGTGTGACAAGCCCAAAAAGACATAAAATCCATTAAGTAGAAAGGCAGTTATGAATTTCTAAATATTAAATCAAAAAGTAGTGCTTAGAAACATATAGCACTTAGGGATTACTTGAGGTCATGCTAGACCGGGGTAAATCCAACATTCTGGCCGACTGCGATGGAGGACAGGCCGGCTACAGGACTCAAGCAGATCCCACTGAAAAAATACCTTGGATGGAGCGAGTGTCAACATCAAAGATTCGATGCATCGGTTCGGATCCGCGCAGGTTATGAAAGCTTCATCGATTAACCCCTTTAGAATGCAAGCACTGCGTCATCATTGAGCCGCGCTGTTCATTATCATCGACCAATGCAGTCCATCAGAGTGATGTTGTTGATTGTCTCCTGCATTGGTGTTGCAGGGCAATGCATTGGTTCCGATCTGCGCAAAGTCATCACTGCGTAGATTTAGATGGTTCTGGACAGCAGAAATCACCTTTCAGGGGCCCAGGACTGGATTGGCATCACTTGGCAGGGCGGGACTCACAGATGGCAGAGTCCACGTGCTGTTGCAGAGTTGAAGGAAGTCTTTGATGGCCCTGAGACTTCAGAACAGGGGGCAAAATCGTACACCCTTGAAAACACTCTGGGTTCAAGTGAGATGGGTCCAGTCCTTGTCCTAAGCAGGGCAAAGATCAACAGGGAACACAACAGCACAAAAAAGCAGAAAATCAATTCTTCCAGAGCAGCAGTCAAGCCGGGTGGCCATCCTTGCAGCACAGCAGTCTTACTCATGGCAGTGTTCTTCACAGGTCCAGTAATGGAAGGGTCAGAGCCCCAGTACTTATATCCAGTTGTGCTTTTGAAGTGGGGGTGACTTCAAAACAGGCCCTTAAAGTGCACAGGTCCCCCTTTCTTCTTAGCCCTGGCTCCAGACTATCAGTAGGGGGTAATTAGCCCTTTGCATGGAAAACAGGACACCGCCTATTCGGGTGTAAGTGTCAGCTCCCCCTCTCTCTTCCTGCCCAGGAAGAGCTATCAAAAATCAGATGAATGCAGATGAGTTGTCTGTCACACCCACCCTTCCTGTGTTTGTGGCTGTCTAGAGGGAATGCACAAAGTGTAGCTGTCACCCACCCCAGACCTGCATTGGAGACAGGCTGCAAGGCACACAGAGCAGTGACAGCAGAGAAATGTCCGCTTTCTAAAGTGGCATTTCTAAAATAGTAATGTTAAACCCAACTTTACCAGTTAAGATGATTTATAATTTCAATTCCAAAGATATGAAACATGATACAGTTACTCCTTTCTGATCAGGAATTACAGCTTAAAAGTGTATTAAGGAATTCTCAATGCTAGCCTATGAGAGGAGTAGGCCTCACAGTAGTGAAAAACAAACGTGGGTGTTTGTCACTATCAGGACATGTCAAACTTAAAGTACATGTACTACCTTTTAGTTACACTGCACCCTGCCCTTAGGGCCACCTACGACCTACCTTAGGGGTAACTTATGAGTCATAAAAAGGGAGTGTAAGGCTTGGCAAGTGGTTTTCAATGCCAAGTCGAAGTAGCAGTAAACTGCACACACAGGCCTTGCAATGGAGGGCCAGAGACAGGTTTGAAGCACTACTTGTGTAGGTGGCACATCCAGTGCTGTAGGCCTACTAGTAGTATTTAGATTACAGGCCCAGGGTGTATGGTATACAACTTTACAAGGTACTTATAAGTAAACTAAATATGCCAATTGTATACACACCAGAGTTACCATGTTTAGAGGAGGAGCACATACACTTTAGCTCTCGTTAGCAGTGGGAAAGTGCTAAGAGTCCTAAGGCCAACAAAAAGATACAGCAAAAAGAGGAGGTAAACAGGCAAAATTTGGGGGAAGACTACCATAAGAATGAATCGTCTAACAATTACTTATCAGGAAAAAGAGGTAGGCCTCATCAAACTGAGAAGAGCTCAAAGACCACAATATTACCATGAAGGAGACCAGCTCTTACCACACCATGTATTGCCCAGCGGTGCTTCGATTCCTTATCTGTCAGAGATGCCAATAAATAGTTTGACCAGTTGGTTGGACGCCCATGGCATCTGCTGTAAGCAGGTCCTGTTGAAATTAGGCAAAAATGTGTACCAAATTTGGAAATGTTCCTTCAAGCCGGTTATGATTAATTAAGTGGGGATTTCGTCTTGTACCTGTGGTGGCAAATATTAGCTACTTCGCAAAGTCTCTTCCTGATAGGTCAATGTGGGCCCCACATTTCATTTTGCCCATTAGTTCCTGTATCACTTCCCATGTGGACTTACTTGTAGACATTACAGGAACATAAGGTTTGTGGGTGGAGGGAAATACCCAGACAAGTGCCTAGACAGCAAATCTCCTACCGGCTGGCAGTTCTCTGATTCCTGGCTGGAATGGAAATTGGACGCTGGGATCCACTCCACCCTTCTATGGACATCCCTTTGCTCTGTGAAAGGTGGGCCATGAATGACTCACACCAGGATCAAACTCATAGTGGAAGTGATGAGCCTATTCTCCGTCTGAGGTGGCAGGCCTGGGCAAATCACCACTATTGACTGACAATTCTAACTACATTGAGATTAGTGGCGTCCTGTTATGTAAGTACATAAATGTCCCCTGCATGATGTACAGTTGTGGCCCCTGCCCTGCGTGCCCGAACTGCATACCTGTGATCCTGTTTTTTGATTTTTATACAGCCTCCAAGCTTGTCACTCATATTTTTATATTTTAGATTCCAGATCTCTTAGACAACCCTGTATGGGAGAAGGAACCCCTGCAATTTTTACACCATGAATCTTGACCTGAATAGAACACCCACAATTTGATGAATTAGATGTTAAGCCTCAGTTTCATGAACCAATTTATCCCCGAGGTAAAGCATCTGCCAACACGTTAAAAATAGCAGAAAAGGTTAATTGAGTAAAAGGGCTCACTTCCAGATCAGCAGAATAGTTTAAGGGATTTATTGATTGAAAATGCCTTACAGAGTCATTGCCATGGAAGGCTCTTCAGCAAATAGGGCATTAGAGAGAAGTACAAAGTCAAACATATTCTAAGTCCCAAGTGGGCAGCAAAATCAGGAGAGAAATTGAGAGCATCCTTAGTAGCATAGGAAAGTCTCTGCAAAGCTCTGGCTTTCCCCCAAAATCAAGGGTTTTTATGCATTATTTTCATAAATGCAATTAGTAAAACTGCAGGATCATAATGGTATGATCAAATATGTTACTTTCTCAGCAAATTAGTGCACAGTCCCATAGAGTATCATATTGCCTTAACATCTAAGCACTATCCCACTGCATGAATAAATATCCTGCTCACTCTATGCTAATACCATTCGAAGATAGTGGAACACAGTAGAAACATGAACAACAGCAAACTATTATGAATGAACAGGGTACAGTGGGCTAGCGGAAAGACCTTCAAGTAATAGTTGTAGTTTTGTGACTGAGTCTGGGAAGATTAGTTGAGAACTGCATGAATGGTGACAGTGGAAATGAACAAATATAGTTCAGCTTGACTGCGTAATGCAAAAATAACAAACAGTGAAATGTGCAGGGGGAAGACAAGTTTGAAATCCATTTTGAAAAACTTCACTTCAGTGCCTAAATTGAGACCTAGTTAACAAGAGTTATAAAAATGCATTTCTACGCAACATAGATAACTCATTTTAAAAGCAACACTATTATACCAGTCTATACATGTGTAATCAAGTGTGAAGCCACATTCTGCATGTTGTTAATGACATACAAAACTATAAATGTACACAAATCCTCAACAACTACCAATGACAGAAATGAAGACCCAGCAGAGATAGGGCCCAGCCAGCTTAGAACACTGCTTACTGTTTTAAAAATAAAACTACAATTCCAAGACACATTGGGTGGGTGATCAATGTGTCAGTGTGACTGAAGAGCCCACTCATGACATGAGACCAATAACCATCTATGTCTGAAACCCACTCTGCTGGGCGAAAACATGTTTATTCATCTGGAAGCTGAGTGAAAAGATGCTTCCCTCATGAATTACCCAGATGCTTTCCTTACTTGTCTCCTGCTTTCACTATCTCTGTTACACAGAAGTCCCATTAATGTATCTCACACAATTTACCTCCTTCAAGTGGCCCCAAAGCACTGCCCGCTAGCTCAATTGCCTTATATAAGTGGCCTTTTCTCTGTTGGCCAGATACCATGTCTCTCTGCAGTAGTGTTAAGTTTTGTTATGTTATGTTAATTTGTAGAGTGCACTAATCACCCGTGAGGGTATCTAGGCACTTGAGCAGGTATGCCTGAGCTGAACCTAGCTTGGTTGAAGATGTCACACTGCCTGTGGGCATGAGCTCTTCAGCCTGGCAAAAGTGCCTCAATGCCCTTCGCCTCATAACGAGGTGGAGCGCCACTGATTGCCTCAGACCTGGGCGCTTCAATTTTAAGCCCTGAAGAGCCCAGGGCTGACTGTCAATCACTAACACCTCATCACAGAGTTGGCTGGGGTCAGCAACTCTCACTGACCCCATCCCACTCTGTGACAAGTGAGGGACTGCTGCTTCTTCTCATTGCCTGACCTAAAAGGTCAGCCAATGAGAGGAGGCAGCAGTCATACCCCTCCTGGGACTTCCGAGGCAGAGCTGCGGCAGATAAGAAAAAATGTTTGGTGCATGCATGCGTGTGTGCATGTATGAATATTTGAGAGAGAGTGTTGTGAATGGACTTGTGTTAGTGCGTGTGTGTGAATGCTTGGGTGTGAGTGAGTGTGTATGTGTATGTGTGTGTCCCATCCACACCCCTCCCTGCTAAAATTACTGGCTGCCACTAATGCCCTGATGTGTTGAGGGAAGTTATTCCATGATTTGGGGGCGATGTAGGAGAACAAGTGATTTCCTGCTCTGCTTTTGTGAATGCAGGGGTTTGTGTGAGTGAGAGAGTTAGGCAGGGCATAGGTGTCTGGCAGGCTGGTGAAAGTATATGCAGCTCTTCAGGTGTGCTAGTCCAGTGGTGTTTAAGGCTTTGTATGTGTGTGTGAGAAGTTTGAATTGGCTGCGCTTGTGAATGGGGAGCCAGTGGATCTCCTTGAGGTGCGGTGTAATGTGGATGCGGCATGGGAGGTCGAGTATGAGTCTTGTGGCAGAGATATGGATGGTCTAAAGTCTTTGTAGGTGTTATTTGGAGATTCTAACATAGAGTGCATTGCCGTAGTCGAGCCTGCTTCTAATCAGTGCTTGCGTGACCGTCCTTCTGGTGTTCTGTGGCAGCCACTTGAAGAACTTTTGTAGCATGCATGGAGTGTAAAAAGCAGAAGGCGCTCACTTTGTTGACTAGTGCCGTTATGTTGAGCTTTTCATCTAGGAGGATCCTCAGATTTCTTGCGTGGTCAGTGGGTGTTGGTGTTGGTCCTAGTTCTGACGCACACCAGGTGGAGTCCCAGAGGGAGGTCTTGCTTCCGAAGACCAGTATGCCCATCTTGTCAGAATTGAGCTTCAAGCAGTTGGTTCTCATCCAATCTGCTACCACGGTCATTCAGTTGGAAAAGTTGGTTCTGGTGGATGTTATCTTGTTCATCAGAGAGAGGAGTTGTTGGGTGTCATCGGCATAGGAGATGATGTTGATCCCTTGGGCTCAGATGATGTTGGCAAGCGGTGTCATGTAGTCCATGTTTGCTGTTTCTTCTTGGCACTTGCTGTGTTGCCTGGGTTGAAATACTAAACAAGCACAATCCCCCTTATAAGGATTCCCAAACTAGCACAGGGCCTTCCAAGGGCAGCCCAAAATTAGCCCAGCCCTCACAAATCATCAAAAGGAGGGTCAAGATCATTAAAAAGGCAACGTTTTCTTATGAGTGAAGAAGACAATTATGTAACATGCATCAAAATCATACTTGATATTCTTTGCAGACAGCCAAATGATCCTACCACAAAAAAGCTGTGTGTTACATCCTGAGGGTCCAGAAACAGAATTTTGTATTTTAATATTATAATAAACATAAATATGTTTATTCTAGACTGATGCTACTGTTTATTTATCTGTAAACAGATTAGCTTAATTCATTCACTTTCCTTTGTGTATGCACTTACTTTAAAATGCTTCACAAACTTACGCACATCTTCATTTCAAGATGGCCACAACACTGCCATTGTCCGGAGTTCCCTTTTTCTTCATGTCCTAGTAAATAAAGATTTTCTTCACAGAATTTATCACCAGTAAAATAGTACATGACCTCTATTATTTAGGCTGTGACTGGATAGATGGTGAAGTTTCCGATATTTTGCTGGCTGTCAGCTAAATACCAGAGACTATGTACTATTTTGCAAAAGAGATTATTTATTTCCTTTTCGGCTATGCACCATTAACGTGTAAGTCTACAGCAGGTTGTTTCTGAGTCAGACTAGAGAATAAGTATTAGGGGCTCAGTGCTTAGAATTTACAGAAACATATAATTAATCTATTGGTTCCACACGCCCCGCTCATTCCATTCACAGCAGACCGGTTGGTTTGTAATGCAAGCAACAAATAATGTATATAAAGTTAAACGCAGAGCAGAGATTTGATGGCCTTTGTCCGCTTCATAAATAAATGAATTTTCTTTCCTAGCCTACTGCTCAGCATTTTACAGACAGTTCAAAGCCTGGCAAAACCTGCTAAATTCCCTGTTGTGCAGCAAAGGTTTTCAATTCCTCATTTACATGAACCAAATCTCTTCTTGTTAATAGATTTTCTGATCATTCAAAGTCAAAATAGCAAAGTAGCCTTTCATTATACCCAGCAGAACTCATTACTAAAACAACTAAAGGTTGAAACATTCAGTACAGCTTTTCATAGAATGATTGGACGGTCAATGTAAAAAAGAAATTATGGAAAACAATTTAAGCTTGTGTTTTTGGCGGTCCTAATCAATCACAGCGGATGCCTCTCAGTGGAATGTCAAAGAATATCTTGTGAGCTTTGTGCTTAGGAGTTAAGCTATGCTTTCTGGCACTTTCAATAACTTACCCTTTAAATGCCAGCATGGGGGCTCAAATAGAAATTACTGTAAATTATGTAGCATTACAGTGCTGCATTATGATTTGTTCCTTGCTGGGATACAACTACACCTTGCCTGCATACCACACCAATGGCTGGGCGATATGCTGGTGATCAAAATATAATCCTTGACGTAATTTGCAACAAGAATCAAGATGTAGAAGAAATCTATTTTATGGTGCTTCTTCAAGAAGTAGACATAGTAAATATGGTGAACCAATCTTTGTGTTGTTGTGAACGTGCTACTAGGTAATTTGGACCCAAGGGTTGTACATTCAAAAATCAACTTTCCAGTGTGCCAATTTCCCACGTGAAGAGCGAGGAGCCGAGCAGAGTACGCGGATCAGTGGAAGGCTGAGTAGGGAGCAAGCTGCAACGAGAACCAGGCTGAGGCGAATTAAACCGGATCTCTTGTAGGCAAAGTGGAGGAGTGAGGTGCAATACTGTAAATTGTAGCCACCACTCCCGTTGCTTTATCGCCCCCCGCTCCCTCGCCTGCTCAAAACAGTCTGGTCTTTCGGGGTTGAGCCCCGTGGTAGTGTGTCTTAGACATACCCCCGGTGGCAGGCCCAGCGGCTTGCACGCACTTGTGTCCCCGGTCTCCTCCCCCACCCGGGTGCCTGGAGGCACGCTCGGGGATGGGGGGATGGGGTGAACAGTTTGAGAGCATCGGGGCTCTCTGGAAACGCTTGAGGACGTCTAACAGCTCCTGCTTGCCAGTTTGTGCCCTTGTGTTGTGTGGTGTCATCAGCACAGCATCCTGCAGTTTAGCAGCACTGAAGCAGTTGGAGGCTTGTATAGACCCACAAGGATTTAGCGCCCCCTGAGATGGTCAGACAGCCAAGCATCAGCACCAGGAGAGTACTGAGCAGCAAGGGACAAGAGCACCTCTGGTACCAAACCTCTCTTCACATGTGCACAATGCCACTGGAAACATCACTGGCCACACAGGCTAACCTGTTTGTAGCCTGAAATCAGGTGAAAGGAACTCTTCTCAAAATGCAACAGCTTCCCAGCTACAGTGGTTTGTTTTACTTTCCCTAGTCGCAAAGTTGAGGCGCAATGACCTTTGACAAAGTGATGCTGGTCTGTGGCTCTTTGGGCCCTTAGGGCCTGCAGAAGCACAAGCTTTTAAAAGCAATGTGAGGAAACTAAGCTTTAAGCTATCACTATCACAATTAAGACACTACTGATAGTCAGCAAACCTCCACAAGGCGTCAATCCCTATCTTGTATAGCCGGTGGAAAATGAAATCAGGAAGGCAAAGGAGGAACTCAGGAAAAGAAAAATACCAGGAATATTCAAATCAAATAAAAGTTCAGTCCCAACTCCAAGAACCCAAAGGAAAATATGAAAGCTGTTAGAATTGTAAAGATCAACGCCTAGAATAAAAAAAAAATATATATCAAAACCAAAGAAAGTGTGCAGAAACCATTGCATCTAATTCCAGCAAGGATGGTCTACGAGAGTATAGCTCAGAGAGAAATCTAATGAAGGTGCAAATAACACAACATCAAATGGATAATACCCCCAAAGCTCAGCCTGCAGGGAAAAAGAAAAACATTTCCCCCATGGGGAGTTTTGTGGAACACAGGTGGCTGTGGGAGGCCCTGCGACTAAGGCCGCCATTGCAAACCAAAGTCACCGATGTGCCCCAAGAGAGGGCACAACAGACGATAAACCGACTGAATTTGGGTTGATTATGGAATCAGTCATTTCGAAGTGGCCATGAGCAGTGAGCATAAAGGACCCATTCAAGCGCCCCACCCCAAAGAGGGGGTACCCACTGAAAAACAGGACTAGGGCAAGAAAATAAGAACCCAATTACACCAGGGTTAGGACTTTCCGTACGGCAACATCCTCCAAGAGTTGGCATGGATACGGAAGTGGACAGAGCAAACTCGGAGAATGACTAGGTGGTAATCTTAAATTCCAACGCTGACCCGTGACTGTTAACGTTATTGTCCATAGTAAATTCACTAAAATTCCACTCTGATAAACTAGACGAGCAAGTTGATCTACTAAACACTTTAGCAGTAAATGTGTCAGCATTGACTCCAAGCTAGAAGCAATGTATAACCTGATTGAGCGAGCCCAGGGAACCATTATGGCTGATGCAGGCCCAAACAGCCACAGTACCAGCTTCTGTGCTTGTTCCCCACATAATAGGCAAACTCAGCACATTAATTGAAGCATTGTCTTCAATTGTTACAGACCTAAAAAGTCAAATTGTGGTCCATCCTTCTCCAGGTGGCCTCACCCAAGGGCCAACTTAAGATCTATCAGTATCACAATTTCCACTCCACACACTTGTCGTCCCTCCTCTTGTCAGAACCGAGGTTCACAAGGCGGCCTGCCCTAAATCTAAAAAAAAAAGATATCCTATGTTCACAGTTTGCGCTGCGGAGATCCACACGCAAATTACAACTGAGACACTGCTGGATTTAAAAAGCAAAAAAAGTTTAAATCAGTCATTAAGTGAGTACAAAGTACCATTGGAATCATAAGCAAACCTTCCATTAAAAAGGGCAACTTGTTCAATAAACGGTGGGAATTTAAGAAATTGTTCCCAGGTATGCAAAAACCTCTCATAAAACGTAAACATAAAAGGCAAAGAAAGGTGAGAAATAATGCCATTCAACAACCGAGTGCAGTAGATGGTAGGCCGATTAAAATAATGTACCCCGTTTTTGACTCAAGGAAGAAGCAGTCAACGACCGTAAACACCTCTACTGCCCACTACATTGTTGATACAGCCACTGACACTGTGGCTGAAAATTGAGAGATGAAAAAGTGAATAATAATAGCTCAGACTTGCCCACCAAAACAATACTCTTTCCCTAAAAATGGGACCAGAACTAAACAGGCAAATGCGAATATGACGGCAGACGTATCGACCAGCATTATGGCTGGCAGGACACACAACAGATATGACATCGCTGACCAAGGTACAGAGAAGGAAAGGGTTGCCTGCTGCCAATGTACCCTGGAAAAGGTCTCACAAAGGCAAAACAGGCCAAACAGAACCAATCACAAGCGGCCGACTGGCTACTTCCAGAGACATGAACCACACAGCCGCAGTCAATCAGCTGGGAACCCAGTTGAAAATCACCTTTAGTCTTGTGCTCAAGCAAGTCGCAAAAACAACCAGAAATGTGTCATCATTTGCAATTGTGACACTAAAGGCAATAATGGCCTCGAATCAAGAGCTCAAGCAATAAGTAAAAACACATTTCAAGGCTATGGCGATCAGAAGGTTTTCAAGGTAGTCAGTACACGCTCAATTAGCAGTTGTAGGCCACCTCCAGGACAAAAAGTAGTTGTTTTAGCCTGACTATGTATCCAGGGGACCACATAACTTCTCAAACAGGGATGATATTGCGAAGTTACTGGTGAGCCATGTATCACTGGTCCATCTCTCCCAAGCGGATATAGAAAAAGTGTCGGGGGATATTACCAAGGAATAGCGATAATTATCGCAAAGCGCGCTTAGCGCTGTTTTTTTTATCGCCGGCTATCGCTGGATTTCATCGCGGAGATAACGCGTTATTATCAACGCTTATCTCCAAGGCGATAAAAAATCCAGCGATAGCGGCGAAACCCAACAATAGCGTGAGGAATCCAGCGATAAATTCCCAGCGCTAATGAAAAGCTTGCTAATAGGCAGGTGAGGTCTTAACCTTACAATCCACCTCCCATTGACAAGAATGGTTAAGTCAAGCTTTTAGCAGGTGTTAAAATCCAGCAATAATCGCGGTTAGCGCGACTTTTTTTATCGCTTCGCGGGCATTGCTAATAGGGGGAAGTTGTGTTTGCGACTGTTTCCAGTCGCTTTTAGTTGGGAACGCCTACTTTGCATGTCATTAGCGATAATTATCGCTGACATGCAAAGCGGCACCAAAACGGTCGCTTTCACCATAAAGCTGTCGCTAACAGCTGTTAGCGACAGCTTGCTAATAGGGCGATAGAAATATCGCCGCTTTAGCGGCAAAAAGTGCTGCTAAAGCGGCGATACCGCCCTTGCTAATATGCCCCGTCGTTTCTTCCCTGGACATGCAGATAAACAAGCTAACACTTATAACAGGGTTAAATGCTGAGCAGGCACTTCAAGTAATCCAGGAACAGGTATCGTTTAGAAGATGGGGAATAAAGATCAACAGGTATTTACCGAATGCATGTCCTATGCAGTTATATGAAGAGTCACACGCCGAGCATCTTTGTAAAAACCCCACCAAGATAACATAGTCCATAATAAAATACTCTATCAAAGGAAGCCCAAGCAATAACTCACCCATGACCAGGACTTATGCATTTAAGCTCCTAGAAAGTAAAGGTAATCAATACTGTAAAATATGTCAAGCTGACCACTGGGCCAATGGACATGATTGACATCTGTATTGTCAAAGAGATTCGAGCAAACGTCATGTCCATAACTGGTCTGAAAATATGTTCATGGAACACGGGTAGCTTAAGCCATCTAAAAAAACGACCAAGATGTAATGAATGGCCTACTGGCAACAATTTAACATAATCGTTTTGCAAGAAAACTTGAGCCTGTCTTCGTCCTCACTAAATGAGTATATCAAATATATCACCTTGGCACAAAACTCTAAGATGGAAGGGAGGCCCAAATGGGATTTGGGGATTTATATGTCATCAGACTTAGTAATAAAGGCCAAATAGATAGATTTTAGAGAACCATGGCCCCTAGCAGTACAACTAGAAAATTGGTTACTGGATAATCAAAAAGTTCTTGTGAGAAACTGGATTGTTGGTTGTGGGCATGGGATCCCTTCTCAAGAATTTGTCACAATCCTTGTCAGGGTGAAACACAAAAAGTCACAAAATTAACTTGTACTTAGCCCCAAAGTAGCTTGGCACAAAATCAGTCAGGCTTAACTTAGGGGCAATGAGTTTGGTATTTATGCAGGATTCAAACAGTAAAAAAGTTAAAGCGCAATAATAGATCAAATGACACCAAAACAAAATTAAATCCAATCATTAGAACTAGAGTTATGATTTCTTAAAGTTTTTAGTAAAAACTTGTGACTAAATTTAAAAGTCCCAACTAAGGAGATCTAGTTGCGTGAGGCTGGGCAAAGTTGAAAGTTATGGCCGACCATGATGGGGTGCTGTTCAGGTCCACGGAGTGGATGGGGCCAGTTCAGTGGGTGAAGTCTCAGAGGAAGAGGTGGCATCGTCAGGAACCACTGGAGGAGGTTGTAGTGAAGATTGTCATGTTAAGACTTGGTCACTTTTTAGGAAGTTGAAAATCTCCAGCTAGATGAAGCTGCAGGCTGTAGCCGATGAGGGTTCCATGAGGCCGGACACCTATCTGAAAAGGGGCAGCTGAACAGGATTTGCAGCTGCGGAGAAGAACATAGCGGGATTTACAGCAAAGTGAGGCCGTCTGGCGATGCACCTTGAGCAGAAAGGCAAGCAGGTAGATCGTGATCTCCTGCTGATTCTCAGGCCCAAGTTTCCGATTTTTTGCTGTTTGGGTAACTTTAGCACCACTTCCAAGGGTTCAAGACTGGTGGGGCACCACTTGGAGCACGACTCACTTCAGGCAGGGTCCACGTGTAGGTTCAAAGTTGTTAGATTTTGATGTGTCTCTGTCACTCAGAACAGGAGGCTAGCCAACTAACCCTTGTAGTCATGGGATCAAGCAGCAAGGTAGGCCTCAAGCAGCAGGATATTCCTTTGTGAGTGTGCTACCTCATTGAAATATTAGTGAGATAGGGAACAGCTCTGCCCCCCCCCCCATCCTGGGAGGATGACCCGTCCTACCAACATTTAGTCCCCCTTTGTCTCACTGTCTGGAAGGAATACACAAAGACCAACTACCAACTATTCACAGTCAAGTGATCCAGGATGCAGGCTGCAGGCACAAAATGCGTAGGGCAAGAAAACGGCAACATTCTAAAAGTGTCATTTTTAGAATGGTGACTTAAAATCCAGCTTTACCATTAAAGAGAATTTTGAATTACAGTTCTTTTGAGAGGAAACATGACATTTCTCTCTGTTCCCAAATAAACGTTATCACTTCTTAAATGTAATAAGGTAACCCAATATTATCCTATCGGAAAGGTAGGCCTCACAGTAGTAAAAAACACATTTGGGGAGTTTTTCACAATCAGGACATGTAAAACCTAAAAGTACACGCATATATATATATATATATATATATATATATATATATATATATATATATTCACTGAAAAAACCATAGGTTTTAGGGACAGTTATAGTTAGTTGGACATTGCACTCGTACAAAACCCGTGAAATTCCCCTGTTATAGTTAGTTCAGCTAACTATAACTCGCGCCCCGCAATGTACTGCTGATGACGTCACATATTACATCACTCATGACATGGTCAGTGACATCACTGATGACATCACTGATGACATCTCAAATGACATCACTGATGACATCACTGATGAAATCATCCAGTGACTGTGTGTTTCTGTAAAGTTTAAATATGTTTAATATATATAGGGAAAGGCGTATTGAAGAATGAGTGGGTGTATAAGTGTCTGAATGGATGATTTAGTACGTGAGTGACTAACTCTACAAGTGAGTGATTAAACGTATCTTACTGAATGCATGGGTTAGTGACTAAACTGTGTGAATGTCTGTATCCGTCTGTTTGTTGGTGTGTAAGTGGATGCATGGATTTGCGAATAGCTACATGAGTGTCTATATGGGTTATTGATTGGTTCTCTGAGTATCTGTATGGCTGCCTGAGTGTTTGTGTGGGTGGGGTGTGTGTGACTCTATACATAGATGTGTGAGTGGGTGATTCACTGGGTGCATGATTTCAAGAGTGCATCTGTGATGGACTGCTTGGGTGGGTGAGTGTGTGTATGGGTGTGTTAGTGAGTGAATGTATATCTCAGTGGTACATGTGCAAGTAACTACATATGTAAAAGGCAGTATATATGTGTGTTAGAGTATTTAAATGGCTATAAGTGAGAGTGTGTTATTGTGAGAGTGGCTGTATGGATGCGTGTGTGCTTGTATCAGTTATTGTATAAGAGCGTAAGAATGTGCTAGTATTTGTATGAGTAAGTGAGCTGGTGTGTGTATAACTGTATAGGTGAGTAAATGGGTGTGTGATTAATTTTTTGCATGACTGACTAGGTGTGTGAGTACCTCTATGGATGAGTGGCGGTGTGTGAGTGTTTATATAGGTGTATGAGTGCATATGATAGTCCTGTACTGAGTGACTGTAAGTATGAGTGACTGTACAGGTGAGTGAGTGGATGTGTGTGTAGACCTAAGAATCAGTGAGTGGGTATGTAGTTTTTGGTGTTGGAGTGTCTATGGTTTTGAGAATGGCAGTCTGTAATTTAGAGTGGGTGTATCAAAAGTTATATTAGGGTGTGAGAAGATGCATGAAATTATCACATGGATGATGTCATCAGTGATGTCATTTGAGATGTCATCAGTGATGTCATCAGTGATGTCACTGACCATGTCATGAGTGATGTAATATGTGACGTCATCAGCAGTGCATTGCGGGCGCGAGTTATAGTTAGCTGAACTAACTATAACAGGGGAATTTCACGGGTTTTGTACGAGTGCAATGTCCAACTAACTATAACTGTCCCTAAAACCTATGGTTTTTTCAGTGAATTTCAAAGGTTTTTTAAATGCTAATTTCTAACTATAACGTGTCTGAAACCTATGGTTTTTTCAGTGAATTTCAAAGGTTTTTTAAATGCTAATTTCTAACTATAACGTGCCTGAAACCTATGGTTTTTTCAGTGAATTTCAAAGGTTTTTTAAATGCTAATTTCTAACTATAACGTGCCTGAAACCTATGGTTTTTTCAGTGAATTTCAAAGGTTTTTTAAATGCTAATTTCTAACTATAACGTGCCTGAAACCTATGATCTTTTAAGTGAATTTCAAAGGTTTTTTAAATGCTAGTTTCTAACTATGCCAACAGAGGTAGGACATGTGAAGAAAGAAGAAAAACGCACAGAAAGAAGCAAAAGATGTGCAGAAAGAACCAACAGAGGAGCAGAAAGAGGCCTTGTTGCAAAATCATCCTGTGCCCACAAGTTTTTCAGACGGGTACTGGTGGTAACTGACTCTGACTAACCAGAGCCAGTGCGCGTTTGCACAGTGGTGAAGGGAGGGGGGCCTGAGGTGACATGTGTGCAAACGCGCCCCATGGCGCGTTTTAAGTTGCGGGATTAAGTCCCCTTGAATCCTGAGGGTCCCTGGGGCCCAACTAGCCCCCAGGTACCTACAGTTAGGACCACAGAGCTGAGTTGCAGAGAGGCGTTCCGAGGCCACGCACCTTTTTCACCTCTCTGCAACGCAACTCTGTTGTGCTTACTGAAGGTACCTGGTGGGCTAGTTGTTTGGGTAGTGTAGGGGGTCGTGCTGGGGGGAGTGTTTTAGGGTTTAGGGCAGTGCAGTGGTGTTCGGGTAGTGTAGGGGGTCGTGCTGGGGGGAGTGTTTTAGGGTTTAGGGCAGTGCAGTCGTGTTCGGGTAGTGTAGGGGGTCGTGCTGCGGGGAGTATTTTAGGGTTTAGGGTAGTGCAGTGGTGTTTGGGTAGTGTAGGGGGTCATGCTGGGGGTAGTGTTCTTGGGTTTAGGGCAGTGCAGTGGTGTTCAGGCAGTGTAGGGGGTCGTGCTGGGGGTGGTGTTTGAGGGTTTAGGGCAGTGCAGTGGTGTTCGGGCAGTGTAGGGGGTCGTGCTGGGGGTGGTGTTTCAGGGTTTAGGGCAGTGCAGTGGTGTTCAGGCAGTGTAGGGGGCCGTGCAGGGGGGCGTGTTTCAGGGTTTAGGGCAGTGCAGTGGTGTTCGGGCAGTGTAGGGGGTCGTGCAGGGGTGGTGTTTTAGGGTTTAGGGCAGTGGTGTTCGGGCAGTGTAGGGGGTCATGCTGGGGGTGGTGTTTCAGGGTTTGGGGCAGTGCAGTGATGTTCGAGCAGTAAAGGGGGTCATGCTGGGGGTGGTGTTTCAGGGTTTAGGGCAGTGCAGTGGTGTTCGGGCAGTGTAGGGGGTGGTGCAGGGGTGGTGTTTCAGGGTTTAGGGCACTGCAGTGGTGTTTGGGCAGTGTAGGGGGTCGTGCAGGGGGTGGTGTTTCAGGGTTTAGGGCAGTGCAGTGGTGTTCGGGCAGTGTAGGGGCGGTGCAGGGGTGGTGTTTCAGGGTTTAGGGCAGTACAGTGGTGTTCGGGCATTGTAGGGGGTGGTGCTGGGGCTGGTGTTTCAGGGTTTAGGGCAGTGCAGTGGTGTTCGGGCAGTGTAGGGGGTGGTGCTGGGGCTGGTGTTTCAGGGTTTAGGGCAGTGCAGTGGTGTTCGGGCAGTGTAGGGGGTCGTGCTGGGGCTGGTGTTTCAGGGTTTAGGGCAGTGCAGTGGTGTTCGGGCAGTGTAGGGGGTCTTGCTGGGGCTGGTGTTTCAGAGTCTAGGGCAATGCAGTGGTGTTCGGGCAGTGTAGGGGGTCTTGCTGGGGCTGGTGTTTCAGGGTTTAGGGCAGTGCAGTGGTGTTCGGGCAGTGTAGGGGGTCGTGCTGGGGCTGGTGTTTCAAGGTTTAGGGCAGTGCAGTGGTGTTCGGGCAGTGTAGGGGGTCGTGCTGGGGCTGGTGTTTCAGGGTTTAGGGCAGAGCAATGGTGCTCAGGCAGTGTAGGGGGTTGTGCTGGGGTGATGTTTCAGGGTTTAGGGCAGTGCAGTGCAGTGGTGTTCGGGCAGTGTAGGGGGTCATGCTGGGGGTGGTGTTTCAGGGTTTAGGGCAGTGCAGTGGTGTTCGGGCAGTGTAGGGGGTCGTGAAGGGGGTGGTGTTTCAGGGTTTAGGGCAGTGCAGTGGTGTTCGGGCAGTGTAGGGGGTCGTGCTGGGGTAGTGTTTTAGGGTTTAGGGTAGTGCAGTGGTGCTTGTGTAGTGTAGGGGGTCGTGCTGGGGGTATGTTTTAGGGTTTAGGGTAGTGCAGTGGTGTAGGGGGTCGTGCTGGGGGTAGTGTTTTAGGGTTTAGGGTAGTGCAGTGGTGTTTGTGTAGTGTAGGGGGTCATGTTTTAGGGTAGTGCAGTGGTGTTTGGGTAGTGTAGGGGGTCATGCTGGGGGTAGTGTTTTAGGATTTAGGTTAGTGCAGTGGTGTTTGGGTAGTGTAGGGGTCGTGCTGGGGGTAGTGTTTTAGGGTTTAGGGTAGTGCAGTGGTGTTTGTGTAGTGTAGGGGGTCGTGCTGGGGGTAGTGTTTTAGGGTTTAGGGTAGTGCAGTGGTGCTTGTGTAGTGTAGGGGTCGTGCTGGGGGTAGTGTTTTAGGGTTTAGGGTAGTGCAGTGGTGTTTGTGTAGTGTAGGGGTCATGTTTTAGGGTAGTGCAGTGGTGTTTGGGTAGTGTAGGGGGTCATGCTGGGGGTAGTGTTTTAGGATTTAGGTTAGTGCAGTGGTGTTTGGGTAGTGTAGGGGGTCGTGCTGGGGGTAGTGTTTTAGGGTTTAGGGTAGTGCAGTGGTGTTTGTGTAGTGTAGGGGGTCGTGCTGGGGGTAGTGTTTTAGGGTTTAGGGTAGTGCAGTGGTGCTTGTGTAGTGTAGGGGGTCGTGCTGGGGGTAGTGTTTTAGGGTTTAGGGTAGTGCAGTGGTGTTTGTGTAGTGTAGGGGTCATGTTTTAGGGTAGTGCAGTGGTGTTTGGGTAGTGTAGGGGTCGTGCTGGTGGTAGTGTTTTAGGATTTAGGTTAGTGCAGTGGTGTTTGGGTAGTGTAGGGGGTCGTGCTGGGGGTAGTGTTTTAGGGTTTAGGATAGTGCAGTGGTGCTTGTGTAGTGTAGGGGGTCGTGCTGGGGGTAGTGTTTTAGGGTTTAAGGTAGTGCAGTGGTGTTTTTGTAGTGTAGGGGGTCATATTTTGAGATGCAATGCTCCAATACCTGACCAGTCTGCACTACATAAAACTGCAAAAAAACTAAAAATAAAAAGTGTTTTGCACACTTTTGTCATTGGGCTATATGTGGGCTACATCTGGGTAATATTTGTGCTACATTTGGGCTCTTTTTTCACTGGTGGCCATCTTGGAAGACTTCTTTGTTATGAAGTTTCCTAATTTCTTCATTTACTGCAGTCTCCTCAGTAGGAAATGCTTTCAGTTTTTTACTTTGATTCCATCAAGAAGGCATTCAGATGTGTCTCACATCTGCCATAAATTCAGAATGTTAGCACTCTAGTTGCTCATTAGATCACTGGAGTAAAGCTACTGCTCACCAGGGAGTTAACTGGTAGTCTGCTGCTGGTATTGAAAGTAATTGTTTCAGTCTGCATGTCAGAATTTTCTAATGAAATAGAAGAGGATTTGAGATCTCACTTAAAACATGCCCTAATTTTTCTTTCTGCAGCACTAACCATAATTTCTATTTAAAAAGAACCCCTCATTTTGTTCCTTTTTAAATTAAATGTTTTAAGTGTTACCGGTTTATTCCAATCAAGATGGCTTCAGGTGTGCCATACTTTTGTCATAAGTAAGGCTGTTAGCGCTCTAGTTGTTCTTTAGAACACTATGGGAAGCTGCAGTAGAACACAAAGGCATCAACTGGCAGGCTGCTCCTGTTGAAATATAACAGGAAGATATTTGAGATCACACTTGAAATATGTCCTAATTTTTCTTTCTACAGCACTAACCATAATTTCTATGACAAAATGAACCCCATCATTTTGTTCCTTTTTAAATTAAATGTTTTAAGTGTTACCAGTTTATTCCAATCAAGATGGCTTCAGGTGTGCCATACTTTTGTCATAAGTAAGGCTGTTAGCACTCTAGTTGTTCTTTAGAACACTCTGGGAAGCTGCAGTAGAACACAAAGGAATCAACTGACAGTCTCTGCCCTTGTTGGATGTACATGTTTTACTGAGAATGTCAGACTTCATTCTCACATGAGTGAGAAAGATAATGTGAATTTACAGAAAATATGCTCTCATTTTAGCTTCTGGAGCACCTTCCAAACCTCCATGGGACAAGCATGAGAAAATAGTGTTCTCTCAAACATGATTCATGATATCCCAGCAGAAGGTTTTTCACATGGTAAAATCACCTTGGAATACACCACAATTCCTAAAATTAGTATGGTACCGTCAACAAATAAATTCTAATGTAACTAAAGCCTGTTATCACCCTTTATAGTTCTCCTTTTGGTGACCCTCAAAATCTTCTATTCACTACAATGCATTTCAATGAGGTACTATCATTTATATTGGTCCCAAGATGGCTGCCAGAAATTCCAGGATGAAGTGCTGACAGCCAATCAGATCTCACGATGACATGTGTGGTTAGGCTCCGCCCAGATATATATGTGACTTTACTTTTGATTTTCTCAGGAACTACTGAACGGATTTACACCATTTAAGCAAAAGGCACGACACTGAACCAAGGGCTACCTCTTTGCCAAATTTGGTGTAATTCCGTTCAGCAGTTCGGGCTGTAGCTGCGACTAAAGGTTCCTATGGAAAAATGAATGGGAAAACACGTTTTGGGACCCCCTTTTTCTCGGCCCCCGCTTGACGTATCACCCCGAGACTTTCAGGATAGGAGCGGACCGGAGCGCCCCAACAAGTTGGAAACTTTCGCGAAGATTCGTTAACCGGCGCCAACGTTATTTCAAATAGAATGTCGCGGATTTCCTATGGATAATAGGTTTTAACTATAACTATCTACTGGCGACCGCCAGTAGATAATATATATATATATGTATATATATATATATATATATATTCACTGAAAAAAACCATAGGTTTCAGGGGCGTTATAGTTAGCTGGACATTTCACTCGTACAAAACCATAGAAATTCCACCGTTATTGTTAGTTCAGCTAACTACAACTCGCGCCCCCGCAATGCACTGCTCATGACATCACATATTACATCATTCATGGCATGGTCAGTGACATCACTGATGACATCACTGATGACATCTCAAATGACATCACTGATGACATCACTGATGACATCATCCACGTGATAATCCGATGCACCTCCTCACACCCTAATATAACCTTTGATACACCCATTCTAAAATACAGACTACCATTTTTGAAACCATAGAGACACCAATACCAGTTACTACATACCCACTCACTAATTCTTAGGTCTACACACACATCCACTCATTCACCCATACAATCACTTATACATGCAGTCACTCCTCAATACAACACTATCATATGCAGTCATACACCTATTCAAACAGTCACATACCGCCATTCATCCATGAAGTTACTCACAGACCTACATAGTCATGTAAAGAATCAATGACACTCCCATTTACTCACCCATACAGTTATACACACACCACCTCACTAATTCATACAGATAGTAGTGCATACTTACTCTCTTATATAATCAGTGATACAAGTACACACTCATCCATACAGCCACTTTCGTAATCACTCACTGTCACATATAGTTATTTATATACACCATCACTCACATAAACTGCCTTTTACATATGTAGCTACTTACATGTACCACTGAGATCTCCATTCACTCACGAACACACCCATACACACACTCACCCAGTCATAGAGCTGTTTCCACATGCAGTCTTGAACCCATACACCCAGTGAATCAACTAGTCACACAGCTATGCACAGAGTCACACACCTCCAACCCACCCACACACACACACTCAGACACCGCTACAAATACTCAGACAAACAGTGAATAACCCATATAAACTGTCATGTAGCTACTGACTAACCCATGTACTAGCTTACACAACAACAGACACACTGATACAGACATTCACACAGTTTAGCCACTAATGCATGCATTCAGTAAGACACGTTTAATCAGTCAGTTATACAATCAGTCACACACCTCGTAAATACTTCATCCAGACACTTATACACCCACTGATTCTTCAATACAGCTTGGCATATATATAAAACATATTTAAACTTTACAGAAACACACAGTCACTTGATGATGTCATCAGTGATGTCATCAGTGATGTCATTTGAGATGTCATCAGTGATGTCACTGACCATGCCATGAATGATGTAATATGTGACGTCATGAGCAGTGCATTGCGGGGGCGCGAGTTATAGTTAGCTGAACTAACTATAACGGTGGAATTTCTATGGTTTTGTACGAGTGAAATGTCCAGCTAACAATAACGCCCCTGAAACCTATGGTTTTTTCAGTGAATTTCAAAGGTTTTTTAAATGCAAATTTCTAACTATAACTTCTGTAAAACCTATGGTTTTTTCAGTGAATTTCAAAGGTTTTTTAAATGCTAATTTCTAACTACAATGTCCCTATAACCTGTAATGTTTTTTAAGTAAATTATAAAAAGGCGTGTATACTTTTTATAGTGAAAACTATTTATCTGTAAAAATCAGTAAAAACGGAAAACAGGAAGCCCTACTTATAATTTAACAATGTTTACAACTTAATTAGCAGTAATTAACATATAAGTGTAGTAAAAGTGTGACGCAGCACCTATAATACCTGACTTCGAACAACAGTGTTCACAGTTCGATTCCCGGCTCGAGCAGCATGTTAGCCCACCACTATCTCACTGTGGGCAACACCTTGCTTAATCTTCCCAACGCCCCCGAGCGCCGTCACACCTTTCCAGGGGTAGCTGTACGCTTTACAAATGCTGGCATTTTTTAAATTTAACAGCATAGTGATGACAAATATTAGCACGTATTTTTTTTTCTTCTATTGTGAACGATATTTTTTTTATGTCTTCTATTTAGTTGTTTTTAATCATGAGAATGCAAATGACACAGTTTGCGGGGTAACAGTTTTTAAACTCTCCAACGTATGTACATATTAAGGACCTTATACGTGTTACGATGGACATCGAAACCTTTACAGCTTCATATTTTGTAACTTTTCCCAACACGTGCACAAGTTAAACAGTTAAAACGTGAGCACGTGCAAACTATAAAACGTGACATCTAAATAGGCGGAGCCGCATCTTCCTTCCATAGCCTACTCAATAACCAAAAAGTATATAAACCACACCCGTTGTTCGATTAGTTTCATTTTCGCGAGTTATTTATCCGTGTCCATTTTGAGATGCAGGTTCCCTTTTCTAGCGTCGGATTCTTGTTTTGCGGCAACAAAACATATTCCGGAGTTGTAAGTTGTTTGATTATGGCATAGTAGATATTTATAATACGTAGCTATTTGTCAATATTTAAACATTTATATCTAGAAAAAAGTGTTATTGCATGTTTTTGCCATTTTTTTCTGTAACGTCAGCAGCATGTTTTCAGAAACAGACAGATTACAGCAAACATTGCTCCTTTTCTGGCTCCTTTCAGCTTATATATTGTGACTTTCTATATTATAATATTGACACTGTACTTCACTTCAGAGGTGTTGGTAATCCGTCAGCGCAAACCCTAAAGATTTATAATTAACGTCACCAGCTTCCAGTTGTTAGTCTGTTTTCCCCTGGGGATCATATACTGTCAATATGTATATTGTAATATCAACAGTCATGGTGATCTCAGAGGAGTTCATGACCCGTCGGCGCAAAGAGTAAAGATATATAAGCAACGTCACCAGCTTCCGGTTTTTAGTCTGTTCCCCCTTTTGATCATATACTGTGAATATGTATATTATAATTTTCACAGTCATAATGATCTCAGAGGAGTTTATGACCCATCGCCACGAAGATCAAACATTTCGAAGTCCCGGAGAAAAGAAGCTCTGAAAATTTCACCGCTCGAAAGTATTTCGTTATTCATCTTCTGTTGTATTCATAACTTTATTTTCCTTTTCTTTTTACTGTATCAATGGTGTCACTCGTTATATTGTAATAGACTGTCCTATTGTTACAGAAGAGGAATTGGAGATTTGTCGGCGCCATCTGAAATACAGTTTACTAAGCTTTATAACATACTTGATCAGATATTTTTTCAGTGAGCATATTTTACGAAATTGCAGTCTAAAAAAATATTGCTTTCATACCTACTTTCTTACTTTAAACATTTGATAAACCCTACATTTCTGAATGTTATTTTCTAATTTCTATTTTTCTCAGTTGCAGTTCCTATTCACCTTCTCCCTATAGAATATATAAGACCAGTACTGTATATTATAATAGTACTATCCTATATATTCTTAAATGAGTACATGATTTGTTAGCGGAACAGTGTGCGACCTCTAAGCACTACGACAGAACGTTCCCGAATTCTACAGAATACAAACTTGAAAAATGATAATGCATACATTTCTATGTAATATGAAGTCATTTGTGATAAACTCTTTTTTACTTGTTCTTCTGACCTCAGATGATGTAGTGCGGGAGTGTTAGTTGTAGCACTTCTTTTCCACTTTATCTAAAAGTAACTGATGCCCTCTTATATTATCAAGAATATGGGGCAACACTTTTACAAACTATAGCAGAAAAAAGGAGGGTGTGGCCACGCTTAAGTGATATTTTATGAAATTCCATTTTTATTTGTCACCCCTTTAATATATACAGCGTCAGTATCCAAAGAAAGTTCATTTGTAATTGCTAAATAAAAACTGTTTGAAACCTAAACTGAAATTTTTGCTGCGCAACCAAACCTCCCCGTCAGAAAAGTAAACACCACATTATAAGGAAATAGTGCTCCTGGGAAGTATCCCACCCGCAAACTTAATAAAAAGAAGACCGCAACGCACTCTGTTATTTTTCCGCCATGATTTGCACACCCCACGGCAATTATATAAATGGTCCTTAAAATATGTAAAAAACTATTTTTACCTTCACAATCCCTCTCCACCACCTTGTGACCACTGTACAGAGTTAATAGTGTTCCTACCCTCCCCTCTACTACTTTGTTTTCCCGTACTCCTTTGGAAGTACGTCACAAAATGGCTGACAACAGTGAACCGTTCCCACCCAATAAGGAACAAACTTGTACTCGGAACACTTTAGCCAATAAAATGTCCATGTTGTTCCGCAGAGGAGGAGTGAATGGCTGCCAACACTTCTACTTTTAATGCTTCACAGCCAATGAACATTAAGCTTGGGAAGGTCCCGTTTGGAACACTTTACCCAATGAGATGTCCCTAATACTCCGTGGAGGGGGAAGGAATCGCTGACAACACTTCTACTTTCAATGGTTTACAGCCAATCAACATTAAGCGTGGGAAAGTCCTCCTTGGAACACGTCAGCCAATCAGATGTCCCTCCTACTCCATGGAGGGGAAGTGAATGGCTGGCAACACTTCTACGTTCAATAGTTCGCAACCAATCAACATGAAGCTCTGGAAGCTCCTCCTTAGAACACGTCAGCCAATCAGATGTCCCTCCTACTCCGCGGAGGAGAAGGGAATACCTAGCAACACTTCTACTTTCAATAGTTCGCAACCAATCAACATTAAGCTCTGGAAGGTCCTCCTTACAACATGTGAGGCAATTAGATGTCCTTGCTACTCTGCGGAGGGGAAGTGAATGGCAGGAAACACTTCTACTTTCGATGGTTCGCAGCCAATGAACATTAAGCTTGTTGTTAGAACACCACAGCCAATTAAACGTTAATTTTTGGTCCGCGCACAGATACAAAACACGCCCTCCCACATATTAATAAATTTCCTGTAACAAAGTGACTGTATCCGTGATAAAAGTGAACACT
Source organism: Calotriton arnoldi (assembly GCA_963921515.1). Classification (NCBI taxonomy): domain Eukaryota; kingdom Metazoa; phylum Chordata; class Amphibia; order Caudata; family Salamandridae; genus Calotriton; species Calotriton arnoldi. Next base: position 3,508,555 of record CAWUFW010000659.1, read on the forward strand.
GCATAATAAGTAAACATTATTCCGCATTATATTAAAGGAAGGCCGCAATACGGCGCATTGTTGTTTTCCCGATATAATTTCCACAGCCTACTGCACCCCCCTCCCAACATAAGTGAAGCCCCTGGGCTGCGGGGGCCCCAGCGGGCCCCCGCTATTATTTTTTAAGAAATGCCCCCGGGATAGAGAACACTCCCTACCACATATTAATACATTTCCTGTAACAAAGTGACTCTATCCGTGATAACAGTGAACACTGCATAATAAGTAAACATTATTCCGCATTATATTAAAGGAAGGCCGCAATACGGCGCATTGTTGTTTTCCCGATATAATTTCCACAGCCTACTGAACTTCCCTCCCAACATAAGTGAAGCCCCGGGGCTGCGGGAGCCCCAGCGAGCCCCACTTTTTTTTTTTTAAGAAATACCCCCGGAACCTAGCCAACCCAAGGGCCTCATTAAAATAAAACGCGGGAACCCGCGACCCCAGCGTGAATTGCGCCGATATTATTATTTTTTTTAAAAATGATTTCTTAGGCCCTGGGGGTCCTTCTGTGACCCCCTGAGCAGGCCTAGGGGGTCAGGGTTTTTCTACCCTGCCCCCTTCTCTTGTTTTATACCTTTGTTTCTCTGTTTTCGGGTGACTCGCTTCTACCGAGCCACAAGGTGGCTGCCAACACTTCCTGGTTTGGACTACTAGCAGCCAATCACAGTGAAGCTCGCGCATGCGACTTAGGCTCCGCCCAGATATTGAAACTTTTATTTTTCTAATTTCTCAGCAACTACTGAACGGATTTACACCATTTTAAAAAATGTTGCTGTCTGACCCAAGCACTACCATTCTGCCAAATTTGGAGTAATTCCGTTCAGTAGTTTCGGCTGTAGTCTTGCACAAAATTTCCTATGGGAAATTGATTTTTTGACTCTTATTTTTTGAATTTCTCAAAAACTACTGAATGGATTTACACCATTTAAAATAAAGGTCGCTTACTGAACCAAGCTCTACCTTTCTGCCAAATTTGGGGTAATTCCGTTCAGCAGTTCGGGCTGTAGCTCGTCGCAAAATTTCCTATGGAAATTAACATGGAGAAAACGAGTTTTGGGACCCCCCTTTTTTCTCAGCCCCCGCTTGACGAATCACCCCCACACTTTCAGGGTAGGAGCTGACCTAGATAGACTTTTGTTTTGGAGAATTTCAGGAAGATTCGTGAAACGACGCCAAAGTTATCAGCAAATCAAAAATGCTTTTCCTATGGAAACTAGGTTCTAACTATAACTACCTACTGGCGACCGCCAGTAGGTAATATATATATATATATATGTATGCAAAAAAATGCTGAAAGCAAAATGATAACCAACTGAAAGATCTACTAATAGCAAAATAATAACCCATGTAAATGGTAAGTGTATATCATATATCAATTTTTGCACATAAAGTCCTTATATTTTCCAGGAAAAATCACTTTCCTTTTTCCCTCCACCCCACAATCGTGAACTCATAACTGGCGGCGTTACCTGGTTATCACCACATATCGTTAGTTGATTGTCACTCCGTTCCACTTGAACACCTCTTCGGCAACCATTGCCCACTTTCATCAAACTGCTCTGACTCCATCTGGACCCATCATTCAGCTCAACATATTCTCCTCCCACTCTTTTCACAACTTTGGGTTCAGAAAATACTGATTTACCCTTCTTCACACACCATGGTAATGTGACCTTCACTATTTGTGTAACCACAGTGCCCAGAACAATTCTGGGATAAGGGAACCAGAGGTACGGGGTGCTGAGAGTCGGCAGCCTCCAACATAGAATGTACATCACACTAGAACCGCTCCCAATATCGTGTTGCTAGTGCTAGTGTTTATCATTTCGTGAGTGCTGGCATCTCACAAAAAGTGAAGGACTGGTCTCACACACCACCTGGTGTCATGCTTCATCATTGACCAGTCCTCGCCCTCTAAAAACTTGGTTTGATAGAGGGCGGGCATACACCTGAGAACAGGGATGCACTTCTAAACTAAGTGGGGGCCCGTTTTGAAAAATAGTGAGTTAAAATGCCATTGTAGATGTCAAAATAAATTTTAATGGTGCAGCCATCTATATGGTAATTAAAATCAAGTGACCGGTGAGCTGGGGATATTTATTGTCCCCACACCGATGTCCGTGTGGTCGACATGTTTCTGCCATATGGCCCATGGGGGTCCGTGGCATTCATCAGGACCTAAAAATAGAAATAGAAAATGAGGGCTCCACTCTTACCATACTATGGTGAGAGGGTCTCCACTAAGTGGGGTGATAAAGGTCACTCTCCACTGTAATAGGGCCTGAATCTAGAGCCTGTAAGAGAAAAAACATTGTAATTGGACAACGTAAAAAACACAACACTGAACACAAAAAATGCACAATCAGCCACACTAGATGCAGGTCTACTGTGAGTGGCTATAGGTGCAGTAGTCGTGACACTCATCTGTGTACCGAAAGAAGAATGGAGTAATGATCTCCATATGGCTTACCCAAACTTGGGGACACTGTGCCCCATAGGAGGGTGAGGGCAGGGGACCCCTTCGGTCCAGACCACTATAAACAGTGGGGAGAAAAACAACAGAGTACCAAGTAAATATGGTAAGTAAAACCTACAGAGACCGCACGTGGGTTTCAGTAGTAAATCAGGGGCAAAATACCTGAAAGGGAAAACATTCATCCACACACTCATACTCTTACTGTGCCACGACGTGATCTCCGCCTCTAAGCCTATCCTGGTGCACCTCCGCTCCTCGAAGATAAGGGAGTGGAGTGCGATGGCGTGTTTTATAGTCTTGGCGCCGGAAAATTAAGTGCTAATGGGAAACCGGTGTGAGGTTTCCGGTGTCCCAAACAGCGCGTTGAAACTTGGTGCGGTGTAATGCCTGATCTGCCAAATATGGGCATCCGGATGAAAACCGGAAGGTGTGCTAGCATGCGCATGAGAGATCAGTGTGTAGCGCATGTGTGACAAGGAGTCACAAAGTGAGAATAAACCGCATGCGCACGAGAGAAGGCATCAATGCGTTCTAAAGCCAACCTGTATAAAAATGAGACAAAGTCCCATAGGCTTAAGATCGAGGTCTGGATTCTACAATATAGGCACAAAATAATGACCGTAATGCTAGTGGAAGGTTCTAGGAACACAGCGTGTGAGCGTTACGCATGCGCATGGAAGATCAATGTATTGCGCATGCGTGGCGGGGAGTCACAAAGTAGAAATGAGAGCGCATGTGCGCGAATACAACAGGCATCAATGCGTTCTAAAATCAGCCTGTGTTTGAAATGAGAAAAGTCCCATTCGGCTTGTAATCGGAAACTTGGAGTCTACAGACAGAAGGAGACACAAATATGAATATAAATTATAATGAATATATATCAATATATATATATATTCAATACAGCTAACCATATAAAAATGGAACATTCACACAACCAGGGCATTCGGACCGGTGTGCCCTAGAGAGCTGACTATAAATACGCCGGATGCGAGCTAACGCCAGCAGTGGTGGCTGTGTATTTTAAGGATTACTTTTGTGTGAGACTATGTGCAGATGGATAAACATGTCCACATGTGGGGGAGGAAATAGGTGCCCGCTTCGAAATGGTTACAACGGTGTTGCTGTAGAAAAATATTCTAGCTGATTATGTGAGTGTAAATGACTCCTGGGTATGGCTGACAAATGAAGAAAACCGGTGTATATTACTGTCTATATACTAATGGGGCATGAAAATAACAGTGTAATAGTTTCCCATATAAAGTGTATAGACAAGTATTGGTTTAAAGCGCTAGTTGTAGCCATGGGATTTCATCATTGAGTCCCTCCTTCCAAGTACGCAGGCGATACACCCATCTTTGCTCTCTGATGTGTAGTGCTTTAGTTAAATCAATCTTCCGTTTCTTCATTACTTCCAGGACCACCCATTTAAGATCTGTTTCCATGTGATTGTGTTCCAGGAAATGTCTAGTGAGTTTGGTATTTGTTTTTTTGCATCGTATAGTGCTGCGATGTTCGTTGATGCGGATTTTGATCTTCCTAGTAGTCATACCTACATATTTGAGGTCGCATGGGCAGATGAGGAGATAAACCACATTCTCCATATTGCAGTTGCTGAAAGTATTCAGTCTCCATGGTCGTGTAGTGCCGATGTCAACCTCCTTGGTGGTTAAAGTGAGTGGACAGGCGACACAACCGCCACAAGCATAGTGTCCTGTAGGTCCTTGGGTGTTCCAAAGGGTCATTTGGTCACTCCTCCCTGTGGGGGGGTCTTTAGCATGTACCAACTCGTCTCGTAAGTTTTTACTTCTTTTGAATGCAAACAATGGGGGTTCCCAGCGTTTGTCTGCACCATTGAGAATGTGCCAGTTTTTCCTTATAACTTTCTGTACGGTGTTGGATACTGGTGTGTATGTACTAACACACACAATTCTTTTCTGTTTTTCTTTTTCATTATTCTCCAGTAGAGCGTCACGATGATTATTTTTCGCTCTTTTCTTTGCTTTTCTGACCAATTTTTTGGGGTAATGTCGGTCTAGATGTTTCATATCAAGTTCCTCTGATTGTTCAAGGAAATTCTCAGTCTCTGAGCAATTTCTCCGGACTCGGAGGAACTGGCCCACTGGTAAATTATCTCGCAGAGCCTTTGGGTGGTAGCTTTCATAAAGCAATAGACTGTTCTTATCCGTCGGTTTATTATGTACTTTAGTGCTGATGCCAATCGTTTTTATCGTGATGTCCAGATCCAAAAAGACAGCATGTTCTTTGTTAATGGAGTGGGTGAATCGCAAATGTTGGTCTTTTGTGTTGACCCATTCTACAAAGATTCGGGCTGTTTCTATGTCCCCCCGCCAGATGATGAAGACGTCATCAATGTAGCGCTTCCACATCCGCAGATTTTTAGCAAAGGGATTGCTTTCATGTAAGATGTAGTCTTCCTCAAATTGGTGCACATATAGACATGCCAAGCTCGGGGCGAAAGTACTGCCCATCGATGTACCGGTGATTTGGTGATACAACACTTCCTCAAATTCGAAAAAGTTTTCGGTTAAAGCTATCTCAGCGCATTCCATGATGAAGTGCCTTGGTGTGAGGAAGTTCCATTCGATAGTAAATAAAATCTTTTCCACGACTTCAAGTGTACGCTTCTGTGGAATACTTGTGTATAGTGCCTCTATGTCCATAGTGATGAACATGTCTTCTGTGTAGTTGGTTTCCAGGTCTCTAAGGAGGCAGAGTACATCTTTCGTATCTCGAAGGTAGGAGCGTGATTGCTGAACAATGGGTTGGAGGAACCAATCACAAAACTCTGATAGAGGTTCCAAAATGGAATCGATGCCGGATACAATCGGTCGGCCTGGTGGAGGGATCTTCCCTTTATGAATCTTTGGCAAGGTGTAAAACCGTGGTATTCTGGGGTTCTCATTAATCAGAAAGTCGGCCTCTTGGCGAGTGATCCAATCGTTGCTCAGTGCCTCAATCACCATCCTCTTTATTTTTATAGTAAGGCGTGGTGTTGGGTCATTAGAGTATATCTCATAGCTTGTCGTGTCAGAGAGGAGGCGATTACATTCCTCCCGGTACATAGACTTGTTCATCAAGACAATGGCACCTCCCTTGCCTGCTGGTTTAATTGTGAGTTCTGTGTTGTTTTTAAGTCTCTCCAATGCTGTCCGTTCATGTTTGGTGATGTTCTGAAAGCCCTTCTCCTGTTTAAAGTTGATTTCTTCTACTTCCTTGAGTACCACCTGCTCAAACGCTAGTATGTGGCAAGGGATGGTTTGGGTCGGGGGTACAAATGTGGACTTATTCCTGAGGCCTGTGCCGATCTTTTCGTTCTGGTCATCATTTGAATCACCAAAATGGTGGCGCAGTTTGATCTTCCTAAAAAATTGCGCCAGTTCAGTGTTCAATAAGAAAGGGTCATTTGTTGGTGTCGGGAGAAAACCTAGGCCTTTTGAGAGGACTGATTCCTCGCTCTCAGAGAGGGGTAATCGCTCAGATTAACGATGTTGGTTATTCTCTGCTTGTTGACGGGCTGATCCCTCTCCCCTTGCTCCTTGTTCCCATTGCGACCGGGGTTTGGTCCTCCCACTGTACCCTTGCGTTCTGTCATTTTGTTTTCCTCTTCCTCGGCCCCGGCCTTGGTATAAAAAAGGCTGCGGGCCTTGTGGGAATCCAAACCCCGGTGGATAATACGGCTGCTGCCAGAATCCAAACGGCGGCATCGGTGGGTGCATCATCTGGTGTTGGTAGTTCTGCTGTCGTTGCCCCTGATGGCCCCCAGTGCTCTCATCACTGCTGCTTCCACTTGAGCTCCTCTCCTCTCCAGAGCTGAAGGTCCAATTTTGGGGTGTCGGCCTAAATCGTTGCTGTTTCCTATTTGATTGAGGTTGGGGTTGGGGCGGTCTCTCATAATACTCATCAGAGGTGTATGGATATATGGTCTCTCGACTGAACTTCTGCACATCTTTCTTCAGTTTGGTTAGCTTGGACTGAGTGAGGTATTCCTGGTATTCAGAGTGATCTTTATTAATTTCTTCCAATTTCTTTTTGAATAGACTCAAAACCACGGTTCAAATCACGGTATTCAAAAAGAAATTGGAAGAAATTAATAAAGATCACTCTGAATACCAGTAATACCTCACTCAGTCCAAGCTAACCAAACTGAAGAAAGATGTGCAGAAGTTCAGTCGAGAGACCATATATCCATACACCTCTGATGAGTATTAGGAGGGACCGCCCCAACCCCAACCTCAATCAAATAGGAAACAGCAACGATTTAGGCCGACACCCCAAAATTGGACCTTCAGCTCTGGAGAGGAGAGGAGCTCAAGTAGAAGCAGCAGTGATGAGAGCACTGGGGGCCATCAGGGGAAACGACAGCAGAACTACCAACACCAGATGATGCACCCACCGATGCCGCCGTTTGGATTCTGGCAGCAGCCGTATTATCCACCGGGGTTTGGATTCCCACAAGGCCCGCAGCCTTTTTTACACCAAGGCAGGGGCCGAGGAAGAGGAAAACAAAAACGACAGAACGCAAGGGTACAGTGGGAGGACCAAACCCCGCTCGCAATGGGTACAAGGAGCAAGGGGAGAGGGATCAGCCCATCAACAAGCAGAGAATAACCAACATCGTTAATCTGAGCGATTAACCCCTCTCTGAGAGTGAGGAATCAGTCCTCTCAAAAGGCCTAGGTTTTGTCCCGACTCCAACAAATGACCCTTTCTTATTGAACACTGAACTGGCGCAATTTTTTAGGAAGATCAAAATGCGCCACCATTTTGGTGATTCAAATGATGACCAGAACGAAAAGATCCGCACAGGCCTCAGGAATAAGTCCACATTTGTACCCCCGACCCAAACCATCCCTTGCCACATACTAGCGTTTGAGCAGGTGGTACTCAAGGAAGTAGAAGAAATCAACTTTAAACAGGAGAAGGGCTTTCAGAACATCACCAAACATGAACGGACAGCATTGGAGAGACTTAAAAACAACACAGAACTCACAATTAAACCAGCAGACAAGGGAGGTGCCATTGTCTTGATGAACAAGTCTATGTACCGGGAGGAATGTAATCGCCTCCTCTCTGACACGACAAGCTATGAGATATACTCTAATGACCCAACACCACGCCTTACTATAAAAATAAAGAGGATGGTGATTGAGGCACTGAGCAACGATTGGATCACTCGCCAAGAGGCCGACTTTCTGATTAATGAGAACCCCAGAATACCACGGTTTTACACCTTGCCAAAGATTCATAAAGGGAAGATCCCTCCACCAGGCCGACCTATTGTATCCGGCATCGATTCCATTTTGGAACCTCTATCAGAGTTTTGTGATTGGTTCCTCCAACCCATTGTTCAGCAATCACGCTCCTACCTTCGAGATACGAAAGATGTACTCTGCCTCCTTAGAGACCTGGAAACCAACTACACAGAAGACATGTTCATCACTATGGACATAGAGGCACTATACACAAGTATTCCACAGAAGCGTACACTTGAAGTCGTGGAAAAGATTTTATTTACTATCGAATGGAACTTCCTCACACCAAGGCACTTCATCATGGAATGCGCTGAGATAGCTTTAACCGAAAACTTTTTCGAATTTGAGGAAGTGTTGTATCACCAAATCACCGGTACATCGATGGGCAGTACTTTCGCCCCGAGCTTGGCATGTCTATATGTGCACCAATTTGAGGAAGACTACATCTTCCATGAAAGCAATCCCTTTGCTAAAAATCTGCGGATGTGGAAGCGCTACATTGATGACGTCTTCATCATCTGGCGGGGGGACATAGAAACAGCCCGAATCTTTGTAGAATGGGTCAACACAAAAGACCAACATTTGCGATTCACCCACTCCATTAACAAAGAACATGCTGTCTTTTGGATCTGGACATCACGATAAAAACGATTGGCATCAGCACTAAAGTACATAATAAACCGACGGATAAGAACAGTCTATTGCTTTATGAAAGCTACCACCCAAAGGCTCTGCGAGATAATTTACCAGTGGGCCAGTTCCTCCGAGTCCGGAGAAATTGCTCAGAGACTGAGAATTTCCTTGAACAATCAGAGGAACTTGATATGAAACATCTAGACCGACATTACCCCAAAAAATTGGTCAGAAAAGCAAAGAAAAGAGCGAAAAATAATCATCGTGACGCTCTACTGGAGAATAATGAAAAGAAAAACAGAAAAGAATTGTGTGTGTTAGTACATACACACCAGTATCCAACACCGTACAGAAAGTTATAAGGAAAACTGGCACATTCTCAATGGTGCAGACAAACGCTGGGAACCCCATTGTTTGCATTCAAAAGAAGTAAAAACTTACGAGATGAGTTGGTACATGCTAAAGACCCCCCCACAGGGAGGAGTGACCAAATGACCCTTTGGAACACCCAAGGACCTACAGGACACTATGCTTGCGGCGGTTGTGTCGCCTGTCCACTCACTTTAACCACCAAGGAGGTTGACATCGGCACTACACGACCATGGAGACTGAATACTTTCAGCAACTGCAATACGGAGAATGTGGTTTATCTCCTCATCTGCCCATGCGACCTCAAATATGTAGGTATGACTACTAGGAAGATCAAAATCCGCATTAACGAACATCGCAGCACTATACGATGCAAAAAACAAATACCAAACTCACTAGACATTTCCTGGAACACAATCACATGGAAACAGATCTTAAATGGGGGGTCCTGGAAGTAATGAAGAAACGGAAGATTGATTTAACTAAAGCACTACACATCAGAGAGCAAAGATGGGTGTATCGCCTGCGTACTTGGAAGGAGGGACTCAATGATGAAATCCCATGGCTACAACTAGCGCTTTAAACCAATACTTGTCTATACACTTTATATGGGAAACTATTACACTGTTATTTTCATGCCCCATTAGTATATAGACAGTAATATACACCGGTTTTCTTCATTTGTCAGCCATACCCAGGAGTCATTTACACTCACATAATCAGCTAGAATATTTTTCTACAGCAACACCGTTGTAACCATTTCGAAGCGGGCACCTATTTCCTCCCCACATGTGGACATGTTTATCCATCTGCACATAGTCTCACACAAAAGTAATCCTTAAAATACACAGCCACCACTGCTGGTGTTAGCTCGCATCCGGCGTATTTATAGTCAGCTCTCTAGGGCACACCGGTCCGAATGCCCTGGTTGTGTGAATGTTCCATTTTATATGGTTAGCTGTATTGAATATATATATATATTGATATATATTCATTATAATTTATATTCAGATTTGTGTCTCCTTCTGTCTGTAGACTCCAAGTTTCCGATTACAAGCCGAATGGGACTTTTCTCATTTCAAACACAGGCTGATTTTAGAACGCATTGATGCCTGTTGTATTCGCGCACATGCGCTCTCATTTCTACTTTGTGACTCCCCGCCACGCATGCGCAAAACATTGATCTTCCATGCGCATGCGTAACGCTCACACGCTGTGTTCCTAGAACCTTCCGCTAGCATTACGGTCATTATTTTGTGCCTATATTGTAGAATCCAGACCTCGATCTTAAGCCTATGGGACTTTGTCTCATTTTTATACAGGTTGGCTTTAGAACGCATTGATGCCTTCTCTCGTGCGCATGCGCGTTTATTCTCACTTTGTGACTCCCCGTCACACATGCGCTACACACTGATCTCTCATGCGCATGCTAGCACACCTTCCGGTTTACATCCGGATGCCCATATTTGGCAGATCAGACATTACACCGCACCAAGTTTCAACGCGCTGTTTGGGACACCGGAAACCTCACACCGGTTTCCCATTAGCACTTAATTTTCCGGCGCCAAGACTATAAAACACGCCATCGCACTCCACTCCCTTATCTTCGAGGAGCGGAGGTGCACCAGGATAGGCTTAGAGGCGGAGATCACGTTGTGGCACAGTAAGAGTATGAGTGTGTGGATGAATGTTTTCCCTCTCAGGTATTTTGCTCCTGATTTACTACTGAAACCCACGTGCGGTCTCTGTAGGTTTTACTTACCATATTTACTTGGTACTCTGTTGTTTTTCTCCCCACTGTTTATAGTGGTCTGGACCGAAGGGGTCCCCTGCCCTCACCCTCCTATGGGGCACAGTGTCCCCAAGTTTGGGTAAGCCATATGGAGATCATCACTCCATTCTTCTTTCGGTACACAGATTAGTGTCACGACTACTGCACCTATAGCCACTCACAGTAGACCTGCATCTAGTGTGGCTGATTGTGCATTTTTTGTGTTCAGTGTTGTGTTTTTTACGTTGTCCAATTACAATGTTTTTTTTCTCTTACAGGCTCTAGATTCAGGCCCTATTATAGTGGAGAGTGACCTTTATCACCCCACTTAGTGGAGACCCTCTCACCATAGTATGGTAAGAGTGGAGCCCTCATTTTCTATTTCTATTTTTAGGTCCTGATGAATGCCACGGACCCCCATGGGCCATATGGCAGAAACATGTCGACCACACGGACATCGGTGTGGGGACAATAAATATCCCCAGCTCACCGGTCACTTGATTTTAATTACCATATAGATGTCTGCACCATTAAAATTTATTTTGACATCTACAATGGCATTTTAACTCACTATTTTTCAAAACGGGCCCCCACTTAGTTTAGAAGTGCATCCCTGTTGTCAGGTGTATGCCCGCCCTCTATCAAACCAAGTTTTTAGAGGGCGAGGACTGGTCAATGATGAAGCATGACACCAGGTGGTGTGTGAGACCAGTCCTTCACTTTTTGTGAGATGCCAGCACTCACAAATTGATAAACACTAGCACTAGCAACACGATATTGGGAGCGGCTCTAGTGTGATGTACCTTCACTATTTGCCCACTGCTAACATCAAAGTTCTTAACTTTACAACTCTTACCAAAATACTTCTTATAAGTCATCTGTTTCTCAAATACCTTCTCCTGTGGTTCTTCAAGATTTATGTCAGTACTCCCTTGAACTGACCCCATGGACATGGCCAACTTTGGTTTCCTTTTTCTTAATAACTCAAAAGGCCTTAAACCTGTGGTACAATAAATACTTGTCCTGTATGCCTATATCATCTGATTGACATGCTCTACTACATCTTTCCCACTGTCAGCAGCCATTTAAATGCCCTGGGATTGTACACTGCGGTCTTACAATGCCGCACATTCCTTAGGCTTAAATACATCTCCACTTCCCAAGAACAAAATTGAGATCCATTATCAGACACAACTTCATCGGGATAACTTTCTCTGATAAACAACTTTTCCATGAATTGTATAACAGATTTGCTGGTCACCTCTCCCATGTACTCAACCTCAAACCACTTAGAATATTAATCCACAATGACCATTACAAACCTGTTGCGACTTCTTAATATATCTGTGGGGGCCATAATGTCCACTTTCAACTTCAGATACAGGCTGACTAGATTCTCAACCAGCTGTAGAAGCTGTGTATTGGTTTTCAAAGTCTTATCACTGTTTCCAAACAATGTGCACTCCTTGACAATGTTTTCTACATCCTTGTCCATCCCTGACCACCCTTAAACTGCTTTTTGTTTTCCTCTTACCTAAATGACCTTGATGACCACACTCCACAATCTTGTCTCTCAGGATCAAAGGAGGAGTAAGTTTACCCCCCGTCTAACACCCCATTCATCAGCACTAAATTCATTTTTTACCTGCACATAGTCCTTCACCTGAAGAATCAGTAGACCACCCTTCCTTAATGCATTTGTACAAATTGGATAGTGTATTGTCATCTTTCACAGCATCCAACCATTCCTTAGTGGTAACATATTTCCCATCAAAACACTCCGGAATTGCAATCCATCCAAATTCCTGCAAATCATTCCCGGAATGCAGCCATGCTTCTGGTGACGCCTTGTTCCTTGACAGAGTATTGGCAAAAACTCTTTGACCCAGGAACAAATTGCATAGAAAACTATACTCTTGTAAATTTGCCAACCACCTCGCAATTCTTGGTGACATTATGCCCGAACCTTTAGTGGAAAACACATTTATCAATGGCTTATGGTCAGTTCTTATCACAAAGGGTATGCCCAATACAAACATCCTGAAATGTCTGGTGACCCAAAAGACTGCCAACGCTTAACTTTCAATAACAGAATAGCTTTGCTCTACATCAGATAGTGTACATGAAGCATAAGCTATAATTACTTCTTCACCATTTTGTATTTGCGAAAGAACTGCCCATAAGCCATAAGCACTGGCATCAATTGAAATTAAGGTTTTGCAGTTAGAGTTAAAGTTACTTAAACAAGATGCATTGGCAATTTCCATGTTATTAATGTCAAATTCCTGTTGACACAAACTATGGCAATCAAATTTACTAGATTTTTTTAGCAAGCCCCTCATACATTTGATTTTATCAGCAAAACTTGCTACAAATTTGGCGTAGAATCCCCAAAAGGATTTTAAAAAATCCTTTTCCTTAGGTACCAAGGTGTTGGCAATGCTGTCCACCAATTTCTCTTGGGGCCTAACACCATTGGCATCAATAGTATGGCCCAGATATGTCACACTACTAACAATAAATTTGCATTTGTCCTGTTTGACAGTTGAACCACTGTCCGTAATCTTCCCAACACATCCTTCAATTTTACATCATGTTCTTCGTTAGAAATAGGGGTCTCTAGTTGGCAGAGGTAGGTACCTTTGTCAAAATAATTGCTTCTAGTCAGGGTAAGGTGGATACACACTTTAGATAACCCCTGCTCACCCCCTTGGTAGCTTGGCATGAGCAGACAGGTTTATCCCAAAGGCAATGTATAAAGTATTTGTACCAACACTCACAGTAACACAGTGATAACACCACAAATGGACACCACACCGGTTTAGAAAAATAAAGTATCCTTATCGAAACTTAATAAGACCAAAACGACAAAAATCCAACTTACAAGTATTAAGAAAAATGACTTTCAAAAGGTTTTAGCAACTGAGTCCATAGAAAACTATGGATGCGTGATTTCTTGCAAAGTACCTGTTGTTGCGACAAAATTCACCAAGCCAAACAGCCGCAGCGATGAGAAGCGTCGAAAAACAAAGAGATGAGTCATTCCTGAGACCTTCGTGGATGCGATGCGACAGTTCCGCTGTACACAGGGGAGCGATGCATCCAGTCCGGTCTGTAGGGGGAAACGATGCGTCGATTCTGAGACGACTCCGATCCGCGAGTGATGCGCCGGCGAAAACTTGCCGCACAGGGACGATGCATGGAAATCCGGGATGCGGCGGCGAACGATGCGGCGGCGGCGAGCGGCGCTGCGTCAACTTTTTCAGCCGCGGTCCCTTGATGCGTCGATTCTTGCCGCGGTGACAGGCGCTGCGTCAGTTTCAGCAGCGGCGCAGCGTTGCAGGGAGATTCTTTTTGCACCACGGCGTTGTGTCGGAAAAACTGTCGCAGGAAGAGCGATGCATCGATTTTCTTGTTGTTGCATTGCTTTCCAGCTCCCAGCAGCAGAAACAACCTCCAGAGGCCCCACACAGTCACAGGCACTCCTGGCAGCAAGGAAGTTCAGGGGAGCTGGGGGTGAAGTCTTTGTGTTCCCGAGACTTCAAAACAGGAGGCAAGCTCTACTCAAGCCCTTGGAGACTTTCCTCAAGCAGGGGACACAGCACACAGCAAAGTCCTTCTCCTTTCCTTGGCAGAAACAGCAACTGCAGGCCAACCCCAGACACACAGCAAGGGCAGTACTTCTCCTCAGTTTCTCTAGCTCTTCTCCTTGGCAAAGGTTCCTCTTGATTCCAGAAGTAGTCTAAAGTTCAGGGGTTTTAGGTCTAATACTTATACCCCAAAATGTCTTTGTTCTCTTTGTGCAAGGGGTTCTGAGCCCAGTTCAAACCAGTTCTGGGGGGGACTCTGCAAGTGCACAACAACATCCATTGTCAGTGTGAGCCTTGGCTCCAGACACACCACAGGGGGGCGGAGCCAGCATTGTGGAAGGCAGGCACAGCCCTATTCAGGTACAGGTGCTACTCCTTCCAACACTCCAAATGCAGATCAGGCCTATTCAACCTAGTGCTGACTCATCCAGACTCCTGGAGCCACTGCACCTCCCCAGCCCCTGTCACTCCACAGCCAGACAGTCAATCCTCAAACAGGCAGAGGCACACAGGATGGTTGAACAAGAAAATAGCCACTTTCTAAAAGTGGTATTTTCAAACTCAGAATGTAAAAATCACCTTTCCTAAAAGATGCATCTTTAGATTCTGAGTTCAGGCATACTAAACTTTATTTTCCTATCTGGTCCCAATGGTAAGTTATATTTATAAGATGTTATAAATGAACTCCCATGTTTTCCTATGGGAACAGATAGCCTTACAATAGTGAAAAACGAAATTGGCAGTATTTCACTATCAGGACATGCCACACACATCAGGGCATGTCCTACCTTTCACATATACCGCATCCTGCCCACAAGGGTACCTTGGGCCTACCTTAGGGGTGACTGACATGTAAGAAAAGGGAAGGTTAGGGCCTGGCAAGTGGATGCACTTGCCAAGTCCACATGACACTGCGTTGGCAAGTCTGAGTTACCGTTTCAGGACTACTCGTGTGGGTGGCACAATCAGTGCTGCAGGCCCACTATTAGTATTTGATTTACCAGCCCTGGCACACTCAGTGCACTCTACTAGGGACTGACCAGTAAATCAAATATTCCAATCAGGGAGGACCAATCATAATAACAATTTACACAGGGAGCACTTGCACTTTGACACTGATCAGCAGTGGCAAAGTGCCCAAAGCATCTCAGCCAGAAAAAACGAAATCCAGCACAGCATCAAAAATACAGGAGGTAGAGGCAAAAAAAGTCAGGGGAAATCATGCCAAAGATGCCAAGTCTAACATTCTTCTTTATTTTCTCCACATATGAAAATGTCATCTTGAAAATATTTTACCCCCAACATATCACCCAAAATGTTCTACATCAGTCTTTGAAAACCGACAAAGCAGATGCGAAGCCAAAAGGCATTATCTTAAAACGATAAGCGGTATATAGCATAATGAAAGGCGTTAAGTGTCTAGAGGATTCAAGCAATTTGATCTGATGATTTGCAGACAATGGATCTATAGTGGAAAATCATTTCCTTTTTCCTCTCATGGCAATCATCTCATTAATGCTCGGCAGAGGATGTCTATCTACCCAAAGGGCATTGTTTAGATCACGAAGATCATTACACATCTTAACAGATTTATCTGGCTACCGTACCATGATAATAGGTGCCGACCGTTCTGATGATTCAATACCTTCAATGATATCAGCATCCAACAACTTTTCAAATTCAACTTTCACATCCTCTTTCACAGAAAATGGTAAGTTCTGGACTTGGAGGAGTTTGGGTTGGCACCCACTACGCAATACAATCTCGTGCTTAAAATCTCTCAATTTTCCCAGTTTCTCTGTGAATACCTCAGGAAACGCTTGAACAATTTCCTTTTCTTGTGACGTGGCACCAACCATAACCACCTACTTATGAGCAGCCGGATGTAACTGAATACCCATGGCAGGTTGCTGAATAAGACCAAATAAAGGTGTCCCTTTTTTAGCCTCATAAACCCTCCCCGAAATTTTCTTATTCTTGTATGCAATTGCAGCAATTAAAAAAATAATCCAATCCACACATTCTCCGCTATATGACTTCAATTTGACATCCGGCTTAAGCAATTGTTTGTTTACAAAGTTGTCACACCTACGATAATCATCTTCAGAAATTATGTTACACCTGGAACTTGAATCAACTAACATTGAGAAAGGATTACTATTAATCTCAATCACACACTTGGGGTTCTTCAAGCTCAAACTTCGTTCTTTGTCTAAATCCACAACAGTAGCGACATTATCTGTTGACCACATTCCTCAGATTTAGATCCAAGATCTTCATCTATAACACACAAAATTTGATCAGTGTACAACTCATCATCCGTTGTGCCCTCACTACTGTCATAAATTACTCCCACATACTTCAAACCTGATCCTTTACATAAACAAACATAATGACCTAATATTTTGCACCACAAACAGGTTAAATTCCTTGCAGGACATGATTTGTTATTAGCCCAATGGTTCCAAATTCCACACCTTATGCACACATTCCTTTGTGCACCTATGCGCTTCCCTTTAAATTTATCACCTCTTTCAATTTTCTCACCACTTAGTTTTTCGCAACTTGATTTCTCCAGTTTTTCATTCTTAGCCCTACTCTTCACCACACTGACTTTTGCTTCACCATGACCATTATCATCCTCCACCTTATCTTCATTCATTGCTATTACACACTTGTTCATCAATTCTTCACCACGGGCAATATCCAAAGCTTCTAACAAAGTGGGATTATGAGTACCCCATAACTCTTTTTGAGTTCCGTGATTCAATGTATGCATCATTTACTGATCATGAATATATTTGTCTTGATTTCCTGTGAAGGCACAATTTACCGATATTGATCTCAAACTAGTCACAAATGTATCAATAGATCCACCAGCTGTCTGCACATGAGAGAAAAATGTGTAACTTTCAAGGATGATATTAGTTCTGTTCCCAAAGTATAAATCAAGCTGTTTTATGACCTTTGCATACAATGATACATTAACACCTTCCTCCAAAGCTGGAATATCTGGTAGCCATGTGAAATATTCTCAAACCATCCTTCACTAACATGTACAACAATATCGCTTGCTGCCTTTTATCCACCAACCTTTCATTACCTGTGGCAAACATATATATATTGAAGCCATCAATCCATCCTTCCCACAGAACTGGAGGGTCTCCAGGACTGGCCAAAACCAATGATGGAGTAGCCAGATTGTGCGTCATGCTTACTTAAAATGTTAAAATGCTTAACTAACTGAAATGCATTACCAAAACTATGGGGAAACTGGTGCTATGCAAAGTGTGCAATGAAATCATAAAATATTGTAATATTATTTCGCCAAAATAATATAAATGTAATTACGCTGTTGTGCACAATACCGTGGTGCACAGAAATTCAGCCAAAAATGCATTAATATAGGTGCCAGTGATCCAGCACGAAGAGGCCAAGGTTGGATATTTTACACACAATAAACTGAATTATTCACTGGGCCCATATACATTTTATCCAAATACGATTATTTGCATTCTCCTTGGCCAGTTTCCCGCTGGAAGGGTTTAGATCTTTAAAATTCACTTAAGTTCAGATTAGTTAATTTCCTGTAACCACAAAATCAATTACTATGTTCCAAACAGTGGTTCAAGAGCTAGAATAACAAATTATAGACCAATTTATGTGAAAAAAAAGGAGAAGATTGTGCAAGAAGGAAAGAAACTTATACTGATATTTAAAATAACCATGTACATAAATAATCACAAAAATAGTATTTAATATAAATTCAATATAATACAAAAAGAAAACCACAATAATAATGGGAAGGGCGCTCAGACAGTTACACAAACAACAACAAAATTATGAACATTGAAAAGTGTAAACTGAACAAACAGTGGCAGAGAAAGAACAAGAAAATACAACAATTGACACAATACACAATATAGCAATAGTGTCCTCTCTTAATTAGGCCACGTTTTTTAGGCGTCGACGGCGTTTCGACCCATGATTGCTTTAAGGGTCATCTTCAGGACAAAAGACTTCAAGAGTGAGAGCGACCACTTTCTGTTCTCAATAGATTTTCGTCATGTACACAAGGGGGCGACGCCACTCATCCTGTGTCAGGCCAAATTGCCAAAATTCGAAGGGAAATCCTACAACTGTCGGTATGCCGAACCGGAATCCCACTGAATAACTTGTATCAGAATAAAACTAAACCGACTCCGGTTGCCAAGTTAAAAGAGAAGATCAGGGTGTAAGTGTACCCCACAATCAGGTAACAAAGTCACAATCAGGGTTGGTAATTCAATTATTCCAAACTTCAGAGTCCCCGTGTGCCGCGTCCCGTCAAAGGTTCGAATCCCGGAAATGAGGGCTGACACAAAATCAATTACAGCATCATTTCAATGTCTAACTAATCTTCACGAATCAACACTCTTCCTCTGGTCGATGGACCATTAGTTGAGTTAGTTGATGGTGATATTAACAACTTCTTAACTAAAGTTCTTAATGAAATAACCACAGACTCTGAATAATAATAATAATAATAAGTTTATCTAAAATTTCAGTCATTAAGTTGAACGCTCATCAATTACAAGTACACAGTGCGACCTCCATCTTTCTTTAAGTGGGAGAGAGAACAATCATATAGCATAATACATTCAATGACACAAGCTCATTCAACAAAATCAAACGCACAAGAGTGGATAGATGTAGAGACAAAAGGCACATTTATAATACATTTGCAAAGAAGTATGCAAATTCTAGATAGAATGATATTTACCTAATGAAGATAACTGGAAAACCACCCCTCCGGCCAAAGGACTGGTGGGAATCTCTTGACTTAGGATCAGGAGACAAAGATTATAGGATAGGATCAGAACAGGTCTGATACTTACTAGACTTCTCTACAACCCGACGCACCAGGGCGATTATCTCTCTTACACTCCCTCCCTCCTCGATATTCTTCCGCAATCTTCCAATCTAATCAGGCAGTAGTCTCGATCCTCTCAATCTGCTCTCGTCTCTCTCTCTCTCTCTCTCTCTCTCAGCTCCCAGCAGCAGTAGTTCCCTCACAGCTCCATCGAATCACCTCTCCATCAGAAGCATTGTTGAATTACTTAATTCAAATCACTCTAGTTATAGTCTTTATTTCTTCATGTCCCACCCTCAAGTGTTGCAGATTTACTAAACTACGGAATATGATTGGACGGGGTTAGGGGTGTCTTCATCATACCAGGCTGACGTATTCACTTTTATTAGTAAACCCTATTGTTTGCTAACTCTGCCCCTTCTACTCATTCATATAATTTGTTTGAAACATGCATATTTTGTTGCAAATGCCATAATTCATTTAATACAGGCTTCATAGATGACCGATACATCTTCTTCTTTTCCCATCCCTTCTGTCCTTGGATCTTGGCAGTCATTCAGTTCTCTCTCGGTCACCCGGTCATTTCCTAGACTCATTGAGCATGCGCAGCTTTCAACATTTTCTTTTTCAGTCATGGGTTAGAAGGCCCAAATGTACACTATTAATAAAAGAATCATAATCAGATGTTATTTTCTAAAACATGTAATTCTCACTGTTGACCACCCACTTCTACTCTATCCCATGTAATTATTATTACTCTTGGGCAAAAGCGTTAATAGCAGCAGCTTTCTTTTAAATCAAGCAAGCATATGCCAGGCATGCGGTACCTCAAGACCGCGTTCTGAACTTTCTTGCACATGCGTGAGGTTTTTCCTCTCAAAGCAAGTTAGTCACGTTACTTATGCGTAATTCGGGTTTGCACCTGCGCAAAGCGTTTTTGCAAGTTAAAGCGGGTTTTAGTCGTGCTGCATTTTATTTCTCATTAATCCAAGCATGCGTAAGCTTTTCTCCCCGTGTATCTGTATTGGGTGTATGTTAGTTTTGGCTTTTTTTTATTAATATAATTTAATGATTAGTGAGAGTTAATGGAGGATTTAATCGAGCAAGTTTCACTTTTTCACGAATCTTTGCTCCATCACCAGTATCACCATGACACGCAGGAGATATACAAAACTTATTTTGTGACAACAGATGTAATTACATAGGTGTGCACATCACAGTGGTGCACAGAAATTGAGCAAAGATGCATAAATATAGGTTTTCGCATCACCGTGACACGCAGGAGATGAATAAAACTCCTGCTGTAACAACGCGCTGTTAAAATGCTCCCATCATCGTGTCTCCCTCGTTGCTAAACAACTAAAGACTCCCGTTGGCCTTCGCACGCTCTCGTTGCGATGCAACCAAAACCCGCGCCTGACACTCTCTCCTTCGTTGCCCAGTAACCAGGATGCACTGCGTTGCGTGCGTACCTCGCTCTGCATTGCTAATTTTGAAATGAAGCACTGATGTCACGCTCGCCGTTGCATTGAAAATAACAAAGATGGGGATTCCTGAGTCTCCCTGCTCCCACAATTATCTCAAACACAAAGCTGATACAGCAGCACTGCAAACTTCTTCACACTTCTTCTTCAAAGTTTCATTTGCTGGGCAATGCTCCTTCTCTGCTGGGACAGCACCTCCACACGTGGATTCCGGGGGAGTCTGCTACAGCTCGTAGCCAAAATATGTAGTTAATTCTCCAATTACTCAGACAAATGCATTGTAAGTAAATGTGTTTATTGAAGCGACTCTCCCAGAGCAGCTCATCTCATGCCGTTCACACCCAACTGCCTCTCAAGAGACATTCTAAATCTCTGCTCAGTGCTTCGCATTCCACACTCCAAGCGCGAGAACTGATACACGAGATTATAACTTACTGCCTTACTTGTAATGATATCTTTTAAACTGTAACATCACATAATCGTGCACGCCACGAATGATGAGCACAGGGCCTGGCCAAAGGCAGTCCACTGCAGGGGATAGGGTGCCATCACCATGTGCTGCAAATTACCTGGCAAATTACATTACTCAAGATGTTCTATGACATCATTGATAACATCTCTGAAACCTCTGAAATGACATCATGATACAAGGTGCATGGTGGGGGCGCAAGCTATAGTTACTTTAGAGCATGAGTTATAGTTACTTGATATAACTATAACTTGAGAATTTCAGTGGCTTTGTTTGTTTAAAACTGTATGTTTTAACTGATATTTCACCTAACTATGATGTCCCTTTAACCAATTGTTTTTTCAAGTAAATAAATATATATCACCTACTGGCGGTCGCCAGTAGGTAGTTAAAGCTAGGACCATGTTTCCATAGGAAAAGCATTTTTTGACTTGCCCATATCTTTGGCAGCGTCTAGATCTTCACAAAATTTCTCCCCAAAAAGTGGCCTGGTGATTTTAGTTGTGCATGGGAAGTTTCGAGGCGATCCGTCAAGAGGGGGCCAAGAAAAATAGGTGTCCAAAAAGGTGAATTTCCCATGGTAATTCCCATAGACTCTTTTGACACTCCTGCAGCCCAACACCTAGAAGGAATTACACCAAATTTGGCAGAAAGCTAGCTTTTGGTCTGCAGATTGTGCTTTTTGTTATTTGGTGTAAATCCGTTTAGTAGTTTGTGAGATATTAAAGAAAACTCAAATTTGTATATCTACAAATGCAGATAATTTTCAACGGATTTGCGAGGAATCACCATGATTGGCTGGCCGCAACCTGAGAAGAGAGTTATGGCAGTCATTTTAGTTTATTGGAACAGTCCCTGGGGCTCAAATTAAATGGCAGAAACTGGCATGAGGGGTGATGTTGGATATGTCCTGACCCCATGGCAGGAATATAGGGATCTTTCAGGGACCCCTGATGTGTATAATATGTTGTGAAACAGTTTTTAGTTCCACGCGAGATATTCGCAAATTCGCCGCAACCATCATTGCGGCTCCCCGTGTAACACTGTAATGATTTCATGAATATCACTGAAAAAGAATCCACAGACTCATTCAGACATGAATGCACACTCATAGATGCACTCAGACACTTGTTCACCCATTCAGACACCCACTGAGACACCCATGTACCCAGTCATACACCCACTCAGAGACTTAGGCACCCACTCAGAGAGTCATACACCCACTCACAAACCCACTGAGACTCTCATGCACCCACTCACTGACCCACTCAGAGACTCATGCATCCACTCAAAGACCCACTCAGGGACTAACGCACCCACTCACAGACCCACTCAAAAACTCATCCACCCACTCACAGTCCAACTTAACAACCATACACCCACTCACAAACCCACTTAGAGACTCATGCACCCACTTACAGACCCACTGAGACACTCATGCATCCACTCACTGACCCACTCATAGACTCATGCACCCACTCACAGCCACACTCAGGGACTAATGCACACACTCACAGACCCACTCAGAGACTCACTCACCCACTCACAGACCCACTCACAGACCCACTCACAGACCCACCCAGATACTCAGACACCCACTCACAGATCCACTCAGAGACTCACCTACCCACTCACAGACCTACTCAGACACTTACAGACCCACTCACCAACCTAGTCAGAGACTCTTGCAGCCACTCACAGACCCACTCAGAGACTCATGCACTGTAGGAAAGTGACCCCACTTTAAGCTTGATATCTGATGTGATCTCGAACTGCAAGTGCACTGGGTCCCTGCTAATCAGGTTTACAGTGCCAGATATCTTTCCAAAAACTGCACCCCGATTGCCACATCTTCAGCCACCCCTGTAAGTCCCTGGTAAATGGTACCCCTGGTACCCAGGGCATGTGTACTGAAGAGGGTCCACTGGGGTGGCATCACAAATTGTGCCACCCTAGAGACCCCTCACCAAGACCATGCAAACTGCCACTATAGGCCGGCATGTCTTGGTGCAGAGAAAACCAAAGTGTTGACATGGCACGCAGCCCTGTGTACCATGTTGCCATCACTGCATGAGGTAATGGTAAGTCACCCCTCCTACAGGCATTACAGCCCTAAAGTATGGTACACTGTATGCTATGTGTGGAAATATCTGCATGCGCAAATATGACCCTACAGTATCAAGTCAATTATTGGATATTGTAAGTGCACAGGGAAGTCATAGAGAGTACATAGGCTGCATACTTGTCATTACGAGTTTCCTAGCTCCATGATGGCTTCACTGTGCCCTAAGATGTTTAGTGCCAAACATCTTGTCTTAGTAAATCCTCACTGATGCCAATGTTGGCTTTATTAATAAATGCACATAGGAAAATCTGCTGATGGAACCTTGGACCTGATCGTGCTTACTACAGAAATCCAAGAGGAGAACCCTGCAAGTCGACTAAATGATTTTATGTGCATTTTTGTCTTTTTCCTCACTGACTTCAGTAGTGTGTAATTGCGCACAACAGTGATCTATTTTGCAAACTATAAAAATTCATAACTTTTAAAGTTCTTACTGTAGAACTAATTTCTTGATCCAAAGAATTATATAGAAATCAATATTATTTTTGAAAATTGGTCTCGGATTTATTCTTGAGTGTGTGTCTCATTTATTGCCTCTGTGAGTACAACAAATGCTTAGCACTACCCTCTGATAAGTCTAACTGCTCGCCCACTCTACCACAAATAGAGCGTTGGTATTATCTACGTTTCCTTCTGTATACCAATCTGGGTCTCACTGGACTCTCTGTACAGTGTTCTTCATTTTAGTGCACTATATAGAGTGACAGAGTCCTACACTGGTGGATCAGCAGTGGGATCTACGACTTTGCATTTGCCGATACCCCTCTGTCAATAAATGACCACATGAATAAATCCCAAAAAATTGACTTTATCCAGTTGTATTTTTCGATTGGTCTATTTTTTTGAATTTCAAATTAACTGTTAGGGCCTTG
Source organism: Calotriton arnoldi (assembly GCA_963921515.1). Classification (NCBI taxonomy): domain Eukaryota; kingdom Metazoa; phylum Chordata; class Amphibia; order Caudata; family Salamandridae; genus Calotriton; species Calotriton arnoldi. The sequence goes on from CAWUFW010000659.1 coordinate 3,532,517, forward strand.
GTTAAGTCCATGTATTTTTTTTTTAAAAAACATTTTTATTGCATATTTTCAATAAATTCACACATAGCAACCCCCCCACCCAACCCCACACGCTCAATGATATTATTGAACCACATCTCAACTTTCAATACATAGAGAATAAAATATAACTTCATTTTATTTAAATACTAATGCATTATAAATCTCAGCTTATGAATGAAACCATTATTTTCACATATTTAAAATGCATAGTGCTAAAGTTAAAGTTACCATGTGCCTCCACCTGGGGTCCAAGGGTCCCTAAAGTCAAGGATCACCTCAGCCACTTGGTTAATGGTGCCCAGATTTTTAATCCTTTCTTTCATGCCCGATTACCCTTTCTAGCATATATAGCATTTTCTAGATTATAAATTGAAAATAATCGGGCCAGACACTGTTGAAACGATGGAGGGTTAAGATCCTGCCATGCGGAGGTGATAGTTAATCTAAAAATAGCCATTGAGACACTGAGAAAAACTCTGCATGCTCCACCATCTCTCCTTTTTGTATTCCTAATAAAAATGAATGTTGGAGTTAAAGAGACTTTTAGCTCCAGTTTGGAATACAAAAATCTAATAATTTTGGGGCATATTAACAAGGGCCATATCGCCGCTTTCTCGGCACATAGCGCCGGAAAAGCGGCAATTTACACATCGCACAATCATCAAGGTGGCGCTAACATGCATTAGCGCATGTTAGCTGCCGTTTACGAGACGCCTCGCATCTTAGCGATATACATCGCTAATCAGATGCAAAATAGGCGTTCCCTCGAAAACCAACATGAAAAAAGTCGCTAAGGAAACACCGCGGTATTTACAACCCGGCCCCAAACACGCGAAGCGATAATTAAGGCCGCGCTAACCGCGTTTTTCGCCAGATTCCTACGTCTGCAAAAATCCCGACTTAGCTATAAGTTAAATGGGAGGTGGATTGCATGGTTAAGTCCACATCTCCCTATTTACAACATTCTCATTAGCGCTGTTCTTATTTCGCTGTATTCCGCCGGTATTGATGTGTATCGCCATCTATCGCCGGGTTTCATATCGCCTGTCAGCAAAGTGTTGCAAATACGCGCTAACACGGCGATGTGAACCGGCGATAGACGGCGATAATGCAAATCGCGCTAAGCGCGATTTGCGATGATTACCACGGCCCCTTGATAATATGCCCCTTTGTTTTTCAAAGGGATAAGGGTTCTACATGTAGCAAACATATGTACTATGTCTGCGCTAAACAAAGCACACTGGGGACACCTAGGGGCATATTAACAAGGGCCATATCGCCGCTTTCCCGGCACATAGCGCCGGAAAAGCGGCGATTTACACATCGCAGAATCATCAAGGCAGCACTAACATGCATTAGCGCATGTTAGCTGCCTTTTACGAGACACCTCGCATCTTAGCGATATACATCGCTAATCAGATGCAAAATAGGCGTTCCCTCGAAAACCAACATGAAAAAAGTCGCTAAGGAAACACCGCGGTATTTACAACACGGCCCCAAACACGCAAAGCGATAATTAAAGCCGCGCTAACCGCGGTTTTCGCCGGATTCCTACGTCTGCAAAAATCACGACTTAGCTATAAGTTAAATGGGAGGTGGATTGCATGGTTGAGTCCACATCTCCCGATTTACAACATTCTCATTAGCGCTGTTCTTATTTCGCTGTATTCCGCCGCTATTGATGTGTATCGCCATCTATCGCCGGGTTTCATATCGCCTGTCAGCAAAGTGTTGCAAATACTCCGCTAACACGGCGATGTAAACCGGCAATAGACGGCGATAATGCAAATCGCGCTAAGCGCGATTTGCAATGATTACCGCGGCCCCTTGATAATATGCCCCCTAGTCCCTTTGCCATCACCCCAATTCGCAATCCTAGATGGTGTATCACATAGAAAAAAACAATTCTTATAAAACTGTGCTTGCAAATTCACTGACATTTAAACAGTCTGTGATAATGTAAAAGCTCAAAAAAATATGTTTCCGTTATTGTCAGTTTTTCTTGCCATTTTAAAGAATACTTTCCAAAATCGTCTTTCATTTCAGAGTTCAATAGATGATATAATGTCCTGATGCTACTCTTACTCTGTGCAATTAATTTCTCTACCAATTCATTTCTAAAAAATCCTGCAGGGCCACCCCCTTTACGCTGTAGATAATCTCTTATTTGAAGATAATGAAAAAATTCCCTTTGACTAATACCAAACTCTTTTTAAAGATCGTCAAATGCTACAATACCGATGAGAGAATAAAATAAATCCATTCTATACAGCCCAGCTTTAATCCCCCTTTGTATATATTGATCTCTTAAGATCTCTGGTAGATTCCTATTATCCCAGAGAGGCATATAGAAGTCAAACCTACCTAATCCAATCAGTCTGCAAACAGACGCCCGCACCTTATAATCTCCCAGAAGACACTTGAATCTCACTTTTTTACAATAGCTAAGCTTCCTCCACAAACATCCCCAGGCTTCCATGCCAATTAACAGCTCATATGTGAGAGCATACAATCTTGAACCCAGCTAGTGGGTTGCTCTTATAGCAAAATAGTGCTTTACTGTAACATGGTAGCCAAATAATACAGTTTAAGAGTTGGCAAATCCCACCCACCCTTCTCTTTCCGGAATGAAAGTTATTTAAGTGATCCTTTTAGGTTTGGAATAAGACCCAAAGAAACCTTGTAAATATACCATTGAATATCTTCAGCAAATAATTTGAAAATTCTAAGGGAATAGCTCTAAAGAAATATAACATTTTAGGAAAGAAGATCATCTTAATTATGTTACATCTACCCACTATTGTAACGTGTAAATTATTCAGTCTAGCAAGTTCCTTTTGGTCTTCCCAATAAGAGGATTCAAATTTTCTTTAATAATTTACTCGAAATCAGCTGTAATGCTAACTAACGCCCAAAAATACCATATTTTTTACCACTCGGTTATCTACCATTTATATCTTATCATTAGTAACAATTTGGGTCTTGTTCTTGTTCAATAAGTATCCTGAAATCTCCCTAATTGTAATGCTTCTTTCTCTATTATTTTAAGGGCTATTTTTGGTTTGTGGTTCAAATGAGCAATATCATCTGCATATGCTAAGATTTTAGTTTCATATCCTTGCACTATGACCGGAGGAATTGCTGCATTTTGCTCAAATTTCCATATAAACGGATCAATATATAGTGCAAACAAAAGTGGAGAACACGGACATCCTTGCAGTGTCCCCCGTGAGATCTCAAATCGTTCAGTTATATCACACAAGAAAAAATATTAGCTACAGGTTTACAATACAGAGCCTTTACTGCCTGCATAAACCCTGGTCCAATACCCATTGTTTGCATTGTGTCCCAAAGGTAGTGCCAGGAGACCCTATCAAGTTCCTTCTCTGCATCAAGCAAAATCAAAGCCATAGGGTCCCCTGACACTTGCACTGCATTGAAAAGAGAGATAACTCTCCTAATATGATCTGTAGTGTCTCACCCAGAGATGAAGCCATGTTGTTGATTTGAGACTATATTTGGTATCACCTGCGCTAGCCGTATGGCTAAGGCTTTAGAATAGATTTTTGAATCACCATTAATTAGAGTTATTGGGCGACATGACCTAAGTTCTACAGAAGGTTTGTTCTTTTTAGGAAAAAAACAACAATTTTGGCAATAGACCAGGACCCTTGGGGGGGAAGCTCCATAATATATTTGATTGAATAATATCATCATATGTTCTTTAAGTTGGCCCAAAATGTTCTATAAAATTCCGAAGGAATCAAGTCAGTGCCTGCGGCCTTACCAAAGGGGAGACTAGTCAAGGCAGAATAAATCTCATCCCATTGTAATGGCCCTTGCAAGAGTTCTCTCTCCTCTATAGTCAACTTATTTATGGGCACAGACTTTAGGAAGTAAGCTTTTTGCTTGGTATTACTTTTAGTACATTCAGAATACGAATGTCGTTAATAAGTCCGAAAAGCAGCCCTAATCTTAATAGGGTCGGAAACTAACCCTTGTAAGGGATCTTTAATTTCTTGCACTTCACTAGCTGTGTTTTTTTGTCTCGTTCTCACAGCTAAGTTATGCCTTACTTTTTGCTACACTCATGGGTTTTTTCCTCCATACAGTTATCTTATCTGCTGCCCTTTTTGAGAAGATCTCATTTAATGCTGCCCTTTCAGAAAATACCTCTAATTGGGCCTCCCCTACTTCTCCTCCCTGTTGCACTGTCGTAACCAGATTTTCTTCTGCTGCAGCTAAGATATCTTGTTTAACTTGAGTAATTTGTTTTTCCATCTTCCCACAGTCCAGAGAAAACCGTAATATCTCCCCCCCATATACATGTCTTCAACGTGTCCCAGACCACACCAATTGGAGCACTTTCTATGTCTCCTTAAAAAAATGTAGGAATCCAATTTCTCATATCTCTACAGTAGTCATCGTTTACCATCAGGGCATGCTCAAAGCTCCACTAGGTTTTAGTTTTAATCCCATTTCCCTGAACCTCTAATACTAGGTGATTATGATCCAATAAAAAACAAGGATATCACTCAATTTTACAGTTGTATGTACATACATTTGACACCAAAAAGTAATCTAGTCTAAAGGTCTCTTCTTACTCCACATATCAACTAGTCCATGATCCCTACAAATATCTTTTAAGGCTCGATACACTTTGGGTTTCCGACGTATATAATCTTGATGCTCTCCCATATCCGAATTACTGGGTAGATGAATATTCAGATTCCCACACAAAATAATTGGTAAAGGCCAGTGTGCCAAATCATCGGATAACCAATCAACAACATAGGGATCATCCAGTGTGCTCCCATACACAGAACACAATGTGAATTTAACTCCATTTGTAGAATGGCATTCCGCCATAACCCATCTACCTTGTTTATCTACCCTTTCAAGAGAGAACTGTATACCACTATTTTGGGCTAAAATTGCCACCCCCGATACGTTCACTTTGTGAAGTACCCCCAATCAATTTATATCCGAGTGAATTTAATACATCTCGCCGCGATCCTTCAATGTGCATCTCATTAAGACAGACAATATCTGCCTTCAAAGTGTGAAGACCCATTGAGACTCTCAAACTTTTCTTAGCGTCATTCAGCCCACATATAATATTGGTAGCAATCCGCAGCTTTCCTTGCCCTCCCATTAATTCATCTTACATACTGGCCTTGTTTACAGCTTTCGAGGACCATTAGGATGCAGAGCCCTACGTCTTTCGGCTTAAGAAATTCCTTACTCCATAATCTTCTCTTGCGAGCGTGTGGGTTCCCCCCTCCCAATCTCTCCCAACAAAAGACCAAAAAAAGCCCATCCCTACTAACCCCTTAAATCCACCCTTCCCCCCTCCCCCAAAATATGAGCAATCAGGCCTAGCCTGCATGATAGACGTTTATAGCAACAAAAATCACCACCCTGCCCCCACCTACGTATTATCCATCATTATTAAATTTTCGATTTCCTTTCCTTATCCTAATACACATTCATTTTCATACATCTAGCCTTAGTACCCCTTTTAATATGCCTTATATCCTTACTAACGTATTGGAGTCACCCGCAAGTTCTTTTAAATACTCCTGTGCCTGGATTTTGGACATAAAATTACGGGTGCGCCCATTAACAATAACTTTCAGTCTCTCTAGATTTTGCAGATATATCTTGTCTCTCAATTTCTGAAATGGTGGGAACATTTGACGTAGACGCCATCTTTGCTCAACTGTAGAGTGGGCAAAATCAGGCTTTGCGAAAAAAGACACCCCCACTCAAATTCTTTTTTAGCATTTGGGCGAGTTTCCAGTTATGACACAAGCAGGGGGACTCTGTCTGTCCAGAGAAACCACCCACTGGTGGAAACTCTATGGGGCTACGCACGGTGGCCTTAGGGGGACCTAGAGCAGTTGTTAGAAGAAGCACTGGTGTGCCTTAGCTAGGAGGTAGATTCCAAGGGTAAACTTGTGATCCCTGAGAGGGGGAATCGTCACTTCCATTAGGTCACAGTTAATAAGATACCTGTCTCTGCTGTGAGAGCTACCGGTGCAAACCAGACTACAATAGTGGAAAGGCTGATTTCTCCAGATCAGGACACCAGACGTGTGTAGGGTAAGCCAGGCCCATGGGGGGGAATTTTCCCACCCTATGGCCATGGTATTCTTGGAATAGGGAGTCATATTTAGTATCCAAATGCCCATTCACTGCATTCTGGGAAATTAGTTGCACAGGTATTAGAAGAGCTGGGAAGGAAAGACACCCAAGGAGCCCTGAAAGCTCAGAATTCTAGGGGTACTACTAAGGTAGGCCCTAAACAGCCCTAAACAGCCCATAGGGCATAGTGCATTCTATTTAAAAATGAGGACTTGTGTTTTTAAGTTTTACATGTCATGGTAGTGAAAACCCCCTAAATTTGTCTTCACTTTGTAAGGCATACCTCTTCCACTGGATGGCATTTGTTTACCTTATTACATTCAATAAGTGCTATGTTTTGATTAGGAACAGATAGTTTAAGAGATTAGGCTTTTTATTTGGGTGGGGCACCTCAAGCAAAAATAGTCACAAAAGTCACTAATTTGATCTGTGGATAACCCTGGGTAGCTTGGCACAAAGGCAATCAGGCTTAACTTAGAGGCACTGTGTTAATTGTATTGTATTGTAATTGCATTTATATAGCGCTCACTACCCCTGACGAGGCGTCAAAGCGCTTTTTCGGCGAGTAGCACGCTACTCCGGGACCCATAGAGGATTAGTGTTGAATTAGTATAGTGAAACATGCAAGTACATTTTAAGTGGTGGATAGGTTAGTCAGTTATTTGGATTTGGAATGATAGCAGAAGGATAGAGGAGGAAAAAAGGTTTGTATTTATATAGCGCTTGTTACCCCTGATGGGGTGTTGAAGCACGCTACTCCGGAAGCCCATAAAGGATTAGTGGTGAATTAATATGGTGAAATATGAAAGTAATTTCAGTGGTGGATATTAGTCAGTTATTTGGAGTGAAAAGGATAGCGGAGGGATAAAAAGGGAAGAAAGGTTTGCATTCATATAGCACTTGTTACCCCTGATGGGTGTTGAAGCGCTTTTCTGGCGAGTAGCACGCAACTCCAGAACCCATTAGGATTAGTGTTGAAAATTAGTATAGTAAAATATGAAGTAATTTGAGTAGTGGATATGTTATTCAGTTATTTGGGTAGAGAAGGGTAGGTGGCGGGATAGAAGAGGGTTTGCATTTATATAGCGCTTGCTACCCCTGATGGGGTTTTGAAGCGCAAGTAGCACGCTACTCTGGAACCCATAAGTATTAGTGTAGTAGAGAGAGTAGAGTAGAGTAGTAGAGAGAAGGTTGAGATGAGTCAGAAGGTTGGGCTAGAAGATATATTGAGAGAAATATAGGCTGAGAAATAGGGTAGTGCCTTGGAAATGCTAAATTAGAAGAAAGTGATAAATATATAGATCCATAAGTACATTGAAAGAATATAGATACATAAAGGAGGTAAGTATATGTAGATTAAAAATATTGATAGAGGCACAGGATGAGAAATAGGGTAGTGCATTGGATATGCTTTTTCAGGAGAAAAGTAACAGAGACACAGATCCAAGTACATGGAAGGTACATAGATGCACAATGGAAGTAAGTACATGTAGACCAAGGATGATTTTTATTTATTTATTTATTATTTATTTATTTATTATTTTTTTCCCCCTCTCAACAACATAATTATTCTACATGTTTATACAAAGCAATACACAAAGATAGGTACATGTCTATAGTGAAAACAAATGCTTATATACAGAGGGATATGCTGTAAATTTCTGTTTGCGTATGGTGCTTATGTGGGGAAGAGCCAATTCTTGAGTAGTTTTCTGAAGATAAGGTGGTTGTCGGTGGATCTTATGTTGGGGGTAAAGAGTTCCATAGTTTGGCTGCTTGAACAGAGAAGGATGTGCCACCCATGGTTTTTTTCTTGTATCTTGGGATTTTGAGGCGATATGCTCCTTTAGAGCGGAGGTTCCTCTGTTGAATGTGTTTGGTGATTTTATTCCTGATGAAGAGCGGTCCCATTCCATGTATTGCTTTGTGGGTGATACAAAGCATCTTGAACGTGGATCTTCTGGCAACCGGTAACCAATGCAGGGCTTTCAAGGCAGGGGAGATGTGGTCTCGCGGTTTGATATGCAAGAGTAGTCTGGCAGCCGAGTTCTGAATCCGTTGTAGTCTTTTCATGGTTGTTAAAGGTGATCCGTGGTAGAGGCTATTGGCGTAATCGAGTTTGGACAGAACAAGGGAGATGGTAGCTTGGACCTTGTGCGGAAATCCCAAATGAGGGAAAATTAGTCGCAGCGTTTTTATAGTGACAAAGCTTGATCTTGCTAGTTTGTCCACTTGGGCATTCATCGACAGCTTGGAGTCCATGGTCATTCCGAGGTTTCTTACTTCCTTCGATACTTTAGGTGGTGATCCCAGTTCATTAGGCCATGCGGCAAGCGGGTTGTAATGTTTCCAATCGCCACACGTGAGTATTTCCGTTTTTGAAGTATTCAATTTGAGATGGCTCCAAGTCATCCACTGATCCATGGCTCTGAGACAGCTGAAAATTGGTGATTTTCCAATGTCTTTGGGGCATTCCAGTTGAAGGAGTATTTGCGTGTCATCTGCATAGTTATAGCACGTGAGGTGAAATTGATTGATCAGTACTGGTAATGACTTCATGTAAATGTTGAAAAGCATGGGCGAGATGATAGAACCTTTGAGGGACCCCTGCTTTTGTGGAGTACGGTTTGGACGAGAAAGGTGGGGTATGGATGACATTAGTTCTGTTTCGAAGGTAGGACGCGATCCAGTCTAGAGCAGTTCCCTCTATGCCGGCTTCATAGAGTCTTTGTTTCAGAGTGTCATGGTCAACCGTGTCAAAGACAGCCGAGAGGTCCAAGAGGAGTAGCGCAGCAACTCCGTTGCGGTCAACTGTATTTTTCAGGTCATCCCAGATGGCAAGGAGGGCAGATTCAGTGCCTCTTCCCGGACGGAATCCTGTTTGGAAGTCTGAGAGTACGTCATTCTCTTCAATGAATTGTGACATCTGGGCGAATGCTGCTCTTTCTATCAGTTTGCCCAGGAAAGGTCCATTTGTAATGGGTCTGTAGTTGTCAGGGTTCAGCGGGTCCGAGTTTGTTTTCTTCAGTAAAGGGCGTATGTGTGATTTTTTGAGTTCTTCTGGAAATATTCCGGTAGTTAAGGAATCGTTGATGATTCTTCTTACTGGAGTGGCAGCAGAGGTTGTTAAAAGAATTGTCTTGAAAGTTTGTGGTGGACAGGGGTCAGAAGGGCTGCCGGCAGGCCTGCTTGCTTTGACCAGGTCCATAAATTCATCGTGTGAGATGTGTTGGAAGGAACTGAGAGGCTTGGTTAGAGTATTCTTGGATTGTTGTTTTGTACAAGGGTTAGTGCTGGTGCTTTGTTTCTGTTTTAAGTACGAGTCCAACTTGTCTGCTTAAGTAGTTATGCAGTACACAAATAGTAATAAAGGGCAAACACAACATAATAAAAATCCCAAACCAGTTTTGAAAAAGGGAGCAATTGTTAATAAATATAATGTGACCAAAGCAGCAAAAATCCAATCAGAGATATGCAATTTTAAAGGTTTAACCCTATTAGTCCTCATTGAAAATCATTCAGCGCCAGGCCATTTAATGAATTTTTAGAGTGCTTTGCTTTCACGTGCTGTAGTTTGTATAATTACAGTTATAATGTTGGGAAACTATATATTTTTGGTTTCAGAATTTCCTGTACAATCAAGCTGCATATAAAACATACATTTATAAAACACCACAAAGTCACAAGTCACAATACAAGATCGCCGACATCTGATTGGGAAATGATAAGTGTAAATTACCATGTTGGTAGGGTAATAAATGAAATAGTGGTTTTTGAAAGTAGATGCACAGAATTCTTTATTATTCTGTTTGCTTTCCAGGTAAAAAGACATACTTTAATTTTGTTGTTTTTTTGTTGTTTTTTATGGCTATTTGTCATACTATGGTATATAAGGTACATACGTTTTTCATGTGTTTCAATTGTTGTACAGAATCTAAAGTTATTAGTCTGATAGAATTGTTTCACAATAGTAAAGTGGAGGTTTTAGAGAGATACTAGGGGAAAGAAACTACACATAATTACTGCTTTTGACACCACTTTATGTACTATAAAATGGCAGACATGCTATTTTGTCTGTTGTCTGTTCGACCTGTTAGCCTTATGGTGGTCCGGCACCCCAACTTTTTCCCTTACTCCTCCACTTTTTCTGAGCTAGTTTCTGCTGGTATTAGGACTCTGAACAATCTACCACTGCTGACCAGTGATAAAATGCATGAGCTCTCTCCTCTAAACATGATAATATTGGCTTATCCACAACTGGCAAATTTAATTCACTTATAAGTTGCTAGTAAAGTGCACTACATGTGTCCAGGACATTTAAATTAAATGCTACTAGTGGCCCTGCAGCATTATTTGTGCCCCCGCTTAAGTAGCCCTTTAAACATGGCTCAGGCTTGCCATATCAGAGCCTGTGTGCAGTTTTAAACTGCTATTTTGAGCAGGCAAAATAAACCTTTCTGCAAAAGCCGAAACCTTCCTTTTTGCTGCATATAAGTCACACCTAGGTTAAGCCCTGGACAGCCCAGAGGGCAGGATGCAGTGTATTTAAAAAACAGGACATGGACTTTTAAGTTTTACATGTCCTGGTGGTGAAAAACTCTTACGTTTGTTTTTCACTACTGCAAGGCTTACATCTCCCATAGGATAACATTGGGATTACCTTATTACATTATATAAGTGTGATTCCCAAAGATATAACCGGTTCAAGTGGTGCCACCCAAGTCCTGGACCCTTGGAAGTGGGCCTATGGTGCTTGCCAATGGACCAGACACATCTTCTCTACTGATTGACACATTCCAGAGCAGAAGTGATGCATCTCTTCAGCTCCACCCTGCATCCCCAAGCAGAACTGGTGCATCACTGCTACTGAGTGGATTGGGCCCGTTGCAAAAGGCTTGCATTGCCGCCACAACCCGCATCTTGGGACCGATGCATCGCCTTCAGAACCGCCACTGCACGACACTCAGGTCCTTGCATCTCTCGTCGACGACAGCCTTCGACCACAATTCTGAAACTCCTCATCGCAGCTTCACCGCTCATCAGAATCAACACATGGACTCAGCTGCGCATCACCTACCCAACCCACGACTTCGCAAAGCAAGCCCCGTCAAAGGGATCCTCAGCATCGATGCAACAGGACTTCGGTTAATTTAGGGTATGCCTGCACCCTACCCTGACTAGGATTGTTGTTGCTGCTTGACCATGGCTCACACTCCTGTCAACCAGTAACCAGATTTCTAACATTTTATTTCATATGATTATCTCAGTGTTGTTATTGTAGATATGTTCAACATCTCAAAATGTGTTTTCTTATCTTTATGTCTAGTAGTGATGTATATTTCGTGGATAGGTGACATATGATTTCATGCATAGTCTCTCGAAGGTCAGTTTTTTACCTCTGACCCTAAATGGTAGCTCTTGACAGTGTGCAAAGGATGTATTTGTGTAAGAGTACAATTGTTTATGCAAAGTGAGGTATCATTGGAAAGGTCATTGTCTGTATTCACAGGTCAAGTAGTTGAATTGAGTGAGTGGTCATAAAATGTAACCTTTGATCTCTAAATACACATTTTCAAAAATTTATTTTTAGTTTTATTCTGTTTGGATTAATTTCACAAGTGTAGTATAGTTGTTCTTGACATGAAAAACACTTTATTTTTCCTTGTTCAAATTGTTGGAGATGTCATGACATTTGACCTCTAATTACACTCTTTCTAAGTGTTTCAATGGGGTTAATATTTTACTGTTAGATCATCATTTGTTACAAGTGTTGCATCATTCAAATATCCATGATAAGTATTTATATTTTCCTTTCTTAACTTGGTGTCGAGGGGGGTCAGGCAGTTTGACCTTTGATCTCTAATTATTTTCTAAGTGTTTCAAGGTCATTAATCCATTACTGTTAGATCATTTTCTGCAAGCAAAGCATCTTTGGAATCATCATGATAAGAACTTAACTTCCCCTCAGTTAAATTGTTGGAGGTGTCTTGCTTTATGACCTTTGACCTATAATTACACATTTTCTAAGTGTTTCAAGGCTATTATTCCCTTATTGTTGGCTCAATTCTCACAAGTGTATCATCATTTGAATCGTCATGAAAATCACTTGAAGATAGGTCATGTCATTTGTCCTCTAGTCATACATTCATTCATTTATGAGGCCCTATCAGCACTTTTGCGCCCCCTGAACGTCACTTTTCTGATGTTCCGGTGGCGCAATGTGCCATCGCATATTTATAATGCCACGTAAAGCCACTTTACGTGGCTTTTCATGGCCTTATAAATATGTGCCCCATTCACGCAGAAAACTGCGTGTAAGGGGCGTTACATGGGTGTTGCTGTGGGTGTTCCCACACAACACCCATGGAATCTGAAGCATTCCCAGATTTACAAGGCATCGTAAACCTGGGATGGTGTTAGGGAGGCGCAACGAAAAGAAATGAAAACATTTCTCCTCGTGCTTTCATTTTTCTATGTGTGCTGCAGAACACACATAGTAAAAGGAAATCGCCTCAATGGATTGATTTTGTGTAGGAAGGGTCCCTTCCTACACAAAATCAATCATCTCCGCAACGCAGGCACCCTTGCACCATGGTGCAAAGGTGCCTGCGTTGGTGCATGGCAGCCCATTGTGCACCGGCGCAGGGGAAAAGGACAGGAATGCGCAGTATCATATAGATACAGTGCATTCCTGCCCTTTCCTTTGCTGTAGGACAGCGCCGCAGGGAGGCCTGTGGCGCTGCCCTATGGCAAAAGCCCATAAATAAGGCCCTCTGAATTGAAAATACAACTTTTCTAAGTGTTTAAGTCTAAACAATATCAGGGAAGGATCACAACACCTTTCTTCACATCATTCACCTATGTTTACAATCTTATCTATACGTACAATCAAACACAAATGTCCACAAAAACCCAGAGCCTCACTGTACTAGGCATACTGTTTTTCAAACATGAATATCATCAATCACCCATGCACTTCATTGTATACTGATTGATGCATTTATCACACATCTCACATACTGTCAGTCTCCCACACATTCCATCAGGCACCCGCACCTGCCATACGACAACCTTGTCCCTTACCAGAATTGATGCACTCTGTCATACACTTATATATTCAATCAATACCTATGGATATTATGAGATGCTGCCATGCAGTTAGATAATTAGCACAAAATGTATATGTTCGCAATAATACTCCCACAATCTCATACATAGATACATTCATGCACTCCGAAATGATTACACAATAACATATACTCACACCCAACCAGCAACTCATCACACATTGTCAAGCACCCACACAGATGACCAGAAAGGATAACTTACCTGCATAGACCATCAGAAATCTATGCACATCAGACACTCATGCATAACTAATACACCAACATTTCAGATAGCCTCACTGACTATTAGACATCAATAGCGGAAAGAAGCAGAAATCGCTAACTTATTGGTTCCTCTAGACAGGGACAAAGTCTCAAGTTCAGACTGACTGCTATGGAGTATGGGCTCAATACAGGGACAAGGTTAGTCCTTTTTTAAATATTTTATTGTGTGTAAAAACAGAGAAAAAACACGGTACAATCAATTTCGGATTCCTCCCACACACTTTTTCTTTTTTTTTAATGGGACAAGGTTAGTCCTTCTGAAAAAGTTACCTTCTCAAACTGCGGTGCTCAGAGTTCAAAATTTCAGGATTTCACAGGAGGATCTCAACTGATGCCAGCCAAGGGTCTAGGACCTGGGGAAGTACTTCTTGGGGATCACAAACGTGCTCCAGCAGAGGCCAGCAGAGCTCATGAAGGTTCAGTTGCAGGTCCATTCAGGGCCTGGTGCAGCCGGGCAGATGGGCAGTTGCAGGGAGGCTCTGGAGCTTATTCTGTCCCTGTAGCTCAGAACAGGAGGTCAGCCAACTGACCCTTTGAAGGCTTCAGAAAGTTTAGGGCTGGAAAACGCCAACTTTCTAAAATTGGCATTTTCAAAATTGTAATCTAATATCTAACTTTCCATTAAATAGCATTTTAAATTACAAATAATTTGAGACCAAACATGAGAATTCTACCTGCTCCCAATCAAAAGTTAGCACTTATTAAATGTAATAAGGTAACCTAATGTTATCCTGTGGGAGAGGTAGGCCTTACAGTAGTGGAAAAATAATTTAGGGTAGTTTCACTACTAAGACGTAAAACTTAAATACACGTTCTGATTTTTAAATTGGACAATGCATCCTGCCCTATGTGCTGTTTAGGGCCTCCTTTAGTAGTGGGTGTTATGTATTAAAAATAAGGTTTAGACCTGGAAAGAGGTTTTTTTGCCAGGTCAAATTGGCAGTGTAAAACAACACTACTGGTGGGCTGAGATATGTTTTTAAAGTCTGCTTTTAGCCGGTGGCACAATGAGTGCGTGTCCCACTAGTAGCATTTAATGTACAGGCCCTGGGTACACGTGGTACCATATACAAGTAACTTGCAAAAAAATTAAATGTACCAATCAGGTGTAAGCCAATTGTACCATGTTTTAGGGGAGAGAACAGGCACTTTAGCACTGGAACGCAGTGGTAAAGTGTACAGAGTCCTTAAAGCTAACAAAACAGGTTCAGAAAACAGGAGGAGTGAAGGCAAATAGTTTGGAGGTGACCCTGCAGAGAGATACAAGTCCAACAGATAACAAATGTCAAGTTTGGCCTCAAATGAATTGTAATTTAAAATATTCTTTAATTGTAAAGTTGGAATTTAAGTCACAATTCTGAAGATGTCACAGTTAGAAAGTTGGCATTTACTCATCCTAAACATATGGTGCCTTCAGCCTGTGTCCTAGGTCATGTGACTGTTAATAGCTTGGTAGTTGGCCTTTGTGTATTCCTCCTAGACAGTGAGACAAAGGGGGACCAAGTGTTGGCAGGATGGGCCATCTTAACAGGATAGGTGGAACAGAGCTTTTACCTGAGCATTTCAAAAGGCTGCCTTCAGCACACACTCAAAGGTACCAGTCTTTTGTTACCCCAGACTACTTGAAGTCTTGGCAGGATAAGGGAAGAACTTTCAAGAACCAGGATGACACCCCCACTTCAAAGTTTGACACCAGGTATAAATAGTAGAACACTTGAACCACCTCCTCATTACAATCCTGGACCAGTGGACTACAGAAGGACTGCCTTGTTCCCTAGAGGACTGTCCTGCTGCTTGAGGCCTGCCTTGTTCTTCTGAGAACTCCCCTGCTGCTACCAGAGAACTTCCCTGCTTCTTGAGCTCTACCTTGTTTTCCAGAGGACTGCCCTGCTGCGTGAAGCCTGCCCTGCTCTGTGTGAAGGAAGACTGGACCTGCTCCCTTCATCCCATGCTAATCTGGGTGACTCCAAGGGTCAGTTGGCTGATCTCCTGGTCTAAACTACAGAGAAACAAAAAGCTCCAGCCTACCTGTAACTGCCCAGCTGACCTGCTGCAACTGAATCTCCTGGACCTGCAACTGAACCTGCTTGAGTTCTGCTGGCCTCTGCTAGAGTGAGTCCCTGATCCCTAAGAGGTGTTTCTCCAGATTCTGGACCCTTGCCCGGCATCAGAGTGCACTCATCTGTAGGGAAAGGAGAAAACCTGAAGTTTTGTGCTCTTCGCACTGAGACTCTGCTGTCCTTGATGACCAACAACGTGAAGCTCCTGTGAACCCTGCTCTTCTCAATACAGTAACCAACAGCGATGATGACCAATGCGAGATACACACTTTGTGCCACAGCAACAATAGTCCGTGGAGGCTGGCAATGCGAAGCTCCAGAAATGGCCATCTGTGACACTCGACCGAATCGTCGCACTACAGCTAAGACTGAGTGTGACGTCAGGCCTGCTTTTCATGCTACAGAGATGCCCATCTGTGATGCCCTCTCTGCTCCTCTCTGCTCCTCACAACCTCTTCCACCACGAACTGAACTCTTCACGCAGGACTTTAAGAAGGTACATTTTTCAGCGGGATTAACCTCATCCCTGTATCCAGTACATGCTGTATTGCGCTCAGCCTGAACTTTTAACTTTCCTCGGTCTAGCACAACTAAATGACCGCAAGTGCTGCTTTGTTCTTTTAGGTGCTATACTTTCCTAAATCTTTGAAATGGCTTTTCTCCAGTTCTACTGATTGGATTTTATTTGTTCTGGTATCATTTTATTTATTACAATTTATTCTATTTCTCTAAATTAGTTTGGGATTTTTCTTGTGTTTAATTTTCAGTTTATTACTGTTTGTGTGTTGCATAAATACTTTACACATTGTCTTGAAGTTAAGCCTGACTGCTTTTCCGCAAAGCTATCACAGGGTTAAGCACAGGTTAATTTAGTGACTTTCTGTTGTTCACCCTGACAAGGATTGTGGCTACAGATACAAATAGGTGTGAAACAAGGAGAGCGCAAGGGAATTATAGGGGTGGGTCTTTGTCCCCAGTTCAATAGTAAGCTAAACAATGTGGACGAACCCACTGAAAAAAGGGGAGAAACTTTGTGCAACCTCACTGTTGTGGTAAGCTGTCTCTGGGACCCATTAGGTTTTCTTAAAAGAACCCTCACACACCAACCTAGTTGGTGTCATGCTTCATCATTGGGGTCCCAACCGGGTGGCCGAGTGCCCCCCGGTTGTGCTACGACACCTGATTACAGCGGAGCGGGTGTTGTGTGTAATGTGATAGGTGTGGGTTAAAAAATATCTCTGGGAATCCTTGTCTGATAAGTTTATTAATGTCGGCCCAGGGTATTGATTAAAAACAGGTGTGGCAACTAGTGGAGGGATTTGCTCCTAGTTGTCAAGTAAAGGTCTACATGTTTCAGCCCAACAAAACAAAGTGAAAGGGCTTTCTTCAGGACCGGCTGAGTGGTTGTGAGTGGCAAAAAATCACGCAACGTGAATGTGATGTCCAACACACGCGCTAAGGTGTGTGGTACTATGCGTAGGTGTCGGTATACTTACGGACACTCAATAAAAAACCTGTGGAGAAAAAGAGAGACAGGACAGAACATTGACACATAAAAAGCAACACATAAAAAAGCAACATAAAATGCAATCTTTCAGTGGTGCCACCAATTTCAGGCTTAGGTCGGTGGGGCCCACAGTGTGGTAATACATAAGCATGGCCAGGTGAGACTTCATATTTAAGCTGCACCGGGTGCATATATTACTCACATTAATATATGTTTGTGGCTGTGGGATGCCACAGCAGTGAGGAAATATCTAGTCAAAGCCAAGTGAGACTACATGCTTGGGCATGGTGCATGTGATCATCTCATATAAAAAATATCGCTGTGACTACGAGAAGGCATGCAGCAAACCATGCGACTGTGTTTTAGGCGCAAGTTTGTCGTGTGGCATGCCAAAGTGGTATTCTCTAAGCACAGGGTTGTGTTCCGCCCTGTGTATGCCTTTAATGAGGCGCGGTGCAAAATGTACAGCATGCGGTGGCCACGAGTGGCATGACTCAATCTGGTCATTATTAAAAGTTATAGTTAGATTGCGTGCACATAACCTGGATATGAATAAAGAGATAGTGCATAATTACACTAAGCTGTAGTGCTAGGCAGAAATACAGGGCTCGGGAGGGGTCTCATCTGTAGTCACACTCTATGGAATAAAAGAAGAGTTAGAAACTACATGAGTATTAAAAAAGCGTTACGCTGTATGTGAAGGGGGAAAAAAGTAACGAGGCCTTACTTTGTCAAGATGCAGACCCGCAATGAACCTGTAGCGGTCTCCCGTAGTCCCGGCTGCTCGTTTTGCCCTGTGTGCATGCTGTATTTAATCCCGTGAACACGGCTACTGACGTGCAGGTGTGCACGTCGGGAAGCCTGGAGTCAGAAAGACTAGACTCCCGATAGTGGGGTTGCAGCGCATGCGCGGGGGCCATCTTAGGTGAGGGTTGCGGGCCCGTAGCTTTTTGTTACGCGAGTCAGGTTCAAAGATTATTGCATGACTCGGGCGGTTCTAAACAAATGTATGGAGTGAGGGTTGTAAGCGACAAGGCAAGGTGTTAAAATTTGATAGTAAGGATGCTACTAGATGTTATAAATAATATCATTAAAATGTAATGTGATATAAAGGCGAACCTTTAGAGAGTGCAAGCCAGGTGTTGGCTGAGGTCTGAAATAACTAGACACTTGTGGTGGGTTAAGTGCGCTTAGCGCGAGGGCCATATTTGGTAAGTGGGTGTTGGCTGGCTGCCATGGTATGTTTCAAATCACAACCTCAGCCTTATGCATAACTCAGTGGGAAACTGCAGCAGCTGTCTGGATCAGACTACTATGCATGGTACTACTTGGCAGAGTGAATTCTAAGGTTTGTAAGGGATCAACCCTTGAGTGCTCCGATGTCAGGGAGTACGGCGCTACTTAGCATACGGAGGGATCAGCCTTTGAGTGCTCCGATGTCAGTGAAATGTGGGCGTCGCCCTGTCTATGTACCATTGGCACTAATATGTAAACCGTGTAGGTGATGTGGCGAGCTAGCTCATGGTGGTTTGCTGAGACAGTTCCACGGTATGTTATCATTAAGACCAGTCAAATGACTGGACAGCCGGTAAATCCATCTTTGTTCCTTCTCCAGGAGGCGACTCTGTATGTTAGGCATTTTTGGGTCCAATGTTTCTATCACCACCCATCGCATGTCAATAGTGGTGTGGCCTGCCTCCAAGAAGTGGTTGGTCAGTCGTGTGGTGTTTTTCTTGCATCTAATGGTGCTGCGATGCTCACAGATGCGGGTCTTTATTTTTCTACTTGTCATGCCAATGTAGGTGAGGTTGCACGGGCAGACAATACGATAGATAGCATGTGTGGTATTGCAGTTTGTGTGCTGTCTGATTTACCAAGTCTTGCCTGGTTCTAATTGCAGGCTTTTAGTAGTTTCTCTGATGTGGCAGACACTGCAATTTCCACACGGGAAGTGACCCGTAATGGTAGGGAGACCCCAGGCATTCAGGAGTGTATTTGTAGGTTTTGACAGAGGGGCTGGGTGTGTTGACACTAAGGTGTCTTTGATAGATCTGGCCCTCTTGTGTGAAAGTAAGGGTTGTTCCCATTTCAGTTTGCCAGTGTGCAATATCTTCCAGTGTTTTTTAATGATGTGGGACACTTTGTTTGGTTTCTTGCACGTTTCCTACAGGCAGTTTCTCCGGCTTCGCAGGAATTGCAGTGACGTACACGACTTCAAAGAGCAAGCAAACGCCCTGAGCACCAAACTGCAGCACCGAGGCTACCCAAAACAAATAACCGAGAAAGCTAAGAAACGTGCAGGAAACCAAAACCGGGATGGACTACTGGAGCCAAAAGAACGCACTCCCACATCCATCCCCCTCACATGCATCACTACCTTCAATGCGGTTTCCAGGATGTTTGTTTCCGGTCCAGGGAGGACCTGGCCTGGCAGTTCGGTCTGGACTGTTCCCATGGGGCACAGGGTCAAGACTGATTTGCATATGGCTGGGTCCAAACTGGGGTGGCGTAGTGGGCAAAAGAACAATAGATTTAACCCAGATCTTTTGACTGGGGGAGAATGTTTGCATTGTCAGCATTCCGTCCATCATTTGTTTGCTGTAACACTTTTCACCCTAAGTGGGATGGGTATGCCCAGACGTGGGTCCCTTGCTCACTGTGCCACTGGATTCAAGCTAGCCTGGCTGAAGAAGGGTGACATACCCTGAAACCGGTCCCAGGATGCTTGTTTCCGGTCCAGGGAAGACCTGGCCTGGCAGTTCGATCTGGACTGTTCCCATGGGGCACAGAGTCAAGACTGATTTGCATATGGCTGGGTCCAAACTGGGGTGGCATAGTGGGCAAAAGAACGATGGATTTAACCCAGATCTTTTGACTGGGGGAGAATGTTTGCATTGTCAGCATTCCGTCCATCATTTGTTTGCTGTAACACTTTTCGCACTCAGTGGGATGGGTATGCCCAGACGTGGGTCCCTTGCTCACTGTGCCACTGGATTCAAGCTAGCCTGGCTGAAGAAGGGTGACATACCCTGAAACAGGTCCCAGGATGCTAGTTTCCGGTCCAGGGAGTACCTGGCCTGGCAGTTCGGTCTGGACTGTTCCCATGGGGCACAGGGTCAAGACTGATTTGCATATGGCTGGGTCCAAACTGGGGTGGCATAGTGGGCAAAAAAACGATGGATTTAACCCAGATCTTTTGACTGGGGGAGAATGTTTGCATTGTCAGCATTCCGTCCATCATTTGTGTGCTGTAACACTTTTCGCCCTAAGTGGGATGGGTATGCCCAGACGTGGGTCCCATGCTCACTGTGCCACTGGATTCAAGCTAGCCTGGCTGAAGAAGGGTGACATACCCTGAAACCGGTCCCAGGATGCTTATTTCCGGTCCAGGGAGGACCTGGCCTGGCAGTTCGGTCTGGACTGTTCCCATGGGGCACAGGGTCAAGACTGATTTGCATATGGCTGGGTCCAAACTGGGGTGGCGTAGTGGGCAAAAGAACGATGGATTTAACCCAGATCTTTTGACTGGGGGAGAATGTTTGCATTGTCAGCATTCCGTCCATCATTTGTTTTCTGTAACACTTTTCGCCCTAAGTGGGATGGGTATGCCCAGACGTGGGTCCCTTGCTCACTGTGCCACTGGATTCAAGCTAGCCTGGCTGAAGAAGGGTGACATACCCTGAAACCGGTCCCAGGATGCTTGTTTCCAGTCCAGGGAGGACCTGGCCTGGCAGTTCGGTCTGGACTGTTCCCATGGGGCACTGGGACAAGACTGATTTGCATTTGGCTGGGTCCAAACTGGGGTGGCGTAGTGGGCAAAAGAACGATGGATTTAACCCAGATCTTTTGACTGGGGGAGAATGTTTGCATTGTCAGCATTCCGTCCATCATTTGTTTGCTGTAACACTGCAATTAGAACCAGACAAGACTTGGCAAATCAGAAAGCACACAAACTGCAATACCACACAACCGTGCAACCTCACCTACATTGGCATGACAAGTAGAAAAATAAAGACCCGCATCTGTGAGCATCGCAGCACCATTAGATGCAAGAAAAACACCACACGACTGACCAACCACTTCTTGGAGGCAGGCCACACCACTAATGACATGCGATGGGTGGTGATAGAAACATTGGGCCCAAAAATGCCTAACATACAGAGTCGCCTCCTGGAGAAGGAACAAAGATGGATTTACCGGCTGTCCAGTTATGTGACTGGTCTTAACGATAACATACCGTGGAACTGTCTCAGCAAACCACCATGAGCCAGCTCGCCACATCACCTACACGGTTTACATATTAGTGCCAACGGTACATAGACAGGGCGACGCCCACATTTCCCTGATATCGGAGCACTCAAAGGCTGATCCCTCCGTATGCTAAGTAGCGCCGTACTCCCTTACATCGGAGCACTCAAGGGTTGATCCCTTACAAACCTCAGAATTCACTCTGCCAAGTAGTACCATGCATAGTTGTCTGATCCAGACAGCTGCTGCAGTTTCCCACTGAGTTATGCATAAGGCTGAGGTTGTGATTTGAAACATACCATGGCAGCCAGCCAACACCCACTTACCAAATATGGCCCTCACGCTAAGCACACTTAACCCACCACAAGTGGTTAGTTATTCCAGACCTCAGTCAGCACCCGGCTTGCACTTTAAACCTACACCAAATATGGCCCCCGCGCTATGCGCACCTAATCCACCACAAGTATCTAGTTATTTCAGACCTCAGCCAACACCTGGCTTGCACTCTCTAAAGGTTCGCCTTTATATCACATTATATTTTAACGATATTATTTATAACATCTAATATCATCCTTACTTTCATATTTTAACACCTTGCCTTGTCACTTACAACCCTCACTCCATAGATTTGTTTAGAACCACCCGAGTCATGCAATAATCTTTGAACCTGACTCGCGTAACAAAAAGCTACGGGCCCGCAACCCTCACCTAAGATGACCCCCGCGCATGCGCTGCAACCCCGCTATCGGGAGTCTAGTCTTTCTGACTCCAGGCTTCCCAACGTGCACGCCCGCACGTCAGTAGCCGTGTTCACGGGATTAAATACAGCATGCACACAGGGCAAAACGAGCAGCAAGGACTACGGGAGACCGCTACAGGTTCATTGCGGGTCTGCATCTTGACGAAGTAAGGCCTCGTTACTCTTTTCCCCCTTCACATACAGCGTAACGCTTTTTTAATACTCATGTAGTTTCTAACTCTTCTTTTATTCCATAGAGTGTGACTACAGATGAGACCCCCCCGAGCCCCGTATTTCTGCCTAGCACTACAGCTTAGTGTAATTATGCGCTATCTCTTTATTAATATCCAGGTTATGCACACGCAATCAAACTATAACTTCTAATAATGACCAGATTGAGTCATGCCACTCGTGGCCACCGCATGCTGTACATTTTGCGCCGCGCCTCATTAAAGGCATACACAGGGCGGAACACAACCCTGTGCTTAGAGAATACCACTTTGGCATGCCACACGACAAACTTGCGCCTAAAACACAGTCGCATGGTTTGCTGCATGCCTTCTCATAGCCACAGCGATATTTTTTATGTGAGATGATCACATGCACCATGCCCACGCATGTAGTCTCACTTGACTTTGACTAGATATTTCCTCACTGCTGTGGCGTCCCACAGCCACAAACATATATTAATGTGAGTAATATATGCACCCGGTGCAGCTTAAATATGAAGTCTCACCTGGCCATGCTTATGTATTACCACACTGTGGGCCCCACCGACCTAAGCCTGAAATTGGTGGCACCACTGAAAGATTGCATTTGATGTTGCTTTTTTATGTGTTGCTTTTTATGTGTCAATGTTCTGTCCTGTCTCTCTTTTTCTCCACAGGTTTTTTATTGAGTGTCCGTAAGTATACCGACACCTACGCATAGTGCCACACACCTTACCGCGTGTGTTGGACATCACATTCACGTGGCGTGATTTTTTGCCACTCACAACCACTCACCCGGTCCTGAAGAAAGTCCTTTCACTTTGTTTTGTTGGGCTGAAACATGTAGACCTTTACTTGACAACTAGGAGAAAATCCCTCCACTAGTTGCCACACCTGTTTTTAATCAATACCCTGGGCCGTCATTAATAAACTTATCAGACAAGGATTCCCAGAGATATTTTTTAACCCACACCTATCACATTACACACAACACCCGCTCCGCTGTAATCAGGCATCGTAGCACAACCGGGGGGCACTCAGCCACCCGGTTAGGACCCCAATGATGAAGCATGACACCAACTAGGTTGATGTGTGAGGGGTCTTTTAAGAAAACCTAATGGGTCCCAGAGACAGCTTACCGCAACAGTGAGGTTGCACAAAGTTTCTCCCCTTTTTTCAGGGGGTTTGTCCACATTGTTTAGCTTACAGATACAAATACTCAAACCTTGGTTATGCCTTTTCCAGCGTATGACTACAGGGTCCGCCTGCCTCTTAGCACACTATGGGTTGCAGAATGCCCTATGGTAAGGTATAATATGTGCCTGCTTTATGTGCAAGAAATACCCTTGCTTAAACACATTTTCTCCCTGTTTAAAAATAGGATTTCCCTCCTGGCTTTTACCCACAGTACTCATAGGACTCCTTTGGATTGTAATGTTGCATGATGTTTTGTTTGTTTGTGAAATACTACACAGACCCTATTTTAAATATAGTTTGCATTGCTCACTAATGGAGAGGTGATTCCTATTTATCGAACAACGTGACTCATACCTACAATTCTCTTTTATACAACGCACTGGGACAGATTCCTATATTTTAAAGGTGTTCATAGGTATATTATGAAACCTCCCCTCCAGAGGACTGCTATTTTCGGACCTGGCTGACATGATTCTAAAAAATATATTATTGCTACAAAAAGTAAAAACTTTCCATCAGCTGGTGAATATCAAGAAATGGTTGGCAAGCTGCTGACATTGTGATAGGTTGAATATCTACTGCAATTCTATGCTATGAGGTTTTTCTTTTCATAGAGCTAAGACAGGTGAAACCTGTTTTCAGCTGTTTAAGATGTGTTATGAAATAATGCTGAATTTACCAGTGAAGGTGGAAGACAGAATCTACATCAATCTGATGTTAGCTCTGAAATTCCGGGGGCGGAGCATGCCTGACTCAAGGAATGGCCGCACCTTAAGAGAGCTACCGGTGCTGGCCTCATCAATATCCTTAAATATCCTTTAATATCTCTGCAACCAGAGTAGAATGCTACCTACCGATGGCTGATAACCCCCAGACCTCACGATCCGTCCATCTCTGATTTTTAAAGATGACGAATTGAGCTGGAGGTGACGAGCTGCTGGCGCTGCCTAGTCGGCCGGAAGACTCGCAAAATATCAAGGCTGTCTTCTGGTATAGGTGAGTGACGCACAATGTACCTGCTCGCGTAGGATCCCTGGTTCTCCAGAGGGCTCCCTGTTCGGCGCGCAAGTTCTGGTGAATGAGCTGAGCCCTGGCACGCGCCCCTGATGCGCGGCCGGTGAGACGTGCCCCCCGGGAGACCCCGGAACACGAGGGAAACGGGATTGGACTGCCTGCAGAGATAAGAGAGCAAGCGGTGATATGACGCGGCTAGTGCCACCACCTTACACCAGTTTTGTTTATCCAGTGGCCGCCACCGTGCACACGCACTCTCGCAGCACTGAGAAGGGCCTGACGAGACGAGGCCTGCAGCACTTGTGCCTACATTGAGGTGAGAGGCGCTGAGGCCCACTGACATCTGCACTACACTGCGGGGCTAAGCGTAGACCTGAGTGAAAGACTGGTGCATTCCCACATTTACTACTTGCTCTGAAAGGTGAGGCGCGACCGCATTGGGCAGAGATAGAACCCATGCTGCTTGAGATTGGGCCCTGACCAAGAGAGAGTGTCTCTGAGCCCTGAGGAGTGGCATGGGGCTGCAACCACAATTGTGACTCCGGCACGATGGGGAAACTAGACAGAAGCCAACCCAAATTAAGCTTTGACCAACGCAAATCAGCGAGAACGCGCGGTGAGGATGCCCCCGCTCAGGATCAGGAAGAGGGTGCAACAGGGGTGTTTTGGACATCGAGGACTCGCAGGTGCACGCCCTGGAGGGTCACAAAAAAGCTGATAAGATGCTAGTAGCGATGCAGAGCAAGACTGAAGATTTAGAAATGCGCTCCAGGCGAAACAACTTACGTATAGTTGGCTTTGCAGAGTCTACAATGACTGGCAGTATGGAAACCTTAATCGAGAACATGCTGGCTGTGCTCATGGGCCATGACACTTTCCCAGCTATGTTTATAGTAGAGCGCGCCAATCGATCGCTTGCCCTGTGCCCGGTACTGGGGGCCCCACTCCGCCCCATCATAGCGAGATTGCTCAATTATCGAGACAGGGATGCCGCCCAGCGCCGAGCCAGGGAACTCAAGACACTCAACTATGAGGGCTCTGATAGCTCTCTGTACCCAGACTTTACCACTCTGGTGCAAGAAGCACAACGTCAATTCACCCCAGCGAAGAGTAAACTCCACGAGCTCAGTTTGGAATATGCTATGCTATATGTATAGCATAGCATATTCCAAACTGAGCTCGGCCGGTGTGGATGCCTGTGATAGTAGAGGGGAAACCCAAGATTTTCACCGATCTAAAAAGTCTCCAGCAATTGATCAGGAAGTTGGACACAACAAAGAAGTGAGATGAGACCACCAGCGGCCTCGATCAGCAAGATGAGTAAACAACGGCCAACACGACCAGCCAACTAAGTGGAATTTAGACAAAACCATAAATGGTATTTGAAATGGTTAATCACGGGGTCGTGGCTTGGCACGCAACCAAGATGGCCGCGCGTTTCTGAGCTCCATCGGACCTCTGGTGCGGATGCTCTGTTAAACATGCTGTACGGGGGATTTTTGTTCACCGCGTAGCAGCACTAGGCGGCGGAACAGCTTGGGAGTCTTGAGGACGACTTTCAGGTGTTTTGGTCTGCTCCTTTTGCGACTCTCTCCTCGACGACTCTCTCCTCATACCAGAACATCAAAATGGCAGCGGATATGGACGTTTCGCCGATTCAAGGACCAAGTAAATGAATTACTTGGTCTGAATTTTTGGTTTCCAAGCGCATTTCCCCTGATGAAGGAGGTATTGTAATAACGATTTTTATACCTCTCTATGTCATGCGCTGGTTTTCTGAGGAGACAATATTCTAATGTGATAATCCTTGTCACAAAATGGCGGCCGCTGACAGAATTTTTATCGGAACTCTTGGTGCCTTATTAGCGGCCTAATACACAGTTGGGTCTACTTCGGTGGGGGTGATTTATCCCATGTCCAACAGTTCCTGTATTTTTAAGCCTTTGAACATTATACTGATTTTTGCTGGTCGTGCAGAATCTTTCCAGCACCATTTCCTGCAGCCGGAGGTTGTCGGCTATTTTTCTAGTGGATCATTTGACTATTAATGTATCCTCGCAGTGAGTCCTCAGCTCTTGGAGTATTCCCCTCTGATTGTGGATTCTATAATGTGCTGGACTAATTGTGCTTACATCTTTTCTCTTGCTGTTCAGTCCCTCATGATGTAACAAACTTATTTTGAAGAAGCCTCCCCCAGCGCTTGAGCTGCTCTCTTGTATTCTCCAGTTGAGGTGATCTTCGATATCTCAGGCAATATTACTTAGCTTCTTCTAAATTTTTACTCTATTCTGCTCAGCGCAACTTCTACATACTTTCAGTTATTCTGGGTGGTTTCTGTGCTTCGTCCCAATGGCAGAAGGCATGGGTGTCACCCCCAAAGACAGAGATTCTAAAGGGAATCTGAAGAGATCTAAACAAAATTTGCCCACCCCGGATATTTCAGCGAAAGGTAACATAGACTCTGCTTCAACCTTAGATACTATTTTACTCAAACTTAATTCAGTCCACAACATAGCACAGAGTACCAAAACGAACACAGATTTGCTTCAAATTGAGGTGGCGGCAATTCGTAATGACCTAAAAAATCTGTCATTACGTGTCTCCAATGCAGAAATCCGAATAAGTTCTGTTGAGGACTTCACGAACAAGCAAGCTAAACATGTTCAAAGTATGGAGCGATCTTTGGCTTCACTGAGGAGAGACCTGACTGAGCAGGAAGACAGAAATCGAAGAAGTAACCTTCGCATTTTTGGATTACCGGAGGACTGTGAGAAATCTGCTCCTTCAGCGTTAGATTTTTTGCTTACTTCGATTCCTACTGTGCTGAACATCTCATTTCAAAAGGACTTTGAAATAGAACGTGCTCATAGAGTTCCCACCTTTAAGCCTAAATATCTGTCTTCTCCGAGACCAGTGATTTTTAAACCCCTACGTCACCAACACACTGAACAAATCCTGGCACAAATGAGGAAGATTAAAACATTACAATGGGAAGGCCACAGAATATCAATATCACAAGATTTTGCCAGAGACACTGTCATTTGTCGTAAAGGTTTCTTGAATCTTCGCAGAAAGCTCATAGGGGCCCATTACGATGGCGGGCGGACCGTAACGGTGAATGGGACCGTCCGCCATAGGAGCAGCGGTCCCGCCGTGAGTATTAGGATGCCACCTCCACGGTGGCGGTGGCATCCCCTATTCCCAACATTGTGGCGGGCGGTGTTCACAGCACCGCCCGCCACAATGCTGGGAATGCACGTTGGGCATTCACATGCACAAGGTGACAGGCACCGCGTGGTGCCTGCCACCTTGTCCATGCCAATGCAGGGGGGTACGGTACCCCCCATGTGCATCCCCCACCCCCCCAACATCCTGGGGGCCCGCTACCAGCCCCCAACCCCCCAACCATGAAGACCGTATGCCTTTCCATGGTGGCAACGCCGCCATGGAAAGGCTGCTCTCCACCATCATCATAATATGGACGGCGGTGTCTTGCAGACACCGCCGCCATATAATGTATGTTTTCCGCCCGGTCGACGAGTCGACCGCCGGAAAAGCGGTGGACGGTCTTTCCGTCCGCCGCGGACCCCCCAGCCATCGTAATATGGTGGGGGGGAAATGGCATGCGGGCGGTGTGAAATGGCGGGCAGATGGCCACCGCCATACGGGCGGTGGTGATCCACCCGTCATCGTAATGACCTCCATAGATATGAATATTCCATTTTCCTTTGCAGGTCCCTCATGATTCAGAATAACTTTCAGAGGTCATCAACAGATTTTTTATGAACCTTCAGAGCTTTCTACTTTTTGGGATAATCAGTCTGAATCACAGATGGACTCTGAGTCTCTTCCTGGCACGTCTCATCCTTGACGTCTTTCAGTGTCTGATAAGTTGGCTCCATGTTTTATGTGCCTTGCCACAAGTATAGGGCTATTATTGTGCCTCTGTGTTCCTTTTTGATATGATAACTATACACTGTTAAAGTTGGCGCTATATACTGGTTATTATCTCTTAACTGATTTTTCCTTCATAGGTTGTATGGCTTACCATATTTGTATGAATGCTTTTCTTGACGTTACATTCAATATGTTGCTACTCTTTCGGTGCTATCTTGTTAACTATTGGATAACATTGTGTCTCTATTTACCTTTTTCTTTTTTCTTTCTTCATATCTTTTTATATCTCTGACCTATTCCTATATTGCTCCTGCTTTTTACTTGTTGGTTCTTCTTCATATGGGCTTTTTTCTTACTTTATGATGATGAAATCTCCCTTGGCATATAATTTTAGATAATTGCTTTTATCTGGATTTTTCTTTCTTAATATTTTTTTATGACAAAATAAATACCTCTTCTTCTATTTTTCTTTGGCTCGTTCTTCTTTATTCATACTATTTGTTTGCTTATTCCACTTTTTGCTTGACTTGTTCCTCCTCTCTTCTTATAATCTTATGTTATAGTCTTATGTTGCTGATAATTTTTATGTGTATCTGTATCGGCGTTCTGTATGTACATTTCTCTATATATGAACTTAGTTATTATCTTGACTCCTTTCTTTTCATTCCTTATGTACTTGGGGCATGAATTACTTTTTATCTTATTATCTTATATTCTAGTATTGATTCCTAGATAATATCTAGTTTGTAGTGTTTGTTATGTTCTTGGGTTAAGACTTATAATGTTGTATATTGCTTTTTATATTAGCTTAAATTGTCATTAATGTCCCCTCTTTTTAGTATTTATTATACTGCTATTTATATTGCCTAATATTCTATTTATAATGCCTTAATTAGCTATTTATCTGCAATCTTATATTTAGGATATGATAATATGTTGGTTATTCATCAAATATGTATTATGCCTTAGACGGTTATGTATCTTATCTAATATTGCTATTTATAATTTATAATTTTAATTTGATATTGATCTGATTTTATTATCTCTTGTCTCTATTCAAGTTATGAGAATATGTTGGTCACTTTACAAATATGAGATGTATTTTTGTTTGGATCTTGGATTATTTATTCTGATTGATTAACTTTTAACAGTATAGCAGATGTAAACTTTTATATATTTGTTCCGTTGCTTAATGAAATTGTTATTGATGAGCGGTCTGTATTGTGTTTGCTGGCCTCTGTGGTTGCTCCTCCACGTTATTTCCCCCATGCAAACTGTCTATTATAGACAACCCCTTGGTGGGGTTCTTCTTTTTTTATGCTCCTTTTTTCTTTGGAGTTTTTTTGCTCTCTCTTTTCTTCTTTCTAGTCTTTCCTTCCCCTTTTCCTATTTCTACTTCTCTGGGGACTCCTGCTTCAATATATTTTTTACAATTTTTTTTGTCTTTCTTTTACCTCTATATTTGATGACCTATTGATTTACCATCTTTTTTTTCTTTATCAGATGTCTTTATCTATGTTGTTTTCTGTGTCTCTATGAATGGCTTAAATGTTGTCTCTCTCAATGTTCGCGGGTTGAACCATCCTGTTAAGAGGGCCAAGATCCTTGATTATTGTAAAAGTTTGTCTGGTGATATTATTCTACTTCAGGAGACTAAGATAGCCTTTAAGGAAGCTTTGCTTTTGCGGAAGGAGTGGGTTCTTGATGTCGCTTGTTCTGAAGCCTCTGGTAAAAAGAATGGGGTTGTGACTTTGATTTCCAAGAATTCCGGTCTATCTATTGTTACTGCTAAACATGACACTAATGGTAGATGGTTACTTTCTCGTTTGTCCAATGGTTCAGATGATTTATATGTCATGAATATATATGCCCCTAATATTGATGATCCTCTTTTCTGGGGTTCCATAAATAAAAAGCTCTCTGACATTCCTCAAAACGCTATAACTATTGTTGGCGGTGATTTCAATCTGCCCTTAGATCCTATTTTAGATAGACAGTCTGCTTTCAAGTTTCGTCCTCCTAGGTCGCATAAGCATTTGCTCAATATGTGTTCTTCTCATCAGCTTGTTGACACATGGAGAGTGCATAATCCTACCGGTAGTAATTTCACATTTGTCTCCTCTCCACATTCTAGTTTTTCTCGTATTAATTATCTTTTAGTTGATGCTGCTCTTTTAAAGCATACCATTAATGCCATGATTCATCCAATAGTTGTCTCTGATCACGCAGCAGTTTCATTGACCATTCTTAATTTTACTGATAAGAGAGGCCCTTGTACTTGGTGTCTTAATACAGAGATTTTGGATGATGAGGATGAAGTTAAAGAACTCAATAGGGAGATTGTCAACTTCTTCAAATATAATGTGTCTTCGGTGAATTCCCCAATAGTTTTATGGGATGCATTTAAATGTACTATTCGGGGTCATATTATCAAAAAAATGTCAAAAAGGAATAGCGATATTAGAAAGTCGCTGAAATCTTTAGGGGATCCGATCAAACGTAAAGAGGTGCTATATAGAAGTTCTAATGATAAGTCTCTCCTACAAGATACCAAGAATCTGAAATACTCTTTCAACTCTATAGTTACTAAAAGAGCTTATATTGGTGTACATGCTCAAAAATCTCGACATTTGTTGTTACGGAATAGAGCTGGTAAGATGTTGGCTGCCACCGTAAAATATCAGAATACTAATGTCAAAGCTGTCCAGATTTCTTATATTAATGATAAGAGTGGTTCTAGGAAATTACATACTCAAGACATACTTGAAGTTTTTCGGGATTTTTATGAAAAATTATATACTCCCAAAGATCAATGCAACATATCTGAGTGTCAGCAGTTCCTGAAGTCGATTCCTACAAATACTATTTTACATTTTGATATGATTGATTTGGGGAAACCGATTGACTCTGAAGAGATCATTCAAGCTATTAAGGCCACTCGGTCGGGGAAAGCTCCGGGGCCTCATGGGTTCCCTATTGCTTTTTATAAAACTTTTTCGTCCTCAATAATAAAATATCTTAAGGAGGTTTTTGATAATTTTGTCCTTTCTGGTAAGGTTTCTGGTTCAGCTGCTGAGGCTACTATTGTCGTAATTCCGAAAGAGGGCAAGGATAATTTTGATCCTAAAATTTTTCGGCCAATTTCATTATTAAATATGGAAGCTAAAATGTTTGCCAAAATCTTGGCTAAGCAATTATAGGGTCATATCCCTAGTCTTATTCATGACTCCCAGACTGGTTTTGTGAAGGGAGACTTGCTAGAGATAATATCCGAACCTTTTGTCATGTTTTGGAGAAAGCTAAACTCTCTACTTTACCTTCGGTGGCGATTGCCCTTGACGCCGAAAAGGCTTTCGACAAAGTCTCTTGGCCTTTTTTACAAGCAGTGCTTCAATCACATAATTTAGGGGACTCTTTTATCAATATGGTGATGTCTCTATATGCGCAACCTAAAGCTCACATCAGAGTCAGTGGGGCCACGTCTTCTTTTTTTAATCTCTGTCAGGGCACTAGACAAGGGTGCCCGTTGTCACCCCTTCTTTTTCTACTGTCTATAGACCCACTTCTCCGTTTACTCAATTTGAATCAGGCTATTAAAGGCTTTCAATTTGGTTCACATACGCTTAAAACTGCTGCATATGCGGATGATGTTCTTATCTTTTCAGATGATATTGTTGCTGCACTTCCTGCTATCTCCAATACCATTAAAGAGTTTTCGCTTGTCTCAGGTTATACTCTGAATAAAGAGAAGGCGGAAATGTTCCCTCTTAATTGGTCGTGCTTTCCTTCTCACATGGGCGATTCGGGATTTAGATGGCAATCGACTCGTATTAAATACTTAGGAATTTGGTTTTGTAAAGACCTTTTCGATACTATTTCCTATAATGAATCTCACATCATAGCTAAAGTTAAAGATCTTTTGTCCTCCTGGTCTCCGAAATATATCTCCTGGTGCGGAAGATTTCAAACTCTTAAGATGATGATAACCCCGATTATTAATTTTTTATCCTCCATGCTACCTATAAAGCTTTCTTCGTCCTTTTTCCATGAGATTGATTTACTCACTTCAAAATTTTTGTGGAGTGATAAACGCGCTAGAATTGCGTATAAACATCTTAGAAAACCCTCTGTTCTGGGTGGATGTAATCTTCCAGATTGGAACTTGTATCAAATTTCCTTTTAGCTTCTCAGGGTGCTCTTTGGTTCTTGCCGGATTTCCATCATACACCCCCCATGGATTTATATTGAACGAGAGTTGTGTGCTCCTCTTTCTACTTCTTCCTTTCTCACTGTTTCTAAACTTGTTCTGGTTCATTCCCAGCGTATTATCTCAGACACGGTTAATGCACTAAAATATATTGACAAAAAAGTATGTTATGTTGTTATGTTATGTTACTTTTATTTGAAGCGCGCGCAGATACTCAAGAGTGTCCCGGCGCGAGGCAAAGAGGGGTGAAGTGTGACATTAGACAAAGAGGTGTGTTTTCAGGTTTTTCTTGAAAACCACAGGGTCCTGAATATTTCGAAGGGCGAAGGGAAGGGCGTTCCAAGCAACAGCAGCTTTTCAAGCAAGAGAACTGCATCCTAGCCTCTGGTATTTGAAGTGAGGGACATGGGCGAGGCATTGGGACATAGAGCGCAAATGTCTTGATGGAGCATAGAAGGAGAAGCGTTTTTGCAAGTAGGTAGGGCCGAGGCCATGAAGAGCGCGATGGCCCATAACTAAGGCTTTGAATTTGACCCGTTCGGCCACGGGAAGCCAGTGTAGTGAGCGTAAGTGAAGTCTCACGCTATTCCTGGAGGAAATGCCAAGAAGAAGTCTAGCTGCCGCCTTTTGGACCACCTGGAGCTTTTTCAACAGATAGCCCAGAATGCCAATATAAAGGGCGTTGGCGTAGTCAAGCCGAGACAGAATAAGGGCGCAAATAACCGTTTCTTTAGCCGCCTTGGGTAGGAGAGGGAGAAACTTCCTTAGGGTTTTAAGAAGACCAAAATAATTGGCGGCCAGCTTCTTAATATGAGTCGAGAAGGAAGGGCTCTCATCAAACCACACCCCCAGATTCTTGGTGGGCTTCCTTGTAGATGAGGGCAGGGGGAACTCAGGTGGCCAGAGAGATTCCCTAAAATTGGGAGGAAATTTTCCGAAGAGGCGAATCTCTGACTTCTCTTCATTGCACTTGAGTTGTGCAGCAGCCAGCCATTTAAAGATGGAAGTCAGACAATGTTGAACAGAGGAGACTGAGTCCGCGTTTTTATCCCATGTGAAGAGAAGCTGGGTGTCATCAGCATAAGCCATAGCCTTAGCCCCCAGACCCTCGGCCAGATATACCAGCGGTGTAACATAAATGTTAAAGAGAAGGGGGCTAAGGGAGGACCCCTGGGGGACTCCCGTAGTCACTGACTGGGGAGAGGAAGAGGATGGTGGAAGCCAAATCTGCTGGACCCGTCCTTCCAAGAAGGACCTAAGCCAACCCCAAACAGTGCCCGACACACCGATCTTGGCAAGTCATGTGAGGAGCAGTGAATGCGGGACCGTGTCGAAGGCCGCCGACAGGTCAAGCAAAATTAATGCTGCCCTCCCGCCGGCCTCCAGACACTCCCGAATGGCCTCCCAAACCTCCACCAAGGCAGATTAGGTACTATGGGAGGCCCTAAACCCTGACTGGGCCGGATGCAGAAGGCCCTCCTTCTCAACAAACTCAGTGAGTTGTTTGTTTACCACCTTCTCACACACCTTGGCCAGACCAGGCAGGAGAGAGATGGGACGGTAATTCCCTGGGCTAAGGGGATCAAGCGACTGCTTTTTTAAAAGAGGCAAAATCTTGGCCTGCTTCCAGGCCTCTGGGACACAGGCTTCCTGAAGGGACAAATTGATGATACCATTCACTTCAGTGTTAATAGTCTCTGCTGCTGCTGCCAGCAGTCTAGCAGGGCAAGGGTCCGAGGGCACGCCCGACTTCAGACCCTTAAGGATTTTAAGGGAATCAAGCAGGTCCACAGGCCTAAAAGCATGCAAGGAATGATTGGGGTCAGCAGGTGATGACACAAGAGCTGCCCCAGTGTAATTGTCACAGGAAGAGAAAGCCGCTTGAATAGTGCGGATTTTATCTGTAAAGAAGTTGGAGAGGTTATCGCACCTTGGCGAATGTGGATGGAGACGCGCTTGCTTGAGCCATAGGGGACATAAAACTCTGGACAATTGCGAAAATTTCTTTGGCATTGTTTTTAGCAGAGTCAATGCGAGCTGAGTAGAATTGCCTGTTGGCCAGAGTTATAGCCTCATAGTAAATTTTTTGCTTAACCCCTTCGGTGCTTATGACGAGCTGGACTCGTCATGCCACACAGTGCTCGTGTGCTCATGACGAGTCCAGCTCATCATAAGACCACCCACGGGGAAGCGCTGGCGCTCCCCCGTGGGAATCCGATCGTTAGTTTTTTGGGGGAGGCAGGGAAGGGCTTCCCTGCCTCCCCTGCCCCTGCCCCCCCGCCCTCCCCATCAATGACGTCAGCGCGCGAGGCGCGCTGACATCATTGAGGGTTTCCTTTCTTCCCGACGCGCTGGAAGCCTTTTGCTTCCAGCGCGTCGGGGAAATCAGGTGAGGTTTGGCTCTGGGAGGGGGGTTTGTATCAAAAGAGGCATCGAGGGAAAGGAAAGGGTTTTCCTTTCCCCCGATGCCTCTTTTGTGCATTCCTGCTGCACGATCATGTGATCGTGCAGCAGGAATGCCCACTAGGCACGAGGGAGGGAGGGAGGGAGGGCAAGAGGCATGTGAACGGGCCTAGAAGCCCCGACCCACATACACTAGCTGTATGCAACGTCTTCCCGCCCTTTCCCCACAATGATGGACAGCTTAATCAAAGGATCTCGGCGCTTTCGGCGCGGTGGCAAAGTTACAGACACACAGGTCACTGGAGACAATTCTTCTGTTCCTATACACAGCTGTAGTGTAGGAAAGGCACTATACATTTACCCAACGAGGTAGCAGTTACTGATTAGCCAGTAGAAAGTACTCCAGTTGAGTAGAGGTATTGCACAAAACGGTGGCATCTTCGTGGATAAATATGCAGGGCAGGTGTGCAGAATTTGTGAGCGTGGTTAAGCAGATGTGCCTTCTCTCCATTTCCAACGTGAAAAGTTAGCTGTAATCCTTGATGGAGGTCTTTGCATCCTTCATTTTCTCGAGCGCAATTCTCGTGTAGAATTCGTGAGCGTGGTTAAGCAGATGTGGCTTCTCTCCATTTACACCCTGAAAAGTTAGCTGTAATCCTTGATGGAGGTCTTTGCATCCTTGAATTTCTCGAGCGCAATGCTCGTGTAGTTCCTGTGACCAGGAGGTTCCTTCTCCTCGTCTGCCGCTGAGATCGTGCTCTGACCCTTTATAAACAAGAGGCATGTGAACGGGCCTAGAAGCCCCGCCCGTTTGGCCCCGCCACACATACACTAGCGGTATGCAACGTCTGCCCGCCCTTTCCCCACTATGATGGACAGCTTAATCAAAGGTTCCCGGCGCTTTCGGCGCGGTGGCAAAATTACAGACACACAGGACACTGGAGACAATTCTTCTGGTCCTTTACGCAGCTGTAGTGTAGGAAAGGCACTATACATTTACCCAACGAGGTAACACTTACTGCTTAGCCAGTAGACAGTACTACAGTTGAGTAGAGGTATTTCACAAAACGGTGGCATCTTCTTGGATAAATATGCAGGGCAGGTGTGCAGAATTCGTGAGCGTGGTTAAGCAGATGTGCCTTCTCTCCATTTCCAACGTGAAAAGTTAGCTGTAATCCTTGATGGAGGTCTTTGCATCCTTCATTTTCTCGAGCGCAATTCTCGTGTAGAATTCGTGAGCGTGGTTAAGCAGATGTGGCTTCTCTCCATTTACACCCTGAAAAGTTAGCTGTAATCCTTGATGGAGGTCTTTGCATCCTTGAATTTCTCGAGCGCAATGCTCGTGTAGTTCCTGTGACCAGGAGGTTCCTTCTCCTCGTCTGCCGCTGAGATCCTGCTCTGACCCTTTATCCCCTTTGGTGCTTATGACGAGCTGGACTCGTCATGGCACACAGTGCTCGTGTGCTCATGACGAGTCCAGCTCGTCATAAGACCACCCACGGGGAAGCGCTGGCGCTCCCCGTGGGAATCCGATCGTTAGGTTTTT
The DNA here is from genome assembly GCA_963921515.1 of Calotriton arnoldi. Lineage (NCBI taxonomy): Eukaryota > Metazoa > Chordata > Amphibia > Caudata > Salamandridae > Calotriton > Calotriton arnoldi. Next base: position 3,569,103 of record CAWUFW010000659.1, read on the forward strand.
TTGGGGAGGCAGGGGAAGGGCTTCCCTGCCTCCCCCGCCCCATCAATGACGTCAGCGCGCGAGGCGCGCTGACATCATTGAGGGTTCCCTTCTTCCCGACGCGCTGGAAGCCATTTTCTTCCAGCGCGTCGGGGAAATCAGGTGAGGTTTGGCTCGGGGAGGGGGGTTTAGTATCAAAAGAGGCATCGAGGGAAAGGAAAGGGTTTTCCTTTCCCCGATGCCTCTTTGTGCATTCCTGCTGCACGATCATGTGATCGTGCAGCAGGAATGCCCACTAGGCACGAGGGAGGGAGGGAGGGAGGGAGAGAGAGAGAGAGAGAGAGAGAGAGAGAGAGAGTGTGTGTGTAGGTGTGTGTGTGTGTGTGTACACCCCAGCTTCTATTTTATTTTAATTTGCTTCTCCATGAAATGTAAATGGGCAGTAGACCACAAAGTTATTATTGGTATGTGGCTAGGACGCGTCAATTCAAACTGCTCCCAATTCACACCGGTGAGCGTATTGTGTAGGTGGGTAATAAATGTGCACTGGTGTTCAGCTTTGCGCTGCAGGATTTTTGTACAATGCATATGCATGTTGACTGTGTGCACGGGGGATTTATATAGGTGCTGGTCAGTGCATGAGGAGTGTCAGCAGGACACGTGTATTGCCTACATAGAGACACAGGTTATGTGGACTGGACTAGGTAAATTTAGAATATATCTGCGTTTGTGAACTACATCTACACTGTGTGTGTATAGGTAGAAGGGTACATAAACTCCAGCACGCAAGGGTGAGGAATGTACAGGAAAAAGTACAAATTTACAATGAAGAGCGAACTTCCTAGAGGGGCGGAGAGTGAAAGTATTAGTTCTGAAAGTGTCTTTGGAAGAGAAGAGATTTGAGGTCAGCTTTGAAGATCCGGGTAGAGGAGGTGGCATGGAGCAATGGGGGAAGCGAGTTCCAGATTCTCACCGCATTTCCTGAGAAGGATTGTGCCATCGATCTTTCCCTTTTTGAAGACGGGGGGGGTGGGCTCAAGCAGAAGCTTTTCCGCATTGCGAGAAGGGCGAGAGCCACCGGACAATTTCAATTTATTTGCCAGGTAACGAGGGGAGGAGGTGTGTAAGGCTTTGTGTGTGATGCAGGCAGATTTGTAAATCTATCTTGCCTCGATCGGAAGCCATCGAAGAGAGGATAGGAGTGACGTGGTCGCTTCTTTTAGACCCTGAAATGAGGCGAGCTGCTGAATGGAGGATGGATTTGAGAGGGGAGAGGTGGGATTTGGGTAGGCCCGTCAGAAGAGAATTGCAATAATCCAGTCTTGAGAGAACCAGAGATTGTACCAAGGTTTTTAAGTCTTTCTCCGGGAAGAACCGACGGATCCCCCGTAGAAGGCGCAACTGGTAACGTGCGTTCTTAGCAATAGAGTTGATGTGGGAGATTAGGTTGAGTCTTTTGTCAAGAATGACACCTAGAGATGTAGCGCTGTCAACAATGATGGGTTTGTTGTTGAGTAGGTTCAGCTGATCCATCCAAGATTGAACAGGAGGAGGTGAGAGAAAGGTAGAGAGGAGGAGGAATTCAGTTTTGGCGGGATTCAGAATGAGTTGGTGAGCTAACATCCAGTTGTGAATAGAGTTGAGAGTAGAGTTGAGTAGTGAGAGATCGTGTGCGGAAGATAAAGGTATCTTCCCACTAGTCCACCAGGCTTTTATTTGTGGAGAGTGACCCCTTGGGTGGCAGAATAGCAGTATGTTTTTAGGCCCATCTGCCCCCAAGGAGGGCAGAAGCCACTAGACACCAGGGTTTTTTTAATTTTTGTGTTGGGGAGTGGCCAAAGGGCAAGGGTTGCTCCCCTTTTATGGGGGTGAATATTTTATTTATACTGTTAGGCCCACCTACCCCTTAGCTTGGCTGGTGGATTGTGTGTGGACTGGTGCATTATTTGCATATGTGATTGTAATGTTTTTTTTTCTCCTTTTTATTCTAGTGTAAAGCTTTTGATTCCTGTTTGCGGTTTCGGCAGTGGTGGTTCTGCAGTTTTGCGTAATTGCATTTATTTGGTAAGAAAAATATTTTTGTTGTGTGTACTCCAAATGAGTATTATTGTCATGCATGAATGAATTTTTTGTAAGTGGTGCCATAATGGCAGCATATTTGTTAGTGTTCAGAGCATGAAATTCTTTGCGATGTTTTGCATTGTCTTATGTGTAATTTTTTTTCTTCTTCTTTTTTAGTGGGATATTGTTGATCCTTACTGTGTCTGTGCAGAGTAGGTGGTGGTGAGTCTAGCTGCTTCTGTCACGTGAGTGGTATAGTGTTGGAGTTTTTAGGTCTTTGTGATAAAGCTACATTTTGTTTATTTCTTTTTTTACAAAGGGTTTGTTGTTGTTGACTTGTTTGACAAGTAACCTTTATTAGTAAGCATTATGGCTAGCCGTAGAATTACTGCTCAGCAGGTGGTTGGTTTGCTTCTTGAATCTTCCTCTGAGCAGGATTATGAGACTGACAGTGCGTCTGAGGGAGAGGAGGGAGGGGAAGATTCAGGCAGTGAGTTTTCTCTCCACATGGAATCATCGGATGATGAAGGTACTCTCAGTGCAGATGAAGTGCCTGATTTAGAGGAGGATACTACTGTGCCGATGGTGCAAGAGGCATCTGGATTGCAGCCTGGGGCTGCTAGGCTTCCTACTGGAAGTGCTGGACTCTGGGTTGATCCAAACATGGTGCAGCCGGTGTTGCCTGCCTTTAGTGGTTATGCAGGGTGTAGAGTGGATTGTGAACATTATTTGCCTATACAGTATTTTCAGTTGTTTATGGATGATGTATTTTTGGGTGAGATTGTTGAGCAGACTAATTTGTATGCTGAACAGTTTTTGAGGGACAACAGTGCCAGACTTAGGCCCCATTCTAGAGCTACCCGGTGGAGTCCCACAAATCTGGAAGAGATGAAGAAGTTTTTGGGTTTGACTTTTTTGATGGGTTTGATAAGGAAGCCGTCCATGGGTTCATATTGGTCTACCAGTCCCTTGATGGCAACGGCCATATTTCCTGCAGTTATGACTCGTGATCGGTATTTACTTTTGCTTCGGATGCTGCATTTTGTTGATAATGGTTTGACGTTGCCACGAGATCACCCTGAATGTGACCGTCTTTTTAAGATTCGGCCTGTTCTTGATCACTTTGTAGATCGATTTTCAGAGATCTATACTCCAGGGAAAGAAATATCTATTGATGAGTCTTTGGTCCTGTTCAAGGGCCGTTTGTTTTTAGGCAGTACATTCCTAGCAAGAGGGCACGCTATGGAATTAAGCTGTATATGTTGTCTGAGAGTAGGACAGGATATGTTTTTAATTTGCGTGTGTACACTGGTAGGGATTCCACTATTGACCCCCTGGTTGTCCGTCCACTTTTGGAGTTTCAGAGAAAATTGTGTGGGATCTTGCTAGAGTACTGTTTAGCAGTGTAGAAGTTGTACCTTGATAACTTCTACACTGCTGTGCAATTGTTTAAGGAATTGTTCAAAGTGGACACTTTTGCTTGTGGCACAATCCGCTCTAACCGTAAAGGTTATCCAAAAGAGCTTGTTTGCAAAAAACTTCAGAGGGGACAGTGCAGTGCCTTGCGTAGTGAGGAACTGCTAGCTGTGAAATTTGTGGACAGGAGGGATGTGTACATGCTGACTACCATCCATGATGAGAGTACTTCACCTGTGGCTGTTTGGGGTCAGATTGCTGAAGTGCGCAAACCTGTGTGCATTTTAGACTACAATAAGCACATGGGTGGTGTTTATAGAGTAGATCAGAGGTTGGAACCTTACACTGCTATTCGTAAGTCTTACATTTGGTATAAGAAGTTGGCCATCCATCTCTTCAATTTAGCAACTTTCAATGCTTTTGTTGTGTTCAAGGAGTGTTCTCCTGCGTCAAAGTTGACTTTTGTTCAGTTTCAGGAGTCTGTCATAGGCAGCCTTGTTGTTGTGGAACAGGCAAGTGTTCCTAGAGTTGGAGTGGTGGAGGATGTGGCTCGATTGAAAGATCGCCACTTTCCTGATCACATTCCTCCTACACCCTCAAAAGACTTTCCCACTAGGAGATGTAGAGTCTGTTGGTGAAGAGGTACGCGGAAGGAGACTCGTATGTACTGCCCTGAGTGTCCTTCTAACCCTGGGCTGTGTGTGCCTGCTTGTTATAGAGCGTACCACAAGCAAAAGAATTATTGGGAGCAACCATGAGTGGTAAAGTGAACTGCCTGGTCTGTAATGTTTAAGAATTGTTGTTCTGTTTCAAGGTTGGCATTAGTGCAATGTATTTAGTTTCTGATTTTGTGTTAGTAGATTTGTATCTATTTGCAATTTGTTTGTGTTTTCTTTTTTGTATAAAAAAATCCTAAATGTGATGGTGGTGTGTGTAGGCTGGTGCTTGGCTGGCGGTGTGCGTGGAGTGGCGCTTGGCTGGCGGTGTGCGGGGAGTGGCTCTTGGCTGGTGGTGTGCGTGGAGTGGTGCTTGGCTGGCGGTGTGCGTGGAGTGGCGCTAGGCTGGCGGTGTGCGTGGAGTGGCGCTAGGCTGGCAGTGTGCGTGGAGTGGCGCTAGGCTGGCGGTGTGCGTGGAGTGGCACTAGGCTGGCGGTGTGCATGGAGTGGCGCTTGGCTGGCGGTGTGCGTGGAGTTGCGCTTGGCTGGCGGTGTGCGTGGAGTGGCACTTGGCTGGCGGTGTGCGTGGACTGGCGCTCGGCTGGCAGTGTGTGAGTAGTGACTTGCTGCTGGTCACTACACACACTGCTAGCCGAGCGACACTCCACGCAATCCATCAGCTTGTGTGGTTGCTGTGTTAGGAATGTGGGCGTGTGAAAGTGATGGGCCCTTGAATGGCGCTGTCTGCTGGTGTGAGTGTTGTAATGTGATGGGCCCGCGGCTGGTGGTGTGAATGGTTTTGTATTTGTCACACGTATGAAAGGTGTATGAATGGCCTGTAAAGAGGTTGGTGCCTTGTCGTGGCTTTACAGCTCACGAGCTGTGAGTCAATGGTTCAGTTTCTCGTCCTTTCAATTATTAACAGTGCATTTCATTTTTGTGAAATCACTTGTTAATACAATTGTATATACTGAACCATCACTCACCCTCGTGCCAAATCCAACCAGTATGTGTGTGTGTGCTTGAGGATTAGATGGCTGTGCAGTAATATTTTTTTTTGTCTTTCTCAAGCAGGTGTACCTTGTCCCTTTTTGTGAATGTTGTAATGTGTTTGTTTCGTGCCTGGGGGTGTGAATGGTCTTGTGTGTATCACGTATGAAAGGTGTGTGAATGGCCTGTAAAGCGGTTGGGGCCTTGACGTGGCTTTACAGCTCACGAGCTGCGAGTCACTGGTTCCGTTTTTGTCCTTTCAATTATTGACAGTGCATTTCATTTTTGTGAAATCTCTTGTTAATAAAATTGTATATACTGAACCATCACTTGCCCTCGTGCCAAATCCAACCAGTATGTGTGTGTGCTTGAGGAATAGATGGCTGTGCAGTAATCTTTGTCTTTTTAGTCTGTCTGCCAAGGTGTACATTCCGTCTAAGAATAACCTACCAACTGTAGATATTGTCGTAAACGAAACACCCATGGGAGTACATGGTGATATCTCTCTTGTGGATCCCAACAAGTTATGGTACCCACAATGTCCTGCAAACCTCAAAATGTCTGTCACATTTTCCTTGCAATATTGTGCCAAAATTTTCACGCTGCAGAAATAAACAACACATTATCTCAAAATGACCTGGTTTTGCAAGGGGGTCACCTGGGTTTTGGCCCGGGGCTCGGCGGCCACATAGGGAAACCTACCAAACCCACACATTTCTGAAAAGTAGACACCCGGGGCTTCCAGGGAGGTATGGCTTGCGTGGATCCCCCAACGTTTCCTTACCCAGAATCCCCTGCAAACCTCAATTTTAGCTGAAAAAATCACTTTTTTCACACATTTTTGTGTGGGAAAGTGTGGCATCACTGGCCTCACACAAATTTCCTACCACCCAGCGTTCCCCCAGGTCTCCCGATAAAAATGGTGCCTCACTTGTGTGGGAGGCCCAAGTACCCGCGACAGGCAAGGGCCCACAACGTATTGAGGCGACCTCAAAATGGCCTTTCACAAAACCACCTGGTTTTGCAAGGGGGTCACCTGGGTTTTTGGCCCCGTGCTCGGCGGCCATCTAGGGAAACCTACCAAACCCACACATTTCTGAAAAGTAGACACCCGGGGCTTCCAGGGAGGTATGGCTTGCATGGATCCCCCAACGTTTCCTTACCCAGAATCCCCTGCAAACCTCAATTTTAGCTGAAAAAATCACTTTTTCACACATTTTTGTGTGGGAAAGTGTGGCATCACTGGCCTCACACAAATTTCCTACCACCCAGCGTTCCCCCAGGTCTCCCGATAAAAATGGTGCCTCACTTGTGTGGGAGGCCCAAGTACCCGCGACAGGCAAGGGCCCACAACGTATTGAGGCGACCTCAAAATGGCCTTTCACAAAACCACCTGGCTTTGCAAGGGGGGTCACCTGGGTTTTTGGCCCTGTGCTCGGCGGCCATCTAGGGAAACCTACCAAACCCACACATTTCTGGAAAGTAGACACCCGGGGGCTTCCAGGGAGGTATGGCTTGCGTGGATCCCCCAACGTTTCCTTACCCAGAATCCCCTGCAAACCTCAATTTTAGCTGAAAAAATCACTTTTTCACACATTTTTGTGTGGGAAAGTGTGGCATCACTGGCCTCACACACATTTCCTACCACCCAGCGTTCCCCCAGGTCTCCCGATAAAAATGGTGCCTCACTTGTGTGGGAGGCCCAAGTACCCGCGACAGGCAAGGGCCCACAACGTAGTGAGGCGACCTCAAAATTGCCTATCTCAAAACCACCTGGTTTTGCAAGGGGGTCACCTGGGATTTTGGCCCGTGCTCAGGCGGCCATCTAGGAAACCTACCAAACCCACACATTTCTGAATAGTAGACACCCGGGGCTTCCAGGGAGGTATGGCTTGCGTGGATCCCCCAACGTTTCCTACCCAGAATCCCCTGCAAACCTCAATTTTAGCTGAAAAATCACTTTTTCACACATTTTTGTGTGGGAAAGTGTGGCATCACTGGCCTCACACAAATTTCCTACCACCCAGCGTTCCCCAGGTCTCCCGATAAAAATGGTGCCTCACTTGTGTGGGAGGCCCAAGTACCCGCGACAGGCAAGGGCCCACAACGTAGTGAGGCGACCTCAAAATTGCCTATCTCAAAACCACCTGGTTTTGCAAGGGAGGTCACCTGGGTTTTTGGCCCGTGCTCGGCGGCCATCTAGGGAAACCTACCAAACCCACACATTTCTGAAAAGTAGACACCTGGGGGCTTCCAGGGAGGTATGGCTTGCGTGGATCCCCCAACGTTTCCTACCCAGAATCCCCTGCAAACCTCAATTTTAGCTGAAAAAATCACTTTTTCACACATTTTTGTGTGGGAAAGTGTGGCATCACTGGCCTCACACAAATTTCCTACCACCCAGCGTGTCCCCAGGTCTCTCGATAGAAATGGTGCCTCACTTGTGTGGGAGGCCCAAGTACCCGCGACATGCAAGGACACAAAACGTTTTGAGGCAACATCAACATTGCCTATCAAAAAATGTTTTGGGCCCTTGCCTGTCGCGGGTACTAGGCCGACCCACACAAGTGAGGTACCATTTTTCTCGTAAGACTTTGGGGAACGCGGGGTGGGTGGAAATTTGTGGATCCACGTAGATTCCAGAACTTTCCACCACAGAAATGTGGGGAAAATGTGGTTTTTTGACAATTTTGAGGTTTGCTAGGGATTCTGGGTAACAGAACCTGGTGGGAGGCAGTCCAGTCACCCCATCCTGGATTCCCCTGGGTGTCTAGTTTTCAGAAATGTATAGGTTTGCTAGGTTTCCCTAGGTGCCAGCAGAGCTAGGGTTAAAAACTACAGCTAGGCACTTCGCCAAAAAAGGGTCATTTTTCACTGCGAAATTGAGGTGTGACCACGTTGCGTTTTGCGCCGTTTCCTGTCGCAGGCACTAGGCCGACCCACACAAGTGAGGTACCATTTTTCTCGTAATACTTTGGGGAACGCGGGGTGGGTGGAAATTTGTGGATCCACGTAGATTCCAGAACTTTCCACCACAGAAATGTGGGGAAAATGTGGTTTTTTTGACAATTTTTTATGTTTGCAAGGGATTCTGGGTAACAGAACCTGGTGGGAGGCAGTCAAGTCACCCCATCCTGGATTCCCCTGGGTATCTAGTTTTCAAAAATGTATAGGTTTGCTAGGTTTCCCTAGGTGCCGGCAGAGGTAGGGTTAAAAAACTACAGCTAGGCACTTTGCCAAAAAAGGGTCATTTTTCACTGCGAAATTGAGGTGTGACCACGTTGCGTTTTGCGCCGTTTCCTGTCGCAGGTACTAGGCCAACCCACACAAGTGAGGTACCATTTTTCTCGTAAGACTTTGGGGAACGCGGGGTGCATGGAAATTTGTGGATCCACGCAGATTCCAGAACTTTCCACCACAGAAATGTGGGGAAAATGTGGTTTTTTTGACAATATTTTAGGTTTGCAAGGGATTCTGGGTAACAGAACCTGGTGGGAGGCAGTCCAGTCACCCCATCCTGGATTCCCCTGGGTGTCTAGTTTTCAAAAATGTATAGGTTTGCTAGGTTTCCCTAGGTGCCGGCAGAGCTAGGGTTCAAAAACTACAGCTAGGCACTTTGCCAAAAAAGGGTCATTTTTCACTGCGAAATTGAGGTGTGACCACGTTGCGTTTTGCACCGTTTCCTGTCGCAGGCACTAGGCCGTCCCACACAAGTGAGGTACCATTTTTCTCGTAATACTTTGGGGAACGCGGGGTGGGTGGAAATTTGTGGATCCACGCAGATTCCAGAACTTTCCACCACAGAAATGTGGGGAAAATGTGGTTTTTTTGACAATTTTTTATGTTTGCAAGGGATTCTGGGTAACAGAACCTGGTGGGAGGCAGTCAAGTCACCCCATCCTGGATTCCCCTAGGTGTCTAGTTTTCAAAAATGTATAGGTTTGCTAGGTTTCCCTAGGTGCCGGCAGAGGTAGGGTTAAAAAACTACAGCTAGGCACTTTGCCAAAAAGGGTCATTTTTCACTGCGAAATTGAGGTGTGACCACGTTGCGTTTTGCGCCGTTTCCTGTCGCAGGCACTAGGCCGACCCACACAAGTGAGGTACCATTTTTCTCGTAAGACTTTGGGGAACGCGGGGTGGGTGGAAATTTGTGGATCCACGCAGATTCCAGAACTTTCCACCACAGAAATGTGGGGAAAATGTGGTTTTTTGACAATTGTTTATGTTTGCAAGGGATTCTGGGTAACAGAACCTGGTGGGAGGCAGTCAAGTCACCCCATCCTGGATTCCCCTGGGTGTCTAGTTTTCAAAAATGTATAGGTTTGCTAGGTTTCCCTAGGTGCCGGCAGAGGTAGGGTTCAAAAACTACAGCTAGGCACTTTGCCAAAAAAGGGTCATTTTTCACTGCGAAATTGAGGTGTGACCACGTTGCGTTTTGCGCCGTTTCCTGTCGCAGGCACTAGGCCGACCCACACAAGTGAGGTACCATTTTTCTTGTAAGACTTTGGGGAACGCGGGGTGGGTGGAAATTTGTGGATCCACGCAGATTCCAGAACTTTCCACCACAGAAATGTGGGGAAAATGTGTTTTTTTGACAATTTCTTATGTTTGCAAGGGATTCTGGGTAACAGAACCTGGTGGGAGGCAGTCCAGTCACCCCATCCTGGATTCCCCTGGGTGTCTAGTTTTCAAAAATGTATAGGTTTGCTTGGTTTCCCTAGGTGCCGGCAGAGCTAGGGTTCAAAAACTACAGCTAGGCACTTTGCCAAAAAAGGGTCATTTTTCACTGCGAAATTGAGGTGTGACCACGTTGCGTTTTGTGCCGTTTCCTGTCGCAGGCACTAGGCCGACCCACACAAGTGAGGTACCATTTTTCTCGTAAGACTTTGGGGAACGCGGGGTGGGTGGAAATTTGTGGATCCACGCAGATTCCAGAACTTTCCACCACAGAAATGTGGGGAAAATGTGTTTTTTTGGACAATTTTTTATGTTTGCAAGGGATTCTGGGTAACAGAACCTGGTGGGAGGCAGTCAAGTCACCCCATCCTGGATTCCCCTGGTTGTCTAGTTTTCAAAAATGTATAGGTTTGCTAGGTTTCCCTAGGTGCCGGGAGAGGTAGGGTTAAAAAACTACAGCTAGGCACTTTGCAAAAAAAGGGTCATTTTTCACTGCGAAATTGAGGTGTGACCACGTTGCGTTTTGTGCCGTTTCCTGTCGCGGGCACTAGGCCGACCCACACAAGTGAGGTACCATTTTCTCAGAAGACTTTGGGGAACGCGGGGTGGGTGGAAATTTGTGGATCCACGCAGATTCCAGAACTTTCCACCACAGAAATGTGGGGAAAATGTGTTTTTTGGATAATTTTTTAGGTTTGCAAGGGATTCTGGGTAACAGAATCTGGTGGGAGGCAGTCCAGTCACCCCATCCTGGATTCCCCTGGGTGTCTAGTTTTCAAAAATGTATAGGTTTGCTAGGTTTCCCTAGGTGCCGGCAGAGCTAGGGTTCAAAAACTACAGCTAGGCACTTTGCCAAAAAGGGTCATTTTTCACTGCGAAATTGAGGTGTGACCACGTTGCGTTTTGCGCCGTTTCCTGTCGCAGGCACTAGGCCGACCCACACAAGTGAGGTACCATTTTTCTCGTAAGACTTTGGGGAACGCGGGGTGGGTGGAAATTTGTGGATCCACGCAGATTCCAGAACTTTCCACCACAGAAATGTGGGGAAAATGTGTTTTTTTGACAATTTTTTATGTTTGCAAGGGATTCTGGGTAACAGAACCTGGTGGGAGGCAGTCCAGTCACCCCATCCTGGATTCCCCTGGGTGTCTAGTTTTCAAAACTGTATAGGTTTGCTAGGTTTCCCTAGGTGCCGGCAGAGCTAGGGTTCAAAAACTACAGCTAGGCACTTTGCCAAAAAGGGTCATTTTTCACTGCGAAATTGAGGTGTGACCACATTGCGTTTTGTGCCGTTTCCTGTCGCAGGCACTAGGCCGACCCACACAAGTGAGGTACCATTTTTCTCGTAAGACTTTGGGGAACGCGGGGTGGGTGGAAATTTGTGGATCCACGCAGATTCCAGAACTTTCCACCACAGAAATGTGGGGAAAATGTGTTTTTTGGACAATTTTTATGTTTGCAAGGGATTCTGGGTAACAGAACCTGGTGGGAGGCAGTCAAGTCACCCCATCCTGGATTCCCCTGGTTGTCTAGTTTTCAAAAATGTATAGGTTTGCTAGGTTTCCCTAGGTGCCGGGAGAGGTAGGGTTCAAAAACTACAGCTAGGCACTTTGCAAAAAAGGGTCATTTTTCACTGCGAAATTGAGGTGTGACCACGTTGCGTTTTGCGCCGTTTCCTGTCGCGGGCACTAGGCCGACCCACACAAGTGAGGTACCATTTTCTCAGAAGACTTTGGGGAACGCGGGGTGGGTGGAAATTTGTGGATCCACGCAGATTCCAGAACTTTCCACCACAGAAATGTGGGGAAAATGTGTTTTTTTGATAATTTTTTAGGTTTGCAAGGGATTCTGGGTAACAGAATCTGGTGGGAGGCAGTCCAGTCACCCCATCCTGGATTCCCCTGGGTGTCTAGTTTTCAAAAATGTATAGGTTTGCTAGGTTTCCCTAGGTGCCGGCAGAGCTAGGGTTCAAAAACTACAGCTAGGCACTTTGCCAAAAAAGGGTCATTTTTCACTGCGAAATTGAGGTGTGACCACGTTGCGTTTTGCGCAGTTTCCTGTCGCAGGCACTAGGCCGACCCACACAAGTGAGGTACCATTTTTCTCGTAAGACTTTGGGGAACGCGGGGTGGGTGGAAATTTGTGGATCCACGCAGATTCCAGAACTTTCCACCACAGAAATGTGGGGAAAATGTGTTTTTTTGACAATTTTTTATGTTTGCAAGGGATTCTGGGTAACAGAACCTGGTGGGAGGCAGTCAAGTCACCCCATCCTGGATTCCCCTGGGTGTCTAGTTTTCAAAAATGTATAGGTTTGCTAGGTTTCCCTAGGTGCCGGCAGAGCTAGGGTTCAAAAACTACAGCTAGGCACTTTGCCAAAAAAGGGTCATTTTTCACTGCGAAATTGAGGTGTGACCACGTTGCGTTTTGCGCCGTTTCCTGTCGCAGGCACTAGGCCGACCCACACAAGTGAGGTACCATTTTTCTCGTAAGACTTTGGGGAACGCGGGGTGGGTGGAAATTTGTGGATCCACGCAGATTCCAGAACTTTCCACCACAGAAATGTGGGGAAAATGTGTTTTTTTGACAATATTTTATGTTTGCAAGGGATTCTGGGTAACAGAACCTGGTGGGAGGCAGTCAAGTCACCCCATCCTGGATTCCCCTGGGTGTCTAGTTTTCAAAAATGTATAGGTTTGCTAGGTTTCCCTAGGTGCCGGCAGAGCTAGGGTTCAAAAACTACAGCTAGGCACTTTGCCAAAAAAGGGTCATTTTTCACTGCGAAATTGAGGTGTGACCACGTTGCGTTTTGCGCTGTTTCCTGTCGCAGGCACTAGGCCGACCCACACAAGTGAGGTACCATTTTTCTCGTAAGACTTTGGGGAATGCGGGGTGTGTGTAAATTTGTGGATCCACGCAGATTCCAAAACTTTCCATCACAGAAATGTGGGGAAAATGTGTTTTTTTTGACAATTTTTTAGGTTTGCAAGGGATTCTGGGTAACAGAACCTGGTGGGAGGAAGTCAAGTCACTCCATCCTGGATTCCCCTGGGTGTCTAGTTTTCAAAAATGTATAGGTTTGCTAGGTTTCCCTAGGTGCTGGCAGAGCTAGGGTTCAAAAACTACACCTAGGCACTTTGCAAAAAAAGGGTAATTTTTCATTGTGAAAATGTGGTACGTCCACGTTGCATTTTGAGCCATTTCCTGTTGTGGGCACAAGGGCTACCCACACAAGTGAGGTACCATTTTTATCGGGAGCCTTAGGGTAACACAGAATTGTAGAGCAACTGTTATTACCTATTGACTTTCGATGCATTTCTGCCTTCCAAATGAAAGACAATGTGTAAAAATAAGTCATTTTGAAAAATGACCTATAATTCTCATGCTAGTATGGGTACTCCCAATTTCGGAAATGTGCAAATATCTACTGTTTCTAAAATCTACATTTTGTTCCCATTTCAGAAATACATAGGTGTCTTTCATAACAATTTTTCCATGTATACATTTTCCCAAAATAATTGCTATATACCCGGTACATAATAAAAAACCATTGCAAGATGCTGCTCAATTATTGGCTCTGGGTTCGTCGGGTTCTTGGTGAACCTACAAGTCCTATATATCCCCACAACCAGAAAGGTCCAGCGGATATAACGGTATATTGCCTTCAAATAGCTGTCATAATTAGAAGAAGTTACAGGTGAAAACGTTGACACAAATGGCTGTTTTTTTCAACTAATTTTCAATTTTTCCTTTATTTAACTGTTAGTTTCTATAAGGAAAACTTTAAGGATCTACACAAATGACCCCTTGCTGAATTCAGAATTTTGTCTACTTTTCAGAAATGTATAGCTTTCCAGGATCCATTATTGGTTTCATACCCATTTCTACCATTAACTGGAAGGAGGTTGAAAGCACAAAAAATAGCAAAAATAGGCTATGTCCCAGAAAAATGCCAAAACTGTGTAAAAAAGTTGGTTTTCTGACAAAAGTCTGCTTGTCCCTGAAAGCTGGGAAGATGGTGATTTCAGCACCACAACCCCTTTTTGATGCCATTTTCAGGGAAAAATCAAGACGCTTTCATCTGTAGCCCTTTTTCCCATTTTTCAAAAAAAAAACAAATTTAGCTGTATTTTGACTAATTTCTGGGTCCCCTCCAGGGGAATCCACAAACCCTGGGTACCTTTACAATCCCCATGATGTTAGAAAAAAAGGATGCAAATTTGGCATGGATACCTTATGTGGTCAAAAAGTTACAGGGGCCTAAGCGCGCACTACCCCAAATAGCCAAAAAAAGGCTTAGCACAGGAGGGGAAAAGGCCTAGCAGCGAAGGGGTTAAGTCTGAGCTTCAGCTTAGCTGCGGGGCAATATTCACTGCGACGCCACACACGCTCAAGAATCTTGCATTCATGTTTAAGTGCTTTGAGGTCAGGGCTGAACCAAGGTTTAGAGGGAGATTCCCTAGACAGCCTAGGAAGAGGGGCGAGGCTAGCGTGTCTACTACATCAGAAACCCAGCTCGTAAATCCAACAAGTCGACCCTCAAGATCCCCGGAAAGGGCGGGCCTGGAAGCTTCCAAGGCCTGGTTGAACGCGAGTGGGTCAATTCTACCAAACCCATTCATAAATCGAGATGGTCCTCGTTATGGTATAATCCTAAAATTGTTGCTGATATTGACTCTGAGACGGTTTCTTCCTGGGCTATTAAAGGTCTTACATTGGTTAAAGATCTTTATGACTCTAATCACAACCCTCTTCCCTTTTCTTCTTTGGCTAGAGAATATAATCTTAATAATATGGATTTTTATTCCTTTTTTAAATTGAAGGTTGCCCTTTCCAAAATATCTCTTTCTACAGAGTCGGTTACTGTCTCACTTCTTTCTATGTGGTATCGCTCAGGACATACTGCTTCGAGAATATATAAGTTTCTATCTGCTCCACTTCCTTCACAGTCTACAATTACACAAGATAAATGGTCTCATCATTTTGATAATGATATTTTTAAACACATTTCACAAGAGACCTGGCAGTTGATTGGGAAGCTTTCCCTACGTAATAAAATTGCTCCTTCTCTTATTCAAAATAAATTGCTTGCATTGAATCTCCTGCATTGGACCCCTGCTCGCTTACATAAATTGAAGCTCAGCGACAACGATCTTTGTTGGAATTGTAATTTGGTTTCAGGTACTCACCAACATATGTTTTTGGAATGTACGTTACTGCAATCCTTTTGGGGTTTAGTACGGAAACATTTATCGCTAATCTTTAATATTTCGTTGGAGCTCTCTCTACCTATGATCTTATTGGGACCATGGGCTATAACATCTCCTTTACCCCTTGATACTATGGATATGCAGTTATTGGATCTACTTATATCTATTGCTGTTAAAGTTATATTAGCAGAGTGGAAATCTTTTAATCTTTTGTCTTATCATACTTGGTGGGCATGGGTATCATATCTTCATGGGGCTCATACTTTTGTTGAAGAGAAGCATTACACTCCTTCCATTTCTAGTAGTGTTTGGAGGTCATTGGATAAATATATGAATTTATCTTCTCAGGGGTTGGTAGCTCAGTATCCCTTTGATTCTATTATTTAATTTGTTTCACTTATTGAAGCAGTTGTCCCCATCTCTTCTTTCTTCTTTCCTATCTTTCCTCTTGCTCTCATGCATGCGGGGTGCTAATATGGGTTCAGCATAACTCTGATATTACACTTAAGATGGTACTCTCTGGCACAGAAGGCAGATTTGTGATTGCGCATTGCAGGCAGGGTCATTTTGAGGCACTACTGATAGGCGTGTATGGCCCTAACTATGACGACCCACAATTTTATCACACACTGCACAAAAAAACGATAACATATAGACACATACCACATATATGGGGAGGTGACTTTAACTGCGTTTTATCCCCTGAACTGGACAGATCCAAAGGCCCACCACGCAGACCCATGGCGTCAACCTGTGCCATCACTGCTATAGCATAGTCAGGTGGACTAGTGGACACCTGGCGACAAACCAATCTCCAAGCAGAGAGTACACACATTATTTTACTGTCCCCAACACTCACACGCGCATTGATTTTTGGCTAATATCTAGGCCTGGGCAGTGAACTCCGCTCTGTTTGCAGAGTTTGCGGAGTTTTCTGCACTCTGTGCTCCATGGAGCTCACGGAGTGCAGAAAACTCCGCTTCGTGTAGTGCAGTGGAATTTTTTCCCTGCTCGCGAACTGTAAGTTTGCGAGCGCAAGCTGCCTCTCAGGTAGAATTTCTACCTGAGCGGCAGGAAGACCAGCGCGAACGGCAGTTCGCACTGCACTACGCACCTTGCAGAACTTCGTGGAGTTTTTTGTCACTTCTCGGAGTTCTGCATAGCAAAACTCCCCGAACTACGCCCAGGCCTGCTAATATCCCTCTCCCTGCTGCCACATGTGGAGACCAGTGAGCACCTTTCTAGAACCTATTCTGACCACTCCCGAGTACAGCTTACCTTGCGTGTTCTAGTTAAGCAACCTAAAATGATTCCATGGGGGTTTCCACAGTACTCACTCCTAGACCCCGTGTTTCAAAATGACCTCACGCAATCAATTGACGAATATTTCATTATTAATACAGGCAGTGTCACTAAAATGTCCACGATTTGGGAAGCCTTGAAAGCATATATTCGTTGTATCACGATCTCCAATCATGCAGGAGTGCTAGCTATATTCGGAGTCGACTACGGAGACTAGAGGGGGAGCTGAAAATATTAGAACTAGTACTGACGCAAAAGCCAAGCCCGGAATTGCAGGCACAGATTAAAGCTGCCTTAGACAAATACAATGAGCTAGCCCAGACCGAGCTCACACATTTGGGGAAGTACGCCACTGCCAGGGTGTATGGTGAGGGAGAGAGACCTAGCGCCACACTAGCAGCCCTGACCCGATCAAGTGGAACTGCTAACAAAGTGCCCAGAGTGCAGGGAAGTACAGGTGAACCCATTAGTGGAGTGACGCAAGTAGTGGACAGATTTTGCAAATACTACTCTGACCTTTACACATCTCGCCCCACTATGGCAGAGGAAGACACAACGGACTACTTAACCCATATCAAAATAAAATGGCTTACTAATGAGGATAGGGAAAGGCTGATAGCTCCTCTCCGCCCTACAGAAATAATTGTGGCACTTAAAGAGATGCCCAGCGAGAAGGCACCTGGAACCGACGGCCTTACGGTAGCCTTCTACAAGACATATCAGGGCAAGCTGGTCCTCCATCTAGTGAATCTCTTTGAAGAGATGGCCCGTGATGGTACCATGCCGGTTACCATGCGAGAAGCGATGCTGATAGCAATACGGAAACCAGGGAAACCTGAGGAGCACTGCTCTTTCTATCGGCCCCTGTCACTGCTAAACACTGACACGAAATTATTTGATAAAATTCTAGCGAATAGAAGAGCCCTTCTGCTTCCAAGTATCATAGGACCTGAACAACCTGGGTTTGTTCCTGGACAAACCCTGACCAGTAACCTTAGAACTCTGTTTGGCAGGGCGGGGCAAGATGGCGGCTGCGTGACCTGTGTGAGAGTCACTCCTCGACCGCTGTGGTTCTTTTGTGGGGTCATGCCTAATTGAGCCTGATGGTTGAGAGGAATACAGTTGAAATGGAATCGTAACCTCCCTCATTCTGGATGACTATCTTTCAGGAGATTTACACCTCGTGGAAACGTGCGGCGAGGCTTGGTTTTAGCGTTCTGCTAAGTCGGACGTACCTGAGGGCTTGGCGGGCGTGCTTCGCTGGGAGCAAGCAGCTGTGTGAGAGCGCGAACGTGAGCGCTAGCCAGAACAGGATGGGTCCACGGAGAGCGGCTCCAAGGGAGGGAGCGACCGGCTCCAAAACTGTTCCAGCGCCCAGAAAGCTGCCTGTATCAAAGGAGACTGAAGTGGCTCACACTCCCATTCAGGGAAGAGCGGAGAGGGCGGGGAGCAACGGCGGGTCTGCCAGGAGCGGAATACAATCTTCAGAAGGAGTTGTGAGAGGGAAGACCCCGACGGTTCCAGCGATGTTCTCTGGCAAGCCGGTAAGCGGAAAACAGATTAAGCCGCTGTTGGAGAAAATGTCAAACACACTGACAAATGCCGGCACTGGCTCTGTCACTGCTACTAACATAGCTTGCAACAGTGTATCTGATGTGACTGAGATCGCTACATTGGATCCTCTCAGTTCTGTTGAAACTTGCATTTTGCCTAATGTCCCTGAGGTTTTAAACACCCTAGCACGGGGAGCAGGAGAAGAAGTTTCTAATTGGAGGGAACATGAGGGGGGAATGGATGTAATCACCATCTTAGCCCCTACCGAGTATGTTGGCGAGCAGCAGGAAATGGGGGACATTGTGCCTGGTACTCCAGACGGGGAAAACTTTTTTTCTTTGGCAGAAGAATCTGATCTCAATAATGCCAGTGATCTTGACAATACGGATATTGATGCCTCGGGGATGACAGCGATAGCCCCCTACGACTGCAGATACATTAAGGAGGGCTACTAACCGATCGAATCATGCTAGGAAGAAAAGCCCCGCGGGCTTACGACATGGCAGCTCTCACTCCGACACTAATGAGCACCTTCAATGGGATTACTCTACTACTAATTTGGTTGCTGAGGGGGAGCAAGGGCCAGGATTCCAGGCGGAAGCTACCATTGTTTCGGAGAGTAAATTGGAACCGGTTCCTTCAATTGGTTTAATTTACGCAACGCTAAAGGCTAGGCAAGTAGAAGCTCGCCAGGAGCATAAAAGAGCCCAACTCGCTACTAAAAAAATCCAGGGCGCTATTCGTAAAACTACAAAAGCCTGTTCTGAGATTGTTGTAAGAACTACCGCCCTGGAGGAACGTGTAGTAGGATTAGAGGCCGGGTTGGAGAGCACCGATCAAAAAACCAACACCAACGACGCAAGAATGATGGATATTTTGTGGAAACTTGAGGAATCCGAAAATAGGCAGCGGAGAAATAATTTACGTTTGCTGGGTATTGAAGAGAAAGCCGAGGGGAGTGATGTACGAGGTTTTGTACTTAAGCTTTTCAAATCCGCTTTCCCAGAACTATCATATTGGAACTGGGAAGCTGAGATTCAGCGGGTACATAGATTTCCCCTAATGGTAAAAAGCAACCCTGGCCCTAATCCTAACCCTAAGCCTCGAGCAATTTTAATTTTGTGGGGAATTTTCTTTTGCGGCAGGCGATATTCGAAAAGGCAAGACCGGACGCAAAAAAATCAGCTGAGGCCAGACATTTTTTGTACGGCCAGATTTTTGTCACACAACTGTGGAGAGAAGATGGCGGCTGCGGCAGCTGATAAGCCCCTTTCAAAAACTTGGATGTGAAGTGTATTTGATGAACCCTGCTCGGCTGAAAGTTATTTATCAGGGTAGGGTTAGGGTGTTCACTTCTGAGATACAGGCGGAAAATTACCTAAAGGAGGTTAATGGTGGTTGAATGAGTCTGGGACTTTCTGAATTTTTTTTTCCTTCCTCCTTCTGTCTCCCTACGAGTGAGCAGGCCGGAAGTTAATGATGTGATATATTGTATGTACATGGGTGATTACGGTATTTTTGGGCTGTTCTAAATTTTAATTGAGTTGGTTCTATCCTGTTTGGGTTTTTTAAGATAGGTCGGGGAGTGACAGGGGTCTCACACTGGAATGCGGGAGGCATCACCAGGGTCTGAGGATCTTTTTTGCCTTATTGAGGGGTGTGGGGGGGATGGGTGGGGGCGAGAGCGGTGGATCGTATTTGGGAGAAAGGGGTCTGTATGTGGGGTAGGTTCGGATTGTTTTGAGATGTATTTTGTAATGACTTGGGATATTAGGTATCTAGATTTGTTAGCCATTAATAATGGGGTGTATTAGGATTGCTTCTATGAACATTTGTGGTTTAAATAACGCGGTAAAAGGCGTAGAATAAAGGAAGACATTCGCTTCTTGAAGGCAGATATCCTTTGCCTCCAAGAAACACACATAGAAGCCAGCAGAAATAAAATTATGGAGTTTCAGGGGTTTCAATTAGTCTCATGGACCAAGCAGGAGGTCAAGACTAAAGGTGTAGCAATATTCGCACGCCGGGGCATGGCAAATTTTACTCGTTCTCTTTCCGATAAATATGGTAGATGGGCTATTATACAATGCTCAATTGATAATAGTTTGTTCACATTATGTTCTGTTTATGGACCAGTAGTGGATGATCCTGAATTATACAATTGGTTGAGTTTAGAACTGGTGGGCTGGCCATCCCCGATTATACTATGTGGTGATTTTAATATAAATTTGGGCTGTGCAGTATTTAATCACCCTGGTTCAACATATCAAGGGCGGAAACCGAAGGTTTTTAAGTCTCTTTCCCAATTAAAAGAGCTGCACGGGTTAGTTGATATTTGGGCACAGTTAGAGGGTAACGACCCAGGGTTTACTTACTTTTCTGCTCCACACAGAACTCACGCAAGACTGGATTATTTTTTTATTTCTCAATGTCTGGTGCCGGCAGTAAAATCACTAAGTTTCCTAGGGTAATGTCTGATCACAACCCTCTGGTACTTGAAGTGAATATCAAATGTAAGAAACAAATAACCGGTTGGACTTTTAATAGGGCTTTGTTGACTGATAACTTCTATAAGGAGCATATGGCAATGTGGATCACTAGATTTTTAAAGGAAAATATGGGTAGTACGGGTATTCAGAATGTCTGGGATACTTGTAAAGCAGGGATCAGGGGGAGACCTCGCAGTTTGGGTGGGAGACTCAGAAGAATGAGAGGAATAAGATCAAGGAGCTGTACGAAACATTGGGGAAAGCCGAGACTAATCTCGCTAAGGTATTATCGGAGGGTGGGGATGCCGAAACAGCTCAAACTAAGATTATAATTGCGAGATCTGCTATAACGGAAATCTCATCTGCTAAATCGGTGGGTAGATACTTAGCCTGGCGGTCTAAACTCTACGAGAGCAATGAAAGGGTCAGCCATATGTTAGCGGTCCGGATCCGAGAAAAAGTGGCACAAACTCAGATTACGGGTATTCTTGATCCAGATCTTGGGTTGGTTACTGATGCAGGTGCAATTCTCTTGGCTTTCCAGAAATTTTATCAGACGTTATACCTGGAGGATATAAGTGATAATTGTGGGATTCAGGATGAAATTAATAGATATCTTAAGGCGGTTAAGTTGATTCAATTGACTTCTGTAGATCGGGATAATTTGGATGCTCCGATTAGCCAGGAAGAAATACTTAATGCTATTGACTCACTTCCATCCGGCAAAGCTGTCGGGCCTGATCTTTTACCCGGCGAATTTTATAAGATTTTTCGAACACAGGTGGCGGCAATACTGCTTGAGATATTTCGTTTGGTTCAGAGCGGGGACACACCTCCAGAGTCTTGGAGGTTAGCAAAAATTGTTATATTTTTAAAGAAAGGGAAAGTGGCGACCGATCTAGGGGCATATCGGCCCATAACCTTGATTAATAGTGATGTTAAAATTTATTCCAAGATCTTAGCAAATAGATTGGCGAGAGTTATTAAAAAAATGGTATCTCCCCAACAACATGGTTTTGTGCCCGGTCGGGAAACTATTGATCACATTCGTCGGACAATAACATTGTTTGATTATACCAAGGTTACAGGAGACCCTATGGCCTTAATTCTGCTTGACGCAGAAAAGGCATTTGATAGGGTCTCCTGGTCTTTTTATGGGCCGTCATGAGGTATTATGGTATAGGGGATGGATTTATAAGAGCAATTCAAAGCATGTACAAAGATCCAACTGCGACAATTGCCCTGATGGGAGCACAGTCGGGGGTAATCAATATTAAGCGTGGAACGAGACAGGGCTGTCCGTGTTCCCCTCTCTTATTTGCTATCTACATTGACCCTTTAATTAGGAAGATTCAAGAAGACCAATTAATTCAACCTGTGCATGCTAGAGGGGGTGACGTCAAAATTTTGGGCTACGCGGATGATTTAGCTATTATAACAGCTGCTCCCCGCCGGGCTTTAGATGAAATAAATATTTCGCAATTTGGCAAAATCTCTGGCTATCATTTGAATGATGGTAAAACCCAAATTGTTATAAATGATAAAGCTATATTAGTGGATTCACGGATAGTTGCAAGTGCCAGATATTTAGGTATTGAAATAAGCTCCAAACCCGAAGATATTGTTGATATTAATTTGAAACCATTAGTGCAAAAAATTAAATTGGATTCTCGTAGAATGAATAACTTATATCTGACATTAATTGGTAGAAGCAATGTCATTAAAATGATATTTCTGCCCAAAATATTATATTGCTTTAGAGCAATTCCTTTAGATATAAATAAAATTTGGTTTCAGAAGTTAGATCAGGTTGTCTCATGGTTTTTATGGGCTGGACAGCGCCCAAGGAGGGCTTTTAGATATATGACTCTACCTAGAGATAGGGGAGGGTGGGCCGTCCCTAACTTCCAAATTTATTATTGGGCTACTGCACTGAAACAGATGGGGGAATTGTTAAATGGGGGCAGTTCAGGATGTGTTGAAATTTCGATCTATCATTTAATATATGGGACTGCAGCCAGGGGACTTCTGATGCGCCATATAGATTTTGCCTATTTTAAGAGGGTCAAATTTAAGGTTCTGCTAGGTGCTTACAGGGTTTGGACAGCTGTCAGGAAAAAGTTTGGGATCGGGCGGATACATTTATATTCACCTTTAGCAAATAATGCTCTATTTCCGGAAATATTCCAAGATGTATATTTTAAAAATTTGACTCAAAAAGGCATTTGGTGTATAGGGGATCTTATATCCAATGCTGAAATGCTTACTTTCGAGGCTATTAAAGAAAGATTCGGGATCGAGAACAAATATTTTTTTAAATATCTACAGATAAGGGATTTCCTTACTAAAAGACTTTGTCAGTGGGATCGAATCCCTTTATTAGACTTGATTATTCAGGGTCGATCTACAACATCCTCTTTATATAAATTGGTAAATGAGAAGATGGGCGATGATTTAGCCAAACACTATGATCGATGGCAAATGACTTTACAAGCCGGGCAGGGTGAATGTGAAGATTCCCTTTTGTTTAGCCAAACGGCATGTATTTCAGCTAATCTGCAGGTACAATGCTATAAAACATGGTGCAACTTATATATGACTCCGGCGCGTATTCACCGATGGGGTGGGACTTCGGGGATACATTGTCCTCGGTGTGGGTTGCTGGCTGCAGATAGTATACATATGTTCGCCACTTGCTCTGGCCTGTCTCAATTGTTGGCTAAAATTGAACTGCGCTTAGAATGTATATTGGGATATTCAGTCCCACTGACTTCCCAGGTTATTATATTAGGGATTTCTAATCAAGAAATGGAGGAGGCTGATAGGAAAATGTTATATATAGCAATGGCGGTATTGCGGTTGTGTTTGGCCACGGTCTGGCTAGATCCGAACCCTCCTCGATACATGTTTGGTTTAGTAAATTATTATTTATTTACAATTGGGAGATCTCCGTGTTTAGGAGAAGGGGAAGTAGGGCAAGGACTAAAGGGGAAAAGATTTGGGAACCTTTAACTAAATGGTTACATAAGGATGAATTGTTAGTATGATTGAAGTATCCCCTTGCTATATATTTGTTAATTTTGTTATATTGATATATTGACGTATCTTTCCGGAATCCACCGCTCAGGGGTGGGTGGGGGTATAAATTCAAAATTTGGGCATCGTGTATGTTTTTTTTTTTCTCTTTGTCTTTTTCTGTGAATTTATGTCACATTGTATTTCATGCCGATGTCCTAATAAATAAAATAAAAAAAAATAAAATAAAAAAAAAGAACTCTGTTTGGCACTGTCACCCTAATTGACCCGGCGGTGTAGGCTGCAGCGGTGTTCTTAGATGCCGAAAAGGCCTTTGATTCTGTAGAATGGCCCTTCATGCTGGCGGTGGTACATCGGGTTTGTTCGAAATGGGATTTCTGGTTGGCTAGGGCAAGCACATAAGCCAGGCAGAAACCACCACTCAAGTCAGGGCAAGGGAGTTACACGCTGAAGATAACCCCAGCTCACCTCCTTGGTAGCTTGGCAGAGCAGTCAGGCTTATCCCAGAGGCAAAGTGTAAAGCGTTTGCGCAACACACACACACACAGCAGCGACACACTAGGCACACCACAAAAGAAACTCCACACAAGGTTATATAAAAAATAGCCTTTGTATTACTCAGAAAACACATTGGAACGTAATCACATATATACACTGTGCCACCTGGCACTAGGTATTACTTTACAGGGATTATATACACGACAGGGCCAATCGGGCCTCTGCCATAACCATTAGAATGCACAGTTAGCAAAGCAGCCAGTAACTACTGGTAAACACCGTACTTAGCATAAACGCATTCTGCATACCTCTACCATAGTGCACCACTGTAAACACTGGTCATCATCAGCTTATTATGCATACATCATAATTACATCAGGCCCCCCTTGGGCCTAAACATAACTGCACCTATTGGGAACCTCAGCACCTCAATAGGCCTGTTACCACTCAATGTCGTTGTCCCCCAGTCAGTGTTCCCAAGAGGGGGTCCTGTCCTGGGCTCGCCCCGCAATGTCACCTTAACACCACGATTGCCCCCGATATCTCGGAAGCGTGCAACTGCCTGCGACCATGCAGCACAGCTGCACTTAGGGGGGGCAAAAGCCGGAAACAATAAGGCTGGTCAGGGTCCTTTGTTGAGGTATCTTTCCTTCTGCGGGAATAACCCCGGTGCGGCCTCCGCACCCGAGTGAGGTGTGGCTAATGGCCCCTCGGGCCGGGAACACAACAGCGCGGCCCGGGAGGAAGGCACTCCGGTCCCCCAAGGCACTCACCCGATGTTACGGCCATATCCTTTGGCCGGCGTTTCCACAATGACCCTTCCGAGTCTCGCCCCCGGGGACTCTTCTTCATGTTAGGGCACTCCAGGACCAGAGCTCCAAATGGCTCCCGTCGTCATCCGAGGGCTGTAGGCAGGCGCGACACCCGGAGCGAGGTCTCCGGCGGTTGCCTTCCGGGAGGAGGCCCCACCTACAACCAGGCTTTGCTCCGCCTGACTTCCAGCTCTGCTTTCGGCTGGACGGCCGCCGATTCGCCCTACTCCGCCGAGGGGGTGTAGAGAAGCCCTCCTGGCGCAATACAACGGGGTAGGCTCCCGGCGTTGCTTCTCACGCTGCCACAGTCTGTCGGTCCAAAGCGTATGTGAGCCCACGAGGCTCGGCCTTCTCTCGTTGTCGGGGCCCCGCCCACAACCAGGCAACAGCCACCTGGCTTCCTTCTGTTCCTGCGGCACAGCGCTCATGAGCGCAAAGAAAAACCACGAACGGCTCCACGCGTTCCCCAAACAGCTGGGGAAGCGCCCGCAGTGCTCCTGAGGGCAAGGCACAGAGAGGAGGGGCAACTTGCAGCACCCGCCTCACTCTTAGTGTCTGGGTCGGATTAAAGCGCCCACTACACTGTGATCAGTAGGGGGAGGCAGACAGCACAGCGCTGCCCTCGCGCTAGATTCCAGGTTGGGCAGGGCTGGGCCCAGGCAGGCCAGTTCACAGGGCCCTCCAGCAGAGGGGGGGGTTGGCAGTTCCTCCTAGCGCCCAGCAGTCCTTCAGCTCCAAGCAGGTACACCCTTTCATGGGGTCACAGCCCCAATATTTATACCAGCTATGTCTTTGTTCTCCCCCAGGCACAGGGCTCTGTGCCCGGTCCAAACTAGTTCTGGGGGGCACTTACACATTTCTTTACAGTGCACAACACCCTCCTTTGTCAGTGTAGGCTCTGGCCCCAGACACACCACAGGGGGGCGGAGCCAGCATTGTGGAAGGCAGGCACAGTCCTATTCAGGCCCAGGTGCTACTCCTCCCACTACTCCAAATGCAGATCGGCCTATTCAGCCTAGTGCTGACTCACCCAGCCTCTCTAGAGCCACTGCACCTTCCCAGCCCCTGTCATCCAGAGCCAGACATGCAATACACATCAGGCAGGCGCAAAGACACATAGCACACAGAAATGCCCACTTCTAAAAGTATAATAAATAAATAAATAGTATAATATTATAATAGATAATAAATCTGCGAACACCATTACGCAGCATTTATTACCACTATTCCAAACATACCAAATGTGATCACTCTACTCCTCTCATGCCAGGAATTACCACTGAAACACATATCAGGGAATCCCCAATGCATTCCTATGAGAGGGCAGCCTCACAGTAGTGAGAAACCAAATAGGCTGTTTGTCACTACCAGGACATGCCACACAGTTAAGGCACATGTCCTACCTTTTGCCTACAGCACACCCTGCCCATAGGGCGAGCTAGGGCCTACCTTAGGGGTGACTGATATGTAGTAAAAGGGGGGTCACAGACGTGGCACCCACTTTATGTGCCACGTCACAGCGGCAGTATACTGCTCGCGCAGGCTCCGCAATGGCAGAAGCCTGAGACAGGTTTGAAAGGCTACTTTGGTGGGTGGCGCAAGCAGCGCTGCAAGCCCACCAGTAGCATTCAATTTACTGGCCCCGGGTATATGAGATACAACTTTACAGGGGTCTAATAGGTAAATTAAATATGCCAAAAAGGTGTAGACCAATCTTACGACGTTTACCATAGAGAGCACATGCACTTTAACACTGAACAGCAGTGATAAAGTGCCCAGAGTCCTAAAACCACCAACACCATGTCAGAAAAAAGACTAGGAGGAAGGCAACAAGTTCAGGGATAACCCTGCAAAAAGGGCCAAGTCTAAAAGGGTGGGAGTGGGAGAAGTCTACAGCAAATTAATTCAAGTCTTGTACTCGAATCTCACGGCCGAATATACATGAACAGGACACTATCTGCTCCTATAGCGTTCACACGTGGAACCCGACAGGGATGTCCGCTTTCCCCCCTCTTATATGCACTGCTAGTGGCACCCTTGGCATATGCTCTACGTGAGTATCACTCACACCGGAGCATACAGTTCCCAAACTACAAATTCATCATATCGGCATATGCAGATGACACTTTGCTATTCGTCAGAAACCCAGAGAAAAACGTAGCACCAGTACTACGGGAAGTGGTACGATTTGGCGGCCACTCGGTATTGAAAGTCAACAGGGGGAAATCGCTGATATTCCCGCTCACAGCATCTACTACTCCTACCCCAACTGAATTCCCCTTAGTGTGGACTAACGAACCAGTGCGATACTTAGGAATACAGATACACTCGGACCCTGACATAGTAATAAGGGAGAATTATGGAACAGCAGTGCAGCGACTGACAGGAGCAATAGAGCATTGGACAAGACTGCCTCTCTCACTACTAGGCCGCATAGCACTTATGAAAATGATTGTCCTCCCTAGATTTATCTTCCTATTTGCTAATATACTGATATTACTACCAAAAACGGTATTTTGTACATTACACATGCTTATGATCCATCTAGCATGGGCAGGGAAGCAACCACGGGTAGGATGGAACACGTTGACTCTCCCCTACACTTTGGGTGGGTGGGATGCTCCCGACCTAGAAGCATACTATAGAGCGGCGCAGATCATGCAAACGTACTATTGGTTTAATGGGCCACAAGACCTTCCACATTTGCACCTGGAAATGGAAGCCCCTGCCCCAAAATCGCTCCCACGCTATCTGCTTACCACAGCGCGACGCAAAGTTCGAATAATTCACCCTATAGGCACCACGAGTTATCTACTCCAAATCATGGCAAACGAAAAATAGGCTCTGCTACTGTATTCACCAAAACTCCCCACAGAATGGTATATCTGGTTTCCATTGAGCGCTGATGGGGCAGTAATGTGAGCATTAAAGCAGGTGAAAATATATAACATGGGGGACTTTTTAAGGATGGAACCCTGAGACCCTGGAGAGAGGTCTTAGAATTGATATCTGAGACTCCGCTAAGCGTTACTAACAACTGCCGCATTTGAGTGCGGACAGGGCAGAACCACCTGAAATAACCCCCTGACATACCTACTGGAAGCAACCTCCCCAGCCCAAAGGGCCTCGGCGCTGTATAAATTTATGCGACATAACGATGACATGGCTAGTAGAAAGGCAAAACTGGAATGGCAGGCAGACTTGGGTGTAGCAATCACTGACAAACAATGGACATACTGTTGCTCAATTATTAAGACCATATCGCAAAATGGCAGGCATCGTTTAGTACACTTTAAATACCTCAACAGAGTATGCTATACCCCAGCCCGCTTATATAGGTATGGACTGCAAGAGGAGGATAGGTGCGTAAGATGCGGCGCTGAAAGTGCTGGGTTCTTTCACCTGGCCTGGTTCTGCCCTGAGATACACGCATTCTGGTTAAAAGTGACAGCAGAGCTTCAGGGAATGGTAGGGCAGACGGTACCAGACTCCCCAACATTAGCCCAGCAGGGACTAGACTCAGGGGTTCCTAAACAATATAGAAAACTAGTGCCAATGGGCATGCTGTTGGCCAAGAGACGAGTGGCAATGCGCTGGATGAGGGGCCTGGTGCCGACGATTTCGGACTGGTACGCTGACATGACCTATTGTAACACGCACGCAGACACGTATAATGCTTTGATACCGACCCGTAGCAGACCCCACGACATATGAGGACCATCTAGAGAGTACTTACATAGTAAGGTAGGAACTGACACCGACATGGATAGCCAACACTCAGAGGGATGGGACAGGAGGAGAGAAGTGCAGGAGAAGGATAGCAATGGGGAAGGTGCGCGTTGTAGTATAGGACTGCAGCGCTATAGATGACGGGAGATTTGCTCTGGCCACGTGAATGTTTACAAGATACAGCTAACTATTGACGGTGGGAAATACATGTATAACTAGGTGGGGGGCGGGTGATGCCGGAAATGTAACCCTATTAATGACCTCGCATAGTAACTTGTGTAAGTCCCTGATGATGTGCGGATTTCCCCAATGCCACACGTACACTTTTAAATTATGTTTAAATTGTAAGAATGCCAACAACTCGGAATGTACTTTGTCTGAAAAATGATAAATAAAGTTTAAAAAAAAACTCTGAAATTCCTACTTGAGCATTGGGATCAGTCCTACGTGAAAGTGAATCTACCTGCAGTTGAAAATGATCATGAAGCAGGAGGCAAACAAAACTAGTGAAGAAGCTGAAGGAGCTTCAACAGACAAACGTGAAAAGACCACTTTAACACAAAAGGAGTGTATCAATTACTGGCCCAGTGTAGGAGGGATGGCCAAAATTGCCTTTCCCCATCCACATTAAACGTTGCCAAAAGGAGGGCAATTTTGCCATTTCCACAACCAACTCTTATCGATTACGAAAAAAGAAGAATGCAGGAGAAATGCCTAGCAAATCAAAAATCCTCATTGCAGTCATTGTGAAATTCAAGGAATGTGAGAATTTTGTGCCACCCGGCACTGTGAGGGCCAGTCACTTTAATTAAATTATTGGTAATTACATTAGGGGGCTGGCCATTGTAACAAACCTATTTGTAATTACAATGGCCGGTGCCTGACAGTGCCCTTTAAAGGGACCTCCCAGCAGGGATGTTTAAGTGTGGTGCCTACCTGACAGGAGGACCCTGCCAGGCAGGTGCTGTGCCCATTATTACTTGCTGGTAGCATTAAGCTAGCTACATTGACCAGCCCCTCAGAGAGCCCCAAAAACTGCAGTGCTTTTTTGTTTGTATTCTGGCCACAAAGCAGCAAATCAGGTCCAATTTGACTCCGTGGGTGAAAAAAACAGGCAACACTAGAAAATGAAAATAAACTAAAAGAGATACTACCAATATAGATATCTCAAGTTTTTTTCTCTTTGTTTGCGTTTCGTATAACAATACAATACAAGGCCACGGCTTTAAACAACTGCAGCAGGCAAGTAACGGGGGAGTGTGGGGGGGGAGGGGGTCGGGAGGAGTGGAAGAGAGGGAAGGGGGAGGTAAGAGCAAAAAGGTCATGTACAGTTAGTATCATAAGCAGTGCTTTAAATGGGCCGGTACTCACCGGTACTGAGTACCGGCACTTCTTATTTTTATCACCCTGAGTACCGGCACTTCTCTACGGCCGTGGAGAGTACCGGTACTCATGGAGGGTAGGCGCATTGGCCTCTAGTGGTAGTAGCCTGTCTCTTTGTTCAGCCAAATCACTTTTAAAGCCCTGAGCTGAGCCCCCGCTGAACTATTCAGCGTGGGCTCATTTGCATGATATCCCAGTGTTCGTCGTCATGCTGTGTTGCAAGGAATCGAGGCAGCCCAGTTACAGCACAATGAGAAAAGCCATGGGAGATTAAAAGGGCTTTAATCCCACCTGATTCTTTTGTGTGAGTGTCTGCTTATGTGGGTCTGTTTGCCTGCTTGTGTGTGCGTGTTTTTGTGAGAAAGATTACAAAATAAGGAAAGGTTAAAATATCACCGTTTGACTTTCATTTTGTATAAGGAATTAACCTGATTTGTTTATAAAAAAGACATTTCTCGTGTGTATTGCAACTAGTATAATAAGCCGATAAACTTTGCATGTCTTGCATTTAGCCCCGCCCCTAGCCCCGCCCACTCACCACATTTAAATGAGTACCTGCACTATCTTTTTCCCATTTAAAGCACTGATCATAAGTACCCACCAAATTTCATATCCTGCCCTACACTGTTTATCAAGAACATGCCACAGATCAAAGGCAATGCCTGTTGGGGCCATCTTTTAGGAGACACCCAGAGGGCTTTATTATATTGGACCTCACATCAGAGTAACGGGACACGCATTATAACCAGTTGCTGAACTGCTCATCTCAAGGCCTCCCCTGGACTTTATCTACTGAGTGATGTCAGCTTGCGTGTCTGGTGTGGGAGCATCCCGCAATCTCAGATACGCCAATATTGGTTCCCATATATCTTTAGGTTGAGTCGTAGCGGGCAGCAATTCCCAATAAGCAGCTAGTTGTTCATGACAGTAACCTGCATCTTGCAGCCAAAGTGCAGCCCAAGATGCGGCCTTTCTCCCCTAGAGTTTGGCAAGTTGGTGTTTGGCCAATAAGAGGACCATGGCAGTCAGGATTCTGTGCTCCGGTGGCACGTCTTTAACGTACCCTAAGAGGCTTACTACTGGAGTCTGTGAAATAGGGTAACCAGTTATCTGTTGGAGAATATTGTGTACTGTGTGCCAATAATCCACGATTTTGGGACATTCCCAAGCAAGATGTAGGAAAGAGGGCATCGAGCAATGTACACAATTCGCCTTCACTCTGAAACCCATGTGGAGCAACTGTATGGGTGTGTGGTATAATCTAAGCAGAAATTTAAAATGTATAAATCTGTAGTTGGGTGATAAAGCTGCAGTTTGTTCACAGCAATACTCCTATTGCTCAGTCGTCATGGGAGGGTCTGTGTCCATCATCCACTGGGTATAGGCTTTTGGGATATATATTGGCACCTTGTCTTGCATAATGGCATACAGTTGTGTAATCAGCTTATGGTGTGAGGTATTGGTTAGTAAATGTTCCAGGGCGTCTAACATTGGTGGGTGCTTGGGAAATGTACTGTGTAGAGCATTACATGTGGCTTGCAGCTGATGGTTTAAAAGTACATCCATCACCATGGGTCTAGGGATAACCGATTGTGTAGGTGGGGAGAGGAAGTGGCCTTCTGGGTGTAAGTCCATGAGTGCGGTCAGTTTCCGCTTGTGTGCTCTGAACTTTACACTCGTGTTCAGCAGTGCCGGTATCATTGGGTTGATAGCAATAGAAATGTATTGAGGCTTAGCGTGGTGTCTCAGTCCGTCCCATGTCCATCTCACGCAGTCGAACGTAGTAATCTCTGCGCGTGGGTGCTTGTATCGTTGGTATAGTGTTGTGGACAGAGGAGTGAGGTGGGTTAAATCGGCCTCTACGGCCACATGTGGTTGAAACTTGGTGGGATATAACCAGAAGTGAACATATTAGGCTTGGGCACATAGTGCATATAATGCCAAGTTAGGTGCATTGAGCCTGTTCTGGCTCAGGGGGAGAGTGAGAACCTCTCACGCTATTCTGGGTTGTTTAGCAGCCCTTGCAAGTGAGATTAATTGAGAGCTTAGATGGTGGAAAAAATGGGCAGCATGGCAGTGAGAGGTTTAAAAATAAATATAGAAATTTGGGCAAAACCACCATTTTAGCTATTACTTATCTCCCCGTTAAGGATACTGGAAGACAATTCCAAGCTGGAATTCTGTCTTCCATCCAGGACAGTGTTCTACCATAGTTAGCGCTCCACAGTACATCGGTGTCTTGACTGAGCTATATACCCAAGTATCTAACAGGTTCCATTGCCCATGTCAAGGAGAGCGCCAATTCAAACTGTGTTGTGTTGTCCATGAGGGGAAAAATGATAGATTTAGCCCAATTCATTTTGATACCCGACAGCCCCCGAAGCGAATTACCTGTCGTATAACAGTGTCTAGATTGGATTGTGGTTCGCGGATGTACAATGCCACATCATCTGCATACATGGAGACTAATATTCTTTGCATTCTAAGGTTAAGCCCTCTATGGGTGTGATGTTGGCTGCAAGGGGCTCCATAGCAATGGCGAATAACACTGTGGATAAGGGTCAGCCCTGACGGGTACCCCGTGTAATAGGGAACGGATTTGATATCATTCCATTTAAGTGCAATCTTGCAAGCGTTTATGAGGTAAATGAAATGAGAGCTGAAACCTAGGTGCCAAAGGAGGCCGAAGAGGAAGGACCATTCTAATAAATTAAACGCCTTGGTGGCGTCTAAGAGATTGGCTATTGCAGACAAGCCAGGCTTCACAGTATGCATAATCGCGTACATCATTTTTACCAGAGACATAGGTCCCTACCAAAGAGAAAAAGCATAAGCACAGAACTGCAAATTAGCTCTGTGTTGGTGTATCCAAATGGAAAGTATTTTGTTTATTCCACATACAGTAAAAGGAACAATACATTAACAATCTAGTGGGTAGCATAGCACGGTATGGAAATCAGCAGATTTCCAGACCTCAGGCATTCACTTCTAAAAGTGACATTAGCAATACATTTTCAAGACAGTCACAATGAGAAAGGACAACTTGTGCTCCACATAAATTATCATACATTTGGAGTCACGGTGTGGGTGTCGATGACGTTTCAATCCCTGCTCAAAAGTAGGGGGTGTCATCATCAGGACAAGAGGTTATTTAGATGCCTGAGAGAGCCTAAATAATGGCAAGGAAAGAAGGAGGGAAAACCCAGGGAAAAAAAGAAGAAGAAACAGGGTTAGGAGAGGGCGGTTGAGTGGTCACAATAATTTCAAGACCATGCTTCTATAGATGAGGGATGAGAGACCGAACGTCCTGAGCGCAATGCATGACCAATTGTGAAAGGATACTATGGTGAGTTACACATTACCTCCCGTCCCTCCCTCGCCTTCCTTCAGCACTAATGAGGCCCCGCCTCCCACCCAGACCCACCCCCAGCATAAAAACTCTGCCCGCCCCCACCTCCACCTGTTTTTTTCTGTCTCCCTAGTGAGACTTACCTTCAGTTCCTCCCTGTGGCGGTGCCGGGGAGTCTTCGAGTTGGTTCTCTGCGACGGCGGTGCCCTCGACAGCGTTCTCCTGGCGGTGCCTCCTCTCCTCGTCTCCCTCGTGGTATGGGGGCGGAGCGGTGGCTCAGGAAGCTGCTGCATTGTTTGGCGGTCCTCCTGTGGCTGGGGCTGTGTTTCCGGGTCGTGGCTGCCTCCTCTCGGACTGCACTCTTCTGGGAGACCTGGTAGGACGGGTTTGTGCCCGATCTTTTATTTTGGCTGGCGTTTTTGTGGTTTATTTCCTGTTTTTGGCAGTTTCCTGGCCTGGGCTTTCATTGGATGGTTCCTGGTGGGTTTTCTCTACATTTAGGTGTCGAGGTGTTGCTTCTCCATTCCTCTGCTGCCATGGGTCGCAAACGGGTGTTTAAGAGGAACAACCTGGTTTCTTCTTCCTCTTCTTCCTCTCCTGATGGTTCTCCTGTTCCCCCCAAGTGCCCTCGAGGTTGGGGCCTTTCTGGGGGTGATGTGCCTCTCATGTCCAAGGATGAAGTGCAGGGCATGATTGAGGCTGCGGTGGCTAAGGCTCTCTTGGCTCGTCCGGTGCCTGCTGCTCCTTCGCGTCCTCGCTCGCTGGATCCTGCTGGGGCTGTTTCCCTGTCGGACGAGGAGGGTCCTTCTACCTCCTCTGGGGGAAAGTATATCTCCAGGGAGGAGCGGTGGGATGTTCTGGCTCATGTGCGGGACAATTTGGGGTTCCCTCCGTTCCAGCTGGGGGAGAGGGATGGGAGTCTTTTTCCTCAGTATGCTTCTCCCTCCAAGTTGGGCATGCCCTTTCAGGGTCCGGTCAAGGACATGGTGTTGAGGGAGTGGCGTGAGATCGATAAGTTGCAGGTCCCTCGATTCCTTCAGAAGCTTTACCTTTTGGAGGGGGAGGATGCCTTGCCTCACAGTTTGAAACTGGACTCTATCCTGGCCACTCTGATTGGCAAAACTGCAATTCTGCCTGAGGATTGTACCCCGGCGGATGCTACTGATAGGAAGGTGGACTCTGGCCTTAAACGCTCCTTTGCTGCTGGGAACCTGGCGCTGCGGGCTAGCCTTTTCTCTGCCTACTCGGCGCAGTCTCTGGTGCAGGATTTCGAAAAATTGGCTGCCGCGGTTCAGGAGGGGTCTGAATGCTCTGACCTCCTGGCTGCTATGGAGCAGCAGGCTAGGCTGCTGGCGGACATTTAGTCAGACGTGATCAAGTCTTCCGCTATGTCCACTGGAGCTTTGGTGGCGGCGCGTCGTTCCCTCTGGCTCCGGTCCTGGAAGGCTGATCCTGGAGAGAAGGCGGCTCTGTTGAAGTTGCCTTTTGATGGACTGGCTCTGTTTGGGGAACAATTGCCTGCCCTGATTTTGAAGGCTTTCAAAGAGCGGAAGCATGCCTTGCCCTATAAGGGCGGTTCGGCTCCGTCTGGCAGGCCTTGGAATAGGGCCCCTCGTTCTTCCCCTAAGCGTGATTCTCGTCAGTCTTTCCGCAGGCGGCGTTTTCAGCCCCGTTTTTCTCCCAAGCACGCTGCCTCCGCGCCTAAAGGCCCTGCCAAGAAGGGTCCCTGACAACTACTGTCTGGCCGGTTCCCTGCCGGTGGGTGGCCGTCTTCAGCGTTTTCTTCCTCGGTGGCAGCAGGACGTTTCGGATGGCTGGGTCCTGAGCACTGTGGGTCATGGGTACGTGATCGACTTTGTGCTGGTTCCGCCGGATTCGGGGGTTTGGCTGACTCCGGTGCCTGTCTCCGGTCCCCGCAGGGTGGCTCTGCTGGACGGGGTGTCCTGTTTGCTTGCCAAGAATGCCATCTGCCGGGTTCCTGTCGCGGAGATGGGGATGGGGACCTACTCTATTCTGTTTCTGGTGCGGAAGGTGACCGGCGGCTTTCGGCCTGTCCTGGATCTCAAGTGGGTCAACTCCTGGGTTCGGCCCGTTCATTTCCGCATGTTGACCCTTCAGGCCATCATTCCTCTGGTTCAACCTGGCGACTTCCTGGCTTCCGTGGATCTCAAGGACGCCTATCTCCACATCCCTGTGGCCGCTTCTTCTCAGCGTTTCCTGACGTTCGCTGTGGGAGACGCCCATTTTCAGTTTTGCGTGCTTCCCTTCGGCCTCAGGTCCGCGCCCAGGGTTTTCACAAAGGTCCTGGCGCCTCTCATGGCTCTCCTTCATGCAGAGGGGGTTTTCATTCATCCTTATCTGGACGACCTCTTGCTGCATGCTGCGGGGGAGTTACTTTTGCTCGCTCACATCGGGAGGGCCTTGGAGGTTCTTCAGGGGCACGGGTTCTTGGTGAACTGGGGAAAGTCTTCTTTGGTCCCCTCTCAAGACATGGTGTTCATCGGGGCTCGTTTTCAGACTTTGCTCGGCCTTGTTACCTTGTCCGACAAGCGCTTGCTCTCTCTTCAGTCCCAGGTTCGGGCCTTGATGTCCCGGGCGGCTTCTCCGGCGGTCCAGTGGCTGCGGGTGCAGGGGCACATGGCTTCCGTGGTGTTTCTGGTTCCTTGGGCTCGTTTTCATCTCCTCCGCCTGGCCAACTGGATCCTGTTGGGTTGGTCTCCGGGGTCTCAGAGTCTCCTGTCCCTGCTACCCATGTCGGACCGGATCCGGGGGAGCTCTCCTGGTGGCTCTGCCGGCGTCACCTTCTGGCCGGGGTTTCACTGGCTCCTCCGGCTCCGCTTGTGGTGACTACGGACGCCAGCCTGTCCGGATGGGGTGCTTGGCTGGGGTCGGATCAGGTTCAGGGGTGCTGGTCCCTGCTACACTCATGGAGGTCCTCCAACTGGCGGGAGTTGAGGACGATTTGGCTTGCCCTGGTGCACTTTCAGGACTCTCTGCAAGGTCGTTGGGTGTTGATTCAGACGGACAATCTGGTGGCAAAGTCCTATGTCAACCGTCAGGGGGACCCGGTCCAGGTCCTTGAACTTGATTGCCAGCGTCATCTTTCAGTGGGCTCAGGTCTGGGTGCTGGGTCTGTCGGCTCTCTACATTCGGGGGGTGGACAATGTGAGGGCGGATCTGTTGAGCAGGGAGATTCCGTCATCTCGGGAGCTCTCTCTCCTTCCCGGTGTGTTCGTCCAGTTGGTGAGTCGTTGGGGCCTCCCTGTGGTGGACATGTTTGCGATTCCGGGGAATGCCAAAGTGGTCCGGTTCTGTTCTCTGGGCAGGAGTCCCGGGTCTCTGGGGGTCGACGGCTTGACCTGTCCTTGGCCTCGGGGTCTGCTGTATGCCTTCCCCCCCTTTCCGCTGCTCCGCTCCTTTCTGGTGCGGGTCCGCAGGGACTGTGCTCAGGTGTTGTTGGTGGCTCCCTGTTGGCCGCGGGCGAATTGGTTTCCTCTCCTGTCCGGGCTGTGTTGCGACCGGGAGTGGGTCCTTCCACTGGTTCCGTCCCCTTTGGAGTTTCCGGCCCTTCCTCTGGATTCTCTGCGGCGGTTGCACCTGATGGCCTGGCGGTTGAACGGCAGGGCTTAGCTGGGTTGGGGGTTCCTGCCCCTTTGGCTGTTACTTTGCAGGCTTCCCGTAGATCCTCTACTCTGCTTTCCTATGCTAGGCATTGGCGGGTCTTTTCGGCCTGGTGTGCTGGCAAGGGTGTTGATCCCACGGTTGCTGACCTCTTTGTGGTGATGCAGTTCCTTCAGGATGGGGCTCTTCTGGGGTTGTCGGTGGCTTCTCTGCGGGTGCAGTGGGCGGCTATTCAGGTTTTTCGGGGCTCCTGGCGTAATTTGCGGGATGACAGGGCTCTGATGCCGCGTTTTTTCAGGGTCTGTTGAATTTGTTTCCCCGCCCTGTTCGGTCCTTCCCTTCGTGGGATTTGCATTTGGTGTTGGATGTCCTGTCTGGTCCTCCCTTTGAGCCCCTTGAGGGTCTTGAGTTGCGTCTCTTGACTTTTAAGACTTGTTTTTTGGTCGCTATCACCTCGGCGCGGCGCTTGGGGGAGTTGGGGGCCTTGTCTTGTAAGTTTCCCTTCTGTAAGGTCTTTTCGGATCGGGTGGTTCTGGTTCCGGTTCCGTCCTTTGTCCCTAAAGTCAATTCGGCTTTTCACCTCAGTCAGGAGGTGATTTTGCCTGAATTCTGTCCTGCTCCTTCCTCGGCTGAGGATTGTCGCTTGCATTGTTTGGATGTCCATCGGGCTTTGCTGTGGTACCTGCAGGTTGTGGAGTCCTTCCGGGTGGGGGACTCTTTGTTTGTTAACTTCGGTCCGGCTAGGAAGGGTGTTAAGCCTTCCACGGCTACTTT
The DNA here is from genome assembly GCA_963921515.1 of Calotriton arnoldi. NCBI lineage: Eukaryota > Metazoa > Chordata > Amphibia > Caudata > Salamandridae > Calotriton > Calotriton arnoldi. The sequence continues at coordinate 3,606,639 of CAWUFW010000659.1, forward strand.
GAGTCGTTGGATTCGGTCCACGGTTTTGATGGCTTACCATCTTAAGGGGGTGGCTCCTCCTGTGGGGGTTCAGGGGCGTTCCACTCGCAGTATGGCGGCTACGGTGGCTGAGTTGCAGGGGGCTTCGGTGGTGGAAATCTGTAGGGCGGCGACCTGGTCTTCTCCCTCTACTTTTGTCTGTCACTATCGAATTGCGAGTCTGGAGCGTTTGGATAATGTTCTGGGCCACAGGGTTTTGTCCTCTATGCGGGACCAGGGATGTTGATCTGCTGTGTTTGGGGCACTGTATTAAATGTTGGTGTTTCTTTATCACTCAGTTGTCCGTCTCTGTTTTCTTCTGCTTGCTATGTCCTCATTAGTGCTGAAGGAAGGCGAGGGAGGGACGGGAGGTAATGCTTCCATTTCTAACGATAATGGCATTACTCCTAGTCCTACTCCCTCGCCTACTCCCTCCCTCCCTCCCGGTGCGGTTCAACTGAGTGCTAGCTCGGCTTGTTTACGTACAGGTGGAGGTGGGGGCGGGAAGAGTTTTTATGCTGGGGGTGGGTCTGGGTGGGAGGCGGGGCCTCATTAGTGCTGAAGGAAGGCGAGGGAGTAGGACTAGGAGTAATGCCATTATCGTTAGAAATGGAAGCATGCTGAGTTAACAAGTGCTGTGATGATATAAGAGTGAAAAAATGCTCAAGTACATGGGGAAATTAGAATGTAGAAGTGGGATTCTTTTCTATGTCCCACCGGTGCAGGGCCACCCTTTGTCAACGGGTTCTCAAAAGAGGATCGACACTGGAGTGAAATCAAAGATAAGTTTTATTACACTCAAGAGCGGGGCTCCATCATACAGACACTGCAAGTATCTGAGAGGGAACTCTCGAACACACATTTAGAACAGTCTTTATACATCATGTCTGGCCTTCAGGCAACACAAGTCAAGTTCCGGAAATTCCAATCCTGCCCAAACGCAAAGCTTTGTCGGCCTCTAAAATCCCGACCCATACAACTTCTCATGATAACATCAAAGAAAGAAGATATACAACGTCCATAGCCTTCGGCAGGGGTGGTTATGATGAACATCTGCATGCTCGGAACATTCCAACAGGGTCAAGCCTTTATTTCTGCCCGCAAGCACATTTTCTCGGCCAATTCTCGGGGATCAGATAATTTGTACGAACACACCCAAGTAGAAGAAATGCCGCTGAAAAGTAGGATATACGAAATGGCGGAATAGGAAACAAAATGGATGACAGCATAGACTTACTTGACATGGTACAATATTTTACCGTTCAACAGTCCCTCCATTTAGCCTATGCTAATACATTTTGTTCAGTCAGAAGAGGTAGTCCGATATGAGGATTGTGCATGAGAAAGCATGCATGTATATCCAGGGTCAGTAGAGAGAGCAAGCAGAATCTGTGGTTGTGTCATCGTTACATGTGCATTTACCTCAGTAGCATCATATACACTATTTACATCGATATTCATTAGGTCATCCATTTCCTGACGAAGCATCAGTTGTTTGTTTCCCTCATGTATGTTTATCTTCTTGGGGGAGCAGGGTGTGCACATAGAGGCGCAAAGGGAACATATCACGGGCATGCACTGTATACAAAGGCAGCACCCCAATATAGCGCCTCCAATGCAGGCCGCTATGATCAGCAATTTCCAACCCCAAGATGTTAGGATGCTCCAGAACCAGCTGGACCATGTCCAGGTGCCGGAGTATTGGTGTATTTCGGCAGCTATTTTATGTAACTTGGAAATAGCCTGGTAAACGGAAGGGGCATTATCAGATATATAAACGCAACAGCTAGCGTCTATAATATGGCATGCACTACCGCGATCGGCGAGGATGATGTCTAGAACCATACGTTTCTGCAAAGCCACAAGCCTGGTGGCCTGGAGTTCCTCTGAAATGCTGCCGAGGGCTGCTGCAGTCTGATTGACCACAGCTTCAACCACTCGGGTGAGCCGCCGTATGTTCCTACTATTAAGAGGTGGACCAACAAAGAAGAAGATACCTAAATTGACGTCAACATACTCTTGTAAGGAAGTGTCAGTTTGATCTACTTCACTGACATCTATCATTCTTTTGGACCTGGCTAAGGAAGGACTGCGGGGTGGTAGGCGAGTTCTATGATAAGAAGCAGGGGCCAGATAGACGGGAGGGAGGAGGAAAGACACGTAGCATGTTCCCGACCAACCCTGTGGTAATAAAAATTAACCTTTGTTTCCGCAAATGAAATGCGTATTGTGGGACGCCAGGAAGCTACTATTGTTGGGACCTGTTAAGGTCAATATGGTTTTGCAGTTGCTATTACCTACGGGGATGGCACCGATACTCCTTACACAAAGGGGGGCCCGGGTTTCCGCTACTATTATAGCAGGGAACCCTTTTCCTAATTTAGTTTGTGTCTTCGCAAAGACGTATTTCGTGGCAGAATTTTCTCCAGCGTATTCCTCAGCCTCCCATGCTGACCCTCTTGCTTGTGGGTTGCCCTCGTCATCTGGATAACATGCTGTATTCAACCTTTTATTAAGACCCCCTACATCAGCATTAGAAACGTCGTTAACTTCTGCGGCCCATAGGAGCTCGAACCAGGCACGACAGGAGCCATTGTGGGAAAATGGGAGTGGTATAAGAGGTGTTCCCCCCTTCTCCAGGAGGCGGGCAATATCCCGCATACCCAACAGTTGGAAATATTGGTTTTGTTGTGGGTGTAATGTAACATTTGTATAAATGTGTTATTTCTGTAAGATAGTCGGTGTTTCTCCTCATGATGTGGAAGGGTGAAGTGGTGGTGTTCTGGTGGAGTGGGGGTCAGGGGAATAAGCGTGTGCACAGGGAATCTTGCATGCAAAAACCAAGCTATCACAAAAATACATACGACACAAAGGAAAGCTATTATTAGACAAATAATTGTCCGCTTGTGCTTGCACCATCTGGATGCAGGGCGTCTGATAGTTAAGTGATCTTCCTCCATAGTGAATAATTTCAAGGAATGTCTCTAATCAGTTTGTTGCCTATTACTTGCAAGATTTGTCTATAGATGTCCCTTCTTAAACTTTGCAGCCTGTTTCCAACATATATGCCATTGAGTGGAGAAGATGAGAAGAAAAATGACAGCCGCTATCTCCCCTTGTGAGGGACTTCGAGGCTAGGAGCTAGACAAAGTCGTTGGAACGGGCAGCCCAGGAGTCACTAGGGTGATGTAGATGTATATTCTATCTGGTGTCCATTTGGCAGTGTAGGTCAGGGTCTGGTTCATGGGGATGTTCATTCAAGCCACAAGTCCATCTGCAATAGTCTGAAGGATCGTCAAGTACATTGCACTTTTCAGAGGGTGCAATTCGGGTCCTGTATAATATCCGGTCGGAGACCAATCAGGGAACCGAAGTCGTGGTCCAAGGCAGGCAATTGTTATTTTATTTTTCACTTGATCGTGTCAGGAGTCTTCTGGATGGTGAATCCCTTAATCCTATTCATTTAGGGATAGGTGAGGTATCATAAGATGAGACAAAAGGCAAGGATATAAGGACGCCCGGGTATTCACGGATTCAGAAATCCCTGGTCACAAACCGCACTGAACCTAGTTCAGTCGCTTCCGTAACACAGAGTTCTCTGCCACGTAGGTTCTTTAATAGAACCAGACTAGCCGGACCCCCGTTCTGCGACCAATACCTCTATTCAGTGGTGTTTACGAGGTCTCAAATTATACCTGTCTCGTCCTGCTGTAGTCAGATCCGCAAAGAGTATTTCCTCGGGTGTGGCAAAGTAATGGTCTGTCTTTTCCTCGCTGCTGAGGACGCTTTGTGCAACTCCTGGGTTTTCAGTTTCATGGGTCTGACCCAGGCCCTATGGCGCCTTTTTACAGTGCGAAGCGTGAACCCAGTTTCTTCTTTTGGTGACTCGAACTGCCGTCCGTGTAGCCAATAGGACCTGCTCGGGCCCCTTCGAGGTTCCAGGTTCTTTGAGTGCTGAAAGTTCTTGGTGAGGACCCAGTCACCAGGTTGCAGCTGATGCCCAGTGCCCTTGGAGTTGTCGGGCAGTGTGTTGTGTACCTGTTGGTGAATCAGAGAGAGATTGTCTGTCAATTCCTTCATATAATCTAATAAAATAGGATACTCGAGTTCCTTTATTTTCTTGGGACGCGGCAGGCCCCACACATTGATTGGTCTTCCGAATACTATCTCATAAGGGGTAAGACCTGTCCTACTGTGTGCGACTGCTCGGGTGGACATGAGTGCTAGAGGCAGAGCATCAGGCCATCTAAGTCCCGTCGATGCCTGCACTTTGTCCAGTTTGAGTTTCAGACTTTCGTTATGTCTCTCCACTAATCCCGCAGATTGTGGATGATTAGCAGCATGAAACTTCTGACATATGCTTAGACTGTCAGTGATCAGTTTGACGACCTGTCCAATAAAATGAGGTTCATTATCACTCCACAAAATTCTACAAATTCCGAATCGAGGGAAATACTCTTTCAGCAGAGTTTTAGCTGTAGTGAGTGCAGTGTTATCCTTTGTCGGATAGGCTTCAACCCATTTACTGAAGGCACACACTATTACCAGAACATATTTCAAATTGTTGCATCGTTCAAGTTCAATGAAGTCCATTTGCAAGACTTCGAATGGGGCGCTAGGTGGGGAGAACCCTCCTTTTGGAGTGGTTACTCCTTTCCCTGGATTATGTTGCAGACATATCATACAATGTTTGACATGATGTTCAGCTGTTTTCTTGATGCCTGGGTGTTCCCATACTTGTTCTAGCTGTGTAGTTATACTTTTTGCACTGTCATGAGCTGGACCTTGAGCCATTGTTACAAATGATAGCACGTAGGAACTAGGTAGTTTCCACTTGTCCCCGTCTGGGCCCTTTCTCCAGCAATTCTCACTATCCAATATTCCTGTCTTTTCCCATTGTTCTATTTCCTTACTTGTAGCCATTTGCTGGATCTCCCTGACTTCTTTGTTTACCTTTGCGATCTTTTCTGCTGGGGAATATACCACGTACATTTTCTCATGCTGGCTGCGTGCTGTTTCTTTTGCTGTACTATCGGCAAAGGCATTGCCTCGGCCTACGTCATCTACTATTTTCTGGTGTGCACTACACTTAATGATGGCTACACGTTCTGGCAGTGTCAGTGCTGTCAACAATTTCTGAACTAATTCCCCATGTTGTATTCTTGTGCCTCATGACGTCAGGAAGCCTCTTTCCTGCCATAAGCGTCCAAAACTGTGATCAACGCCAAAGGCATATTGACTGTCTGTGAAGATATTTACACTTAATCCCTGACTTAATTCACATGCTCTCAGAAGCGCGACCAACTCGGCTGCCTGTGCTGATTTGTAAGGGATACGGGCTGTTTCCACAATTGTTCGTAGTGTGGTGATGGCATAGGCGGCTGTGGTGGTACCATCAGGTAGCTTAAAACATGATCCATCTACATATAGGTGGCCTTGAGCATCAGGCAGAGGGGTATCAGTAAGATCCACTCGACCCTTCGTTTGTCCTTCCGTGGTAAAAATGCAATCGTGCATATCAACGCGTTGCTTCGAGGGCAGGGCAATAAGGTGGCTGGGTTTAAAGTCAGGCAGCGTTTGAGTGTGATGTGTGGTGATAACAAGGTGAGTTCGTACCCGGTGAGACGAGCACTTGTCAGATGTTGTGTCTTAGTCTGGTTTAACAAAACGTCAACTGAGTGGGGGACCAGAACCATCAATTTGTGGTCCAGTACAAGTCCTGCTGATTGTCTGATTGAAATGGCAGTGGCTGCCACAGCCTTCAGGCAACCAGGGAGTGCGCTGGCCACAGGGTCTAGAATTGCAGAAAGGTATGCGAATGGGCGTTATTTATCCCGGTGTGGCTGTGTTAGGACAGACAATGCGCAACCTTTTCGTTCATGCACGTAGATAAAAAATGGTTTTGTGTAATCAGGTGTTCCTAGTACAGGGGCAGAACATAGTGCTGCTCGAAGTTGTTGGTATGCGCTTTGACATTCTGGGGACCATGGCAAAAGAAATGGGGTATTCTTAGTCGTGAGGGTGAGAAGGGGTTTAATAATGAGGGAAAAATTCGGAATCCAGTGTCGACAGTAGGATGTTATGCCAATCAGTGCCCTAACCTCCTTTTGGGTTCGGGGAATGGGTGTGTATATGATGGCTTTGATTCTGTCTTTAGTCAAGCAACGTTCTTCCCTCCTTCGACAAGAGGTGACCCAAATAGGTAACCTCTGGTCGACAAAACTGTAACTTTTTCTTCGATACCTTGTGGCCTAGTCTAGCAAGGTGGTGTAATAACATTAATGTAGCCTCTGTACATATTTTTGTATTGTCGGCTGCTACAAGAAGATCGTCGACATATTGCAACAAGGAAGCGCCTGGTGGTAACTGTAAGGTATCAAGTTGTCTTTTAAGGGCTTGGCTGTAAATACTTGGGCTCTCTGTATAGCCTTGAGGAGCACGACAGAAGTGAAAGGACCACCCTTTTAGGGAGAATCCAAACAAATACCTGCTGGAGGGCGCAATAGGAATGGAAAATAATGCATTTTTAAGATCGATAACAGAAAAAAACACGTGCAGTTGGCAGGATCATTGTTAATAATGTAGTGATATCCGGAACTACAGGAAACTGTGGTACTACTATCCTATTAATTTCGCGTAGATCAAGTGTGATGTGTGGTGATAACAAGGTGAGTTCGTACCCGGTGAGACAAGCACTTGTCAGATGTTGTGTCTTAGTCTGGTTTAACAAAACGTCAACTGAGTGGGGGACCAGAACCATCAATTTGTGGTCCAGTACAAGTCCTGCTGATTGTCTGATTGAAATGGCAGTGGCTGCCACAGCCTTCAGGCAACCAGGGAGCGCGCTGGCCACAGGGTCTAGAATTGCAGAAAGGTATGCGCATGGGCGTTATTTATCCCCGTGTGGCTGTGTTAGGACAGACAATGCGCAACCTTTTCGTTCATGCACGTAGAGAAAAAATGGTTTTGTGTAATCAGGTGTTCCTAGTACAGGGGCAGAACATAGTGCTGCTCGAAGTTGTTGGTATGCGCTTTGACATTCTGGGGACCATGGCAAAAGAAATGGGGTATTCTTAGTCGTGAGGGTGAGAAGGGGTTTAATAATGAGGGAAAAATTCGGAATCCAGTGTCGACAGTAGGATGTTATACCAATCAGTGCCCTAACCTCCTTTTGGGTTCGGGGAATGGGTGGGTATATGATGGCTTTGATTCTGTCTTTAGTCAAGCAACGTTCTTCCCTCCTTCGACAAGAGGTGACCCAAATAGGTAACCTCTGGTCGACAAAACTGTATCTTTTTCTTTGATACCTTGTGGCCTAGTCTAGCAAGGTGGTGTAATAACATTAATGTAGCCTCTGTACATATTTTTGTATTGTCGGCTGCTACAAGAAGATCGTCGCCATATTGCAACAAGGAAGCGCCTGGTGGTAACTGTAAGGTACCAAGTTGTCTTTTAAGGGCTTGGCTGTAAATACTTGGGCTCTCTGTATAGCCTTGAGGAGCACGACAGAAGTGAAAGGACCACCCTTTTAGGGAGAATCCAAACAAATACCTGCTGGAGGGCGCAATAGGAATGGAAAATAATGCATTTTTAAGATCGATAACAGAAAAAAACGCGTGCAGTTGGCAGGATCATTGTTAATAATGTAGTGATATCCGGAAGTACAGGAAACTGTGGTACTACTATCCTATTAATTTCGCGTAGATCAATAACAAATCTGTAGACTTTGTCCTTTGTATCATCCGGAGTAGAGCGTTTCAGGACTGGTAAAATAGGGCTATTACAAATATTGCTGTCTGTTTCTGCCACCACCCCTTTTTCAATCAGTTCTTCTATTATCTGGACCAATGCATTCTCGCCTTCTTGGGATATTTTGTACTGCGCTATTCGGGGCAAAACGGCATTCTCTTTAACCTGTATGTGTACCTGTTCAATAGGTAACAGACCAACATCAGTATCGTCATCCGCCCACATGGAAGGTGGCACGGTGGATAATTCACGTGGTATGTCCTTGGCGACATATTGTTTGTTGTAGTCAGGTTTACCAAACGTGATATAGACACCATCCGGTGAACAGTAAATTTGTGCATGGAAGTGTTTAAGCAAATCCAATCCTAACAGATTGTCGGGGCAATTCGGTGCGAGGAGGAATGGTGTGTTGGTGGTGAAGGGGCCAATAGTGAGATCTAGGGGTTTGGACACGGGACTAAGGATCGGTTTCCCAGCGAAACCTACAGACAAGTTGTTATGGCCAGACAAGGGAGTCCCAGGGATCAGTTCTTGAGATAGTGCACTTCGTGTAGCCCCAGTATCGACTAGAAACTGTTGCAAGGTCCCCATTATTTCAGCAGTAACATATGGACCTGCCAGGTCTACCGGTATAGGAACTGATCCCTCCTCTTGTCCTACGCTATCCTAGTTGAAATACATGCCCGTGGCCTCTGAGTCGTTAAATTTGTCTGTATAATAATTCTTCGTTGGACCAGTGTTGTCAAAATGGTTACCCCTGTCGCTAGGGAAAGGTCGTTGTAACAGGCCTCTTGTCATTCCCCTCCTTATTCCTCTGCCCTGTTGGCGCAATAGTGGACACTCGGATCGCCAATGGCCTTCTTTTTTATAGTATGCGCATTGGTTCGGTCCTAGAGGATCAGACGTTAGGGGTTCTGGCATGAACCTTTTTGGTGGGTCCGCCCTGGAGACCCCTTGGCCCCTTCCCCCCTGCAGGCCATAGGCTTGTTGATGTAATATCTTTGCCTTTAGGTCCTTATTTTTACCTTCTTTCTTGTCTCTGTCATCATTAATCTGATTTTCGTAATACTGGGCCATATCCAGGATTCTAGTTTGGGTGGAAGTGGCCCATGTACTTTCAGCCAATCTTAATTTCTGTGAAATGTCAGGCAGCAAGTTGGCCACGAATCTATCTACAAATAGGTGTTTGCCCGTATCAGAGGCTGCATCTTGGCCGCTATAGTCGTGGAAGGTCTCTTCAAACCTGGTAAAGAAATCAGAGACTGACTCATCTTTCTTCTGTTTACAAGTGGCTAATTTTGCCCAGGATATTTTCTTCGGGGGTACTACTGTTTTCATGTATGTAATTATTTTATCTGGTAAATCTAGTATGACCTGAGGTGGTTTCTCCCCTGGCTTTCTATCCACATCTATGGCTTCTAGGTGAGGCCAGGTACCTCAAAAGTCAGCGTGGTCCTGTTTACGGACCATACGCCAGAGGTCAGGTGGCAACGTGAGCCCGAAGAACATGTCGATATCCGCTAAAGTCATAACACAAGAGGTCAGTGCGGCACTCATTTCTTCATAGAATGCACTCAGATTTTTTTCTAGGGTCAGGCAAGGAAGCTTTAAGAGCCAATATGTCCGATCTCTTCCAAGGGGTGTAAATCTATTGGAACTGAACCGGGCTGCGCGATCACCCTGGCCATCTCCCGTTGCAGGGTGAAATGCAGGAGTCGCTTCTCGCATTGGGAAAGCCTTAGTCGTCCCTGTTATATATTTGTGGAGTTTTTTTTGTTAGTAAAAATATTTTCTACAGCCTGTTTTAGGGGTACGATCGTCAACGTACCCTCATTTGACATTTTCCAAATTTTACCCAGGACCTTCGGGGCCTCTTCATCAAGGTTATTTCGCCAGTCTTCTATTATTGTATTAGCCATTTGTTCTACAATAAATTGTTGGGTCATTTGTGGGTGTGGTGTCAGGGAAGTGAGAACCTCGTCTAGACCTATTTCGTCGTCCCGGGTCCAACTACGTACCCGGTCTGTTAATATGATATTATCATTTTCTTTAAGGGCGGATCTGTGGGTTCGTCTACGTGAGTTTGGTGTAAGTTTAGGGGTGGTGATTTTGTCGGAAGCGGACGTTGCACAGGAGTAGTAGGCAAGAGGGAATATAATGGAGGTATTTGGACTGGCGGGGAAGGTGCTGTTGGAACATCGGGATTGGGGGCGTAAGGGGGCGGAGATGGTCGAGAAAGTAATTCTTCAAATTCTGAGTCTTCATCGTCTAGACCCTGATTAGTTTTCCCATCTTTCGTCACATATACCTTTTCCATTTGAAGCCTAAATCGTCTGTCTTCACAGTCTATTCTTTCTTCCTGTTCTTTCTGTTTTAATTCTTTAATTTTCTGCAGGATAGTCTGTTCTTCTGACCTTTACTTATCTCTCTCCTCTTTTATTATTTTTTGCTTTATTTCCTTTCTCCATAATGTTAATGAATCAAACATACTTTGCCTACTTTTTTCTTGAAGAGTTGCTCTTCTAGATATCGTAATTTATTTAAATCAAAACTACCGTTAAGTGGCCACTGTAAATTCTTATTTGTTCCATAATGTACTGAACAATATGGGAGAAATACCGTGTTTGATGTACATTTCATGATTGGGAGTGCCTTCTAGAGGTGCCGGCTGTCTCTCTTCTAATATTTCATTTCTACTACAACAACAACATAACATACGGTTTTTGCTAAAAACAGGCATGTTTCTCAAGACTTTTTTAGCAATATTCTTAAGTCAAAACAAATTTATAGGAGAAAATGTTTCTCACATTACCTGTCTAAAACATTTGCAAATGTTTTATCAAGACAAAAGTCAAAGACCAACCAATACGATCCTACCTGATCGCAATTTTCAACTCCCACATGCCGATCCTCGGATCAATAGATCATTTTCAGATTCCAACCGTAGGGCCCCAGTTGAGACCCGCAACCGCCACGAAGGTCAGGTCAATTGGCTGAATTATCACCTCGGCCGCGAGAACAAGTCTCCTCTTGCGAGGCGCCCCTTGGTGTTTCTGTCCTCTCGAAGCGACCTCCTTCTGGTCCAGCCGCGGTCTTCAATGATGCCCAGCATTGGGCGCCAATTGTAGAAGTGGGATTCTTTTCTATGTCCCACCGGTGCAGGGCCACCCTTTGTCTACCGGTTCTCAAATGAGGATCGACACTGGAGTGAAATCAAAGATAAGTTTTATTACAGTCAAGAGTGGGGCTCCATCATACAGACACTGCAAGTATCTGAGAGGGAACTCTCGAACACACGTTTAGTACAGTCTTTATACATCATGTCTGGCCTTCAGGCAACATAAGTCAAGTTCCGGAAATTCCAGTCCTACCCAAACGCAAAGCTTTGTCGGCCTGTAAAATCCCCACCCATACAACTTCTCATGATAACATCAAAGAAAGAAGATATACAACGTCCATAGCCTTCGGCAGGGGTGGTTTTGATGAACATCTGCGTGCTCTGAACATTCCAACAGGGTCAAGCCTTTATTTCTGCCCGCAAGCACATTTTCTCGGCCAATTCTCGGGGATCCGATAATTTGTACGAACACACCCAAGTAGGAGAAATGCCGCTGAAAAGTAGGATTTACGAAATGGCGGAGCACCGCCTTCAAAAATAAGTGTTGTTTTGTTCAGTGCCAGCTGAGGGTTAGTTAGTTTTCATGTTGATGGAAGATGGGTAAGGATTCCTTCTGATTATTTCTTCCAACTGGCAGAGCCTCACTACCAAGCGGCCATCTTGCTGCACAGCTGGGCTCCACCCCCTTAGATATCTCAAGCTTGATATTTATTTATTTATTTTATTTGTTTATTTTTATTTGAAGTTTTATATAGCGCTGGCTAGACTCGGAGGTATCAGAGCACTTTACATGAGGATCAGTGTGTTACAGGTTACATAAGTTACATCAGTTACAATTACAAGTATAGACATAGGAGAAAGACATGAGAATACATAATAAAAAAGTTATTAGCGCGTTGCATAGCCAAGACTAACGTCTTAAGGGGAATGGAAGGAAGAGGTGGAGAGGAAAAACGGGAGGAAAGAAAAGTAGATAGAGTAAGGCAGACCAGAAGGGGGAAAGTACTTCAGGAGGAATAAAGCATTTAAAGCAGTCAATGTGAAAGATAGACAAAGCCGTGAGGAACCGTTCGAAACAATGTCCGAAGTCCGGCTGGGTAGGTGACGGCCGAGGGGATGAGCCATAGCCAGACTCCTCTATAGCTGCATAGGACAGCTCCACTGGGCAACGGCCAATGGTTCTTGGGCTCCGCTGAACGCTAGCGCTGGCTAGAACCGGAGGTATCAGAGCGCATTAAAATAAGGAAATTATTACAGCAGAACAGTGATTACAAAGATTACAATTAGTTTCTGGAGCAAAAAAAAACAAAACAACTGCATGTTGCAAAAATACATCTGTTGAAATAGAGCACAAAATAAAATACTTCAGTTTCTAGAGCAACAGAAAAGAATGGAAAACAAGACCAAGGAGCAAAGCTGGAGAAGGGGGAAAGAAAAGGGCAAGGATACGTAACAAGCCAGGAAGATCGGGCATGGAGAAGAGATTATTAAGTGGATACCAAAACTGAGAGTAAGCAAGTCAGACAAAACAGGAGAGGGTCCAGGTATCGGTAACAATCTAATCCGGTCTACAGAGCTGGGACGGGTAAAGGTAGGGGTGGAAAGGGGTGCCTAACCAAGTCCAACCAGAAGAGAGAAGTGTAGCAGGCTCTGATGGGTCGATGAAGGGCGCAGGTCGCTCCGGTGGCAACGGGCATCGTGGGGACAGTCAAAACCACAAGATGGAGGAACAAGTGACACGGACCCAGAGAGCTAGGTAAACAAGATGGCGGGCATTAAGAGTAAACAAAAAAATCCAATCAAGAAAATCCGATATAGAATCAACCAACCCAAAAGGTAAAGCTGCATGGGGAAAGTAGCAGATGGGTCTGAAAGTAGGTAAGGTTGAAGGTCGCCGATCTCTCCCAGGAAATCCAAGGCAGGGGAGAAAGTGCGGTCACTCAGCTGGCAGATTCAGGAGGAGGCAGCTGCAGGGTCAGGAGGACGAGCAACGCCGCAAAAAAGGAAAGCAAGCTCGAAACCCTAAACAAGGCGTCACAGGCGGGGGCTGGCCGGGCACTGGAGAACTGCGCTCGCGTCCGGGTCCTTCTCACCGGAGTCGTTGTGGGGGAGGGCTCTCTTGTCTTAGAATTTGGCAGGACACCCTAGCGGGCGAAGGAGGGGCCTCCCGCTGGCCAAGGCGCCGCGGCTTGCGCAGTGTTGTCCACCCGCTACTCCTTACCACATCAGCCCCTCTCCCACTAACGCCGACATTTTGGGGCATCTCGCGGCCATGCTCGGCCCCTTCCATCTGCCAGCGCCGTCACGGGGAGCGTCATTCAAGTATTTTGGCCAGACTCACTAGAAGGCAGGAGTGGTGGATCTCCGCATATACCAGAGCCGCCGCTCCGGTGACGCTGCCAGCCAGAATATTTTACTGCTAGGCTTCCTCACACCGCAGGCGACGCCATCTTGTCTTTTCGCCCAGGTTCAGCCGGCGCGGTCAAGACCACTGGTTCTAGCGCAATCATCACTCCTCCATGAGCAAACACAGCCACCATAAGGGCGCCCCAAGGCTGGCAGTCGTGACTAGAGCTATGGGTAGCCGATCTCCAGAGCGCTCCGAGCCGAACACTGGGGTAAGCAGCCTGAGCCGATATTAGTCTAAGCCCCAACAACGGGTCCAAACCTCGGGGAAGGAAGAAAGGCACGGGCGAAAACAACTCCCCTGCTAGGCAAGTGTGCCTCAGAAGTCGGATGGCGAAGGGCATACAGGGATTAGCACCGATGGTGATCCCAGCCCTCAGGAGCTCAGCGGAGCACTCCCGTCCGGTCGGCCATGTGATCCTTTTTCCTTGATATAGATATTGATATAGATTGACATGTTTCAGAATTTGTCTCATTCAAGCTCAGCCAAAGGACAGATTCCTCCATCAATTCTCACTACTGTGACGAATGCTGTAGTTCAAGAAACTATGGTTCCAACAAGTGGTTTTACCAGATCAACATAAAATGTGATTACAATACTTTGTTAATTGCTACTCAAGATGATAGAGGTCTAACAGAACTGACTGCTGATTCGCAAATGTGAGACATGCTGTTACCACTTCTGGGGGAAAGTGCTACTACCTTGCCTAAGCAATTCATTATAATGGCGCCTGTCACTTTGTGGAAATCTCTGTTTCATCACGGCCAGGCTCTTCTTTGTTCAATTATTTTAGCCCTATTTACATACATTCATGCATTCAGGGGCAATTATATGTGCATCAACTTTCATTCTAGAGTGAGGTGTGATGAACATTTGCATTCCTATGGGAATTTTTCATATCATGTTGAAGTATTTCGAAATCGTAACCTATCTTTATTAATTTTCATTGTGTGCATGGACATTCTTGAACTAAGGTTCAGAGAGATTCTCTCCCTCTTTCTGGGATATGAAGACATGCTCTGTACTTTGGCTGCTATCCAAGGAGACCCTGGTTGATATTCAAACTTTTTTGGCTGCTATTCAAGTAGAGGCATTGATGTCTGCCAATGACTTTTGTGATCATGCACTGAGTACATCTTCAGTAAAGGAAGACTCCTAACATTGTGGGATTATTTCCTGGTGTTAATGTACAACAGGTGTAACTGCCAGTTGAAGTTAAACACCAGGACAGAAAAGGATAATATAACCAGGTCATGTCTTCAACTTGAGCTGCATGCTATTCAGTCAAAAGAGACTTGTGACATTTTCTACACCTTCACATAATTAGAGATTATTTCATCTCTAATCTGATTGTTCACATCTTAAACTGCGAACCAATGACATACCTGAGGGTGTCCATCCATGATCAGAGAGAGTGGACAAGTGTCCTATAAAACCTCTTGTCTTTAAGGGCTCAGGGTCAGAAAATCTGGTTACTGTACTGGAGCTAGAGCAGCAACAAACGCTTACAGCTTGACCTGGGTGTCCAACTTTGAAGCTGCATATCCCAGGACAGTGCTGCTGGATCTCTTATGGGATATCAAGGATCTAAGATGAAAACCTCTACTGGGCATTTACTTAGATGTATACCTATTTTTAAGTGTGTCCTATATTATCATGCCTTGTCTTAAGACAAATAATAAAAGTAACTAGCTAGTTTGATTAGGATATAGTGTGGTATAAAAGTTTTGAACATATTGATAACAAAATCATTATCCTCATTCCTGATTATCATGTTATTTGTTGTGATATTGGGTAGTGTTCATTTGATTTTTTTGTATTAATCTGTTGTTACGGAGAGTGCTTGATACTCATACTAGGCATTGAAGGTAAACATTTGTAAATCACTAACCCTCTCCCCCACACTCAAAGCTTTTTTTATCTATGCTTCCACCAGACATAAATGACAATGGCTCACTCCTGCTCCCCCGGTTGGATCCGAAAGACCACAGGTATGTCGCAAACTGACTAGGAAGGTGATTATCTTCAGCTTTCTTCGAATCCCACACCATTAACTAACTTCACCCTTTTGGAGGCCTTATTACTGCTATTATTATTACCATTAGATTGATCGTTACGGCCCTCTACTGATCCCAACTTGTCCTACAAGACACATCCTCAGTGAGGATTACACACTAGAAACCTGTACACTCCGACCTCTCCTCTACTCCGCACGACTTAATCTCTCTCCATCATGCCCTCCCTCGCTCAGTGCAGAATGGACTCCAAACTAGAGAAGTCAGGTACGAATAGCTACATAATTAATTATCTGACCAACCTCTCCAAAAACGCAATTAAATCTTTGAAACATAGACTACTCAAAGCTAACCCAGAAACCCTTATCTCTGACCCCTATTTCTGTAAAAAAAAAGGTGCTATTTCTAGCGACCTGATCTTTTATACCAAAAGAAGAGTGCAGTGGAGAATGGCGTTCCACTCTTTACTTAGAATTGCCTTGGCTAAAAAGTTTCCTCACGGTCTTAGACTCTTGGCTGTGACGTCACCCACATTTAGAGCAAATGCTACTATATCCATCTACAACAATGGGATTATACTAATTCAGGCCACCGATCGCAACCTGGGCATCTTTGATAACAGATTTGCCTTCATTAAAAAAATCGCTGGACCAAAGCGACATTCCGAATTCACTCCAGGCACGTCCTTCCCTTAACTCCGACTCAGGAACACCTTGACCCCTCTCTAGTGTGCCACAACCACCTGATGATTGCCCCTCATATCTCGATCAACATTCACGGGCCCTAGCTCCGCCAAACCTAGGTGCCTCAGACTCACCCACCGTGCCCCGACCTAACCAACCGCATGCCTGTAATGCTGGAGCAACTGTCATCCCCAGCTCCGATCACCTCTCCTACACCGCCCCCACTCCCTCTCCCACTAGCTCTAGCCTCCATAATTCCCTCTCTCCACAGCAGGCTCACCCACTCTCCATCAGGAAATCAGTTCCCCCTAACCACTGATGGAGTGAGGTTTGTAAAATACTTCCTCATGAAATTAAATAACCCCATAATAGTGTATTGATTGCATGAACTAATCAACTCCAGATACACACATGAACACAGGGGGCAAACGCAATGTACATAATATACTAAATTATGTTGGCCTAAGTACGAATTAACTGTTTGCGCTTTGGAAAACTGTACTAATGCGTGTTTATGCTCTGTTGTACATTGTACATTTTGCATGTTGTGCACGAATAATGAGAAGTTTGCTTTAAACTAATAAGCTTTTGCTAGGAATTGTGTAACACAGGGCATTAGTATGGGGGGAGGTAAACATAATGGGTTTTATTTCACGAATTAATATTCTTTTGTGTTTGTTTATTTTAGTACAATATTGGGCCTGCATGAAAATTGCCTCTCGTTCAAGCCTGCATGCGGTTGGCCTAGTCGGTCCTGAGTGCGCATGTACCGGGAGGGGTTGCCTGCTCACAGACTGCTGAGTGTACCCGATGATGCAATTTGTGTGAAGGCCATGTTGACCTGTGTCTTATTGTTTGTGTGCCAAGATGCGACAGCGACTGTGGGAACAGCCATCACTACGTGCAATATGACGTGAAAGCGGATATTAAAATGATCAGTGTTGCTAAAAGTATAATTATGTATGTTAAAATTATACGAATACATTGGTCTTAAATCCTTCTTTGTTAGAACCGGTATAGGATGGTTTTGGTGGGGAGAGCTGAATGGGACGATCCTAGTATGATTTCCGACACCCAATCACAGACTGAGTTTCGACCGATAATGCAACATTGTAAGATAGTGAGTTAAGCAGAAAGGTATAATTGATATCCCAATTGGGGGTGTGGCAGAGCAGAGCAGAGCAGAGAGAGCTGATGAGAGCAGAAGTCTGAGAAGTCGAGAGAAACGAGAGATCAGACGAGGAGAGGAGACGGAATCAGAGGGAGAGAGAGGAGAAAGGAGAGAACACAGAAGGGAATCCATAGAGAAGATCCAAGACAGAGAGAGCAGTCCTGCACAGAATAAGAGAACTCTAGGTACCAGAACGTTGCGGGAGTGCTGGGGAGGAGACTGCGACCGAGGAGGTAGATTAAGTGGGAGATTAATTCTTGTTGTTAGTGTAGAAAGAGTTCTGCTGCATCTGTCCTGTTTGACTTTGTTCTCCGAGCCTATCTCTGGGGACCTCTTGCCACAACCTCGGCCAAGGAAGTGGTTTCCTATTTCTTTGGTGGGTATTGCCCTCCTTGTTTGCTTAAAATTGCAATTATATTTTCTGCAAGTATTTATGCTGTACCTTCTTTCCCCAGTCCCATGCATTGCTTTGATATCGTTGTTGATGATTAATTTTGATTACATTGCTTGATAATTTGTTCTCTTATATGCAATCTTGTATGTGCACTGATAATTATTCACAATGAGCATTACTAAGATAAATCATTAACTGAAGAAAATGACTCTGTGGTTATTCAGTTAAATGCTAAACTGTTTAGTTAATCATAGTCACCATCAACTCTTCAACTAATGGTCCATCGACCAAAAGAAGAAGAAGTTGAGTTACTAATAGTAAGGAAAGATATAAATGTTATTGATGTGACGTATAGTATTTAATAAAACTGACACATTAAACCCCCCAAATCCAGTGCCAATCATCAGGGATCATTTATGGGTAATGTGTGATGGGCCCCGTTGTTTGATAAAGAAAATGTATGCATGACGAGATTTCCTTTGGTCCCTGATGTCAGGAATTTAGGGGTTGTGCTGGATCACCACCCTACCAGCGCCCACTCACCCTGCTCTCCCATACAGCTGAGATGGAACTCTTCCACAGGGGATGTCCCCACGTCCCCTTGCCTTGAACTCACCTACGCCCTCCCTAGTGAACAACCCCCCTCCTCCCCTCCACAAGAGCCATAATCCACATTCGGATCCTGCTGCTAAGCTCAAGGAAATAAACCAGGAACTTCTAAATCTCAAAACTGTCATTCAAAATCTCATTAACACCACCAAGGAGCTGGCCCTTGATCTCTCTTCCAACAAGACCTCGCAGGAGATCCTGCATATGATCCAACACTGCCATAATCTTCCACCTCCTTCCACTATGTTACCGAGTGACCCTGGGCTGAAACCCCCAGACCAGAACTGGAATACCACTCCCTACCCTAACGCCCCATCTAGACCCGCCAGATCCAAAAATCAATTATCAGAACCAGATATTCTCTCCCTCCTCCGAGCTTACAATGCCCCTCATACGTCCACCTCAGTCCCTTCTAGAACTTCACTAACCTCCCCTTTAAATGCCCCTGGCTCAACCTATCCCAAGCAAGGCAACACTGAGGCTATCCAAAGCATCACATCTAACCCTCATAGAGCGCCCAGACTCAACGCCAATGCCATAAACATTAATAACCTCTTGCAGATCCCCACTACGCTGCCCTCGCCCACGGTCCACAAATCACACCTGAAATGCATGTTACTCAACTGTAGATCAGCGGTGAAACATGCCACGGACCTTGCAGATCTCATCCTTGTTCAAGAACTTGACCTCCTTATCCTCACCGAAACTTGGCTCACCGACTCCTCAAGCCCCATCCTTGACATCTAGTCCCGCCCAGCCACAACATTATCAAACTCGATCGAGTTAAGAAAACGGGAGGTGGCATAGCCTGTATCTACCACAATTCTCTCTCAGCAAAACAGTCCCCTTCAGCTAATCTCTCATCCTGTGAATATCTATGCATAGACATCACTAGCACACATAGACCCTTATGCAGCCTGCACATCTTCTACCACCCCCCAGGAGACAACCTCCCTCTAATTGAACAAATTATGGAAACTATCTCCTCCAACCTGGTCCGACACTGCCCCCAGATCTTCCTTGGTGACTTCAATCTCCATTGGAATGACCCGCATGATCAGGCGGTTAACACTCTCAAAAACTTCCTAACTGACCTCTCCCTGACTCAATTCTGTGACAGTCCCACGCACATCTTAGGCTCGACCCTAGCTCTAATCATCTCCAATCCCAATTCCATTCATCTCAAATCTTTTCTCCCCTGTGACTGGTCGGACCATCACTATATCAACTTCCGTATCCTTGAAAGTTGGAACTCCAAAAGATCACAACCACTAAAACAAAAACAGTGGAAAAGATCGCTCCATAATACAAACGTTAATGAGCTCATATCTCGCTGCAATATCTCCCTACCGCCGCCTGCAATCATGGCCGACATTCATGACCTCACAGAGCACTATAACAACGTCATGTTGTCTGCCCTGAATGCAACTGCCCCCCTTCAACTAAAAAGAATACCCATCAAAGACTCCAAACCTTGGTTCAATGACAGCCTAAATGCTGACAGATGTAGCCTGAGATTAGCTGAACGTGCCTGGAGATCCACTCCATCCATCTAAAAACTCTAAGACTAAAAAGAAGTAGATACAACAAACTCATTAGAACGGCGAAAGCAACCTTCTTCAAATCCCAACTTGACAAAGCCAAAAATTGCCCGAAACGTCTATTTGAGCTTACAATCCAATAACACTTGTATCCAATCTCCGCACCTCTCCTGCCCTCAGCCAAACTGCGATGCTGTTGCTGACTTCTTCCTCCAAAAGGCGAGTAAGATCGAATCAGATCTAAAGTCTGCTCTAATCGAACTCTCACCCTCTCCTGACTCCTCATTACCCACGCCCCCGCCCTCGCCTCCTTGTCTCCCCCCCAAAAACAATGCCTCTTGGAGTCAATTCACACCCCTCAATGACACTGCCATCCTCAACATACTCTCGACCCTGAAACCTTCAAATCATTTCAATGACTCCCTTCCCCCCAACTTCTTTAAAGAAATGATAGGATCACTAGTCCCGCTCCGGTCCAAGATCATCAACGCCTCTCTTCTTCAAGGTGAGATCCCGAACTGCCTGAAGGCTGGCCTAGTGCTCCCTATTCTCAAAAAACCCATGGCAGACCCTGAAGACCTGAACAACTACCGACCAATCACAAACATCCCTAACCTTGCAAAACTCCTTGAGAAATGTGTACATGAACAACTGCTCAAACAGATTGAGCAATTCCAACTTCTCAACCAATTCCAATCGGGCTTCCGCGCTGGCCACAGCACTGAAACGGCCATCACTCATATAGTGGACGATGCTCTCACTTTGCTTGACAAGAATGAAGCTTGCCTACTAATACTACTCGATCTCTCTTCTGCTTTTGACACTGTTAAACATGACAATCTACTTAACCTCTTGGAATGCAGGATGGGGCTCTCAGGCACGGTCCTTAAATGGTTTGCCTCTTTTCTCAACAACAGAACGCAAAGAGTCAAATCCAATCAGACTCTATCCAACTCCAGTCCCTGCACTCTGGGTGTCCTCCAAGGGTCCTCACTCTCCCCCACGCTCTTTAACCTTTTCATTGAACCACTGACTGTAATCCTCAAAGCATCCAACACCCAATATCACATGTATGCGGATGACACCCAACTGTACATGAAAATATCCTCCCCCGAAGATATCAAGTCACTCAACGGAACCCTGCTCAAAACCCTAAATTGGCTAACCTCCAACCACCTCAAACTAAACGCCCTTAAAACAGAATTCCTCCTCATCTCACCCACTAGGCAAACCCCCACTGTTGTGAAATATCTAAGTAACCTCACCGCTCTCAACCGCACACCACACATCATTGATTCCACAAAATCACTGGGAGTTGTGCTAGATAAGAACCTAAACATGCAAGATCACATCAGAGCATCTACCAAAGGAGCGAACTTCCAACTGAGCATCCTAAGAAAACTCAAACCCTACCTTCCCCAAGATGACTTCAAATCGGCGGTGCAAGCACTAGTCATCTCTAGACTAGAATACGGCAGTGCTACTCTATGCGGACTGCCGAAACTCAGTTTAGCCCCCATCAGAGCATCTCTAAATGCTGCGACTAGACTCATCACTGGTTCCTAGAAAACCAACCACATCTCGCCGGACTTGAAATCGCTCAACTGGCTTCCATTTGAGGCAAGGATCCAGTTAAAAATTGCATGTATGACCGATAGAGCACTACACTTCAATACCCCACTCTACCTGACAAATAAGCTCGAACTCTCTGGTGGCACCCGGATCTCAAGGAGCACAAGCACACTGCTGCTTAAGCCGAAGAAATGTAAAAAACTGAAAACCTACAATCGTACATTTTCTGGCATTGCCCCGAGAATCTGGAACTCCCTACCTGTGGAAAAAAGACTGATTCCCTCAACATTTGCCTTCAAAAGGGAAGTTAAAGCTATACTAATGAACACTGCGCTGAACTAGAAGCTATTCTCCTCTTCCCTCCGATCTTGTTTAGCTGTTTTAGCTTCTACCTGACTTTTGTTACGGCACAGTGTCGCCCTCCGTTATGTCAATTTTGTTCCTGATGTATATTGCTTTACTTTTCTCCCGCATCTGTCTTCCTCAACCCGCATGTAAAGCGCTCTGATACCCGCTTGGGTCATGTTCGTGCTATACAAAACTTTAAATAAATAAATAAATACATTATTGATGTGTCCTCTACTTCCAGGGTCACCATCTCTGAGTTTCCTTGCTTAATCACCTGCAGTCTCTGACAGGCATTTAGAATGACTTGTTCAAATATACCTACATTCCTGTATGTGAAAGTATAACGATACACCTGTGAGTTTCCTTTTCTTAATCGCTAGAGTTGTAGTCTTGTGTCATAGACAAAGCTAAGACCATGCTGACTGTGCTGAAAGAAGAAGCACCCCTAATAATACAAGGTGGGGAGACAGCTCATTGTTTCCCAGAGTCAGACATGCCAGCTAGAAGTGAATGAGCCATCCCACACAAAATGAATGAAGCAGTTGAGACCACGGTGGATTGGCACATGTAGTGAGGTCACCTCCGGAAGAAAAGTGGTTGTGATGACCCCGAAAGAAACAGTGGAATGGAGAGGGCACACACCCAGACCCCTCAAGACAAAGGGATTAGGAAAAAGTGAATTGTTGTACCAAATTGTACCAGAGAGCAAACCACCTGCCTCTGGCCAGGTGCTGAGCAGGAATTATAAAACTGGGTGTGACCCACTGAAGGAGTGGAGTCCCAGGCACGTAGACAGGAATGTCAAAGGGATAATGAGAAGGCACTAAGAAGTTGTTTTAATGTGACAGACCATAGAGGTCATGGCAAAACTTGCCATGCTACTAAGCTGGGAAAAGGAAGAGGAGAAATCCTTTGAGGGAGCATAAGACAGTGGAGTAGGTGCATTCACACCTAAAAAACCCAGTAAACCATGATGCTGAGGGTGTATCAAATAAAGCTTGGGTCCAAGAAAGGGAAGCCATATAGGTACAGTTTACTGTACACTTCCATTTTCCAATCTCTGGCCTGTTGACAAGCACAGAAGCACAAGACAGAAGGCCAATGTAAACTACGCCAAACAGGAATAAGGACTGGATCTTTGTTTGAGCTGTATCTGTAGGAAGGTCCATGCCCCTTTGGACCAAAGACACGTTTGAAAAAGTCCTTGACAAGAGACTGTGAACTGTAGAAGTTATAGGTGCCTGCCAACTGAGAAAGAGTCAGCCTGCATACATTTGGTGAAGAGATTTATTGAGCCTATGAACCACAGTGTCTGCAGTCTAAACAAAACCAGAATACATTGCATATCATCCAACTAGATGGATCAGCATGGAATTCACCCTAAAATCTTGAGACACGTCAGTAGCAGTGCCTCACAAATAGAGGAACTGGCAGAGGTTTGCTAAGTTGGCAGAAAAGACCCACACGGGAACTAGGTAGGGAATCAGGCAATATTTAAGACTGATGAAGGTTGTGGTGTTGGGTCTCTCCAACGCTTCATTACAACCACATGACACACAAAGAAAAGCAGTCCAAAACACAGGTGCAGGAGTGCAGAACAAATGTTCACCTGATCACATACAGTATTTTGTTGGTGAGGTGAATTAAATAGGAGAAGACAAGGAAAGCGTTCTTGAAGAAATACCACTGTGACAAGGAAATCTAAACTCAAACAGTGATTGCAAGGTGAATCGCTGAAGGATCATAGTTAGGGCTCCCGGTTTTCCGTTTATACGGATTTTTACATATAAATACAGACGGAAAACTATTTTTCCTTTGTCTGTATTTATATTTAGAAACGGCAAAATACTAGTAAAGTTTGCCGCGCTGCCGTGCTTCAGAGTTGCCGCGCCACGCCCCTGTTCATGATGCTTGAAATTCCTTTCAGTTCCTCCCAATTAGGGTCTTTTAGTGACCTACTGTTGACCTATTGGCTCAGGGTCTTTTAGTGACGGCCGTGACCCTGAGCCAATCCTGGTCGTATCCAAGCGTCACTGTGTGGGCGTGCTAACAACTCCGGCCCTGCCCTCATAACTTTTGCTCTTTATTTTGGGGGCTCACACGCCTATTTTGCCTTTTTGCCTGCACTATGAGTTTGAAGACAGGCGCCTTCCTATTGCCACCATCATCAGCTTTTGTTGCTGCCCTCCTCTTGAATTCGGCATCTTCAGGGCTCCGCCGCTCGAGTGAGCTCTGCGCCAGCCCGCTGCCGTTTCTACTGGCAAGGTAAGTGTATTTCTGCGGTCCTCCCCACCCACCGCTACCTGAAAGCCCAGGGGCGGGCCCGCCTCTCCGCAGCAGGAGCCAGTGTGAGAGGGCAGCAGTGCAGGGAACAGCGGCAGGTGTCAGCGAGGAGCAGGAAGTGCTGGGGCCGCTACTCCGCTCTCCCAGGGCCTCTCACAAGCCCTCGGGCCTCGTGCACCTCGTAGCAGTCGGCCTCGTGCACTTCGCACCCCAGCCTCCGCTTGCCAGCTGCGCCCTTCCCTAGCCCGGCTCTGCTTGCATGCAAATATAGCTGTCAGCTGCATTTCCGTGGTGCAGCTTCCAGGCAATGCCACAGTGATAGCAGAAAGAGTGCAGGTGAGTTCTAAGAGTAGTTATCCAAAACCAACATGCATAGCCATGAGCAATTGAGGGCTGAACCATAGCAGAAATTACTAGATTTGTCGGCATACATTTATTTAGAGAAAATCTTCATTCAGAGGTAATATTGTGCGATGGCCACAAACTTTCATACTTTCATATTCAATAGCTTGAACTTCACTGTATGGAATTTAAGTTATCGCCAACCATTTGAGTCCGTACTGAAACACTTAGCAAACATTCACCTTCAGATCTCCATGCATAGCACACAGCCAGGCATGTTCGTTTTGGGGAGTATTACTTTAATCCGACCGGAAATTATGTATTTTGGAAGTGGGGTGTGCAGGGGGACTCGCTGCATACCTGAGGCAGTGAGACTGCACATGCGACAGCTCTTCAGGAGAGTGAGTGCGGACAGACAAGTACAGCGCCACACCGAGTGGCCTCTTGGCACATGGCCATGCGCTGACGTCTGCAGCTCCCACAATGTGTAATCTCAAAGGCTGCCCAAGGCACTATTCATCTGCGTGCTACAAATTTCACATAATTGACTGCAGATCAGGTTTCAGTTGAGGTTTTAGCAGGGCTGGCTGTTCCTTTCATCCTTCTGAGGACGGTTTAACTCAGCACCATTGTTGAGTTGGATTAATAAGTGTGCCTGCATGATTTTGCTTGTAACAAAGCCACTCATAGTCGTAAAAATGTCTCTCATAATTTCACTGAAATTATGAAAATGTCACACATGTCAATCTGAAACCTTGGCAGCTATGGGTTAGTCCACTCCGCTTCCAGTAAAAACAATTGGGCTGACTTAAAGCCATGTTAGACCTAACGTTTAGCGTGGGGCTCGCTCTGTCACAACCAGTGTTTATGTCCTACAGCCTCCTTCCTGGGTCAATTTAAATAAATGTGGAAAAATACTAGTTGACGCGTCGTCTTTTGCTTGTCGCAAAAATAAATGTGGATAAATACAGATAAAATGCCCAAAAAATAAATATGGATAAATACAGACGGAAATGGCAAAAAAATAAATACCATAAAACCGGGAGCCCTAATCATAGTTAACTTTTCACTGAGGTCATAAGGTGAAAGTTAAAGGGTATCATTTGAAGTAGAAGAAAAGTACTTCCGATCACTAGACAACAATGCTTACAGAAACATGTGGCCATCCACCCACATTTAGGCACTGACACATTGCACCACACATTGCACCAAGGTATCTGAACCCCTCCTCCCCTCCCACTGCCAATGTCGAAAGTTTTGGTTGTGGGAGGATAGGGATTCACTGCTCTTTAAAATGGACCTGTGTCTGCGTTGTCATCGCATGCCTGTTGTATACTTCAGTGCTGCCACTTTTCAGCACACCTTCAGGACCAGCAACAGTATCAGCAGCAACTTAATTGGCCACCTCAATAATTATTTTTGTAGCCACCAGGGATTGGATCCAAGATTGAAACACTCTCATCCTGCTCTACTTGTAGAGGAAATCTTCAAATTATTCAGGAGCTTACCTAGCACTGGGGATAAAACCAACTATGATGCAGTGGAAGTGAATTTGGAGTCACATTTTAAGCCACAAATCGCACAATGAGATGTTTGTCCTTATTCAAGTGCAAACACAAGAAGGCAAATCCATTGATAATTTCTGAACCAGCTAAAGAGTACACACTAGTACAGGCATAGACAATGATAAAGCCTGGGAGGTGTGGGCTCAAGTAATTCATGTCTGCAGATCATGGATTCTATGGCACCTTATCCTCCACAAACCCTGAATGGCTCTGTGTATCTTGCTAAAATTAGGTAGCTAACATGAACTATCCAATGCCTTCAGCTGTAACACTGAAATCTGCCCTGGCTCGCATAGATGTGAAGACCGAGCCGAATGACCCAAAAAAAGCCTCAGCCAGTCATTATATGCCATTCGGTGTAGCATATGGCAGAGGCGGAACAATAGGAAGTAAGGTAGTCTTATTGAAAAACATTCTTGCCTCGATTTACTAATATATGATGCAAACAAGAGCTGCAACTAAAGTTGTTGCTCTGCATTGCATAAAAGAGAGAGAGAAAAAAAAGTGCCATACTCACTAATAAATGGCACATTTTTTCTCTCCCCGGCACTGGCGCAGTTTTCACTGCCATGCACCATAGTGCAAGAGAAGGGGGTATGAGTTCACTAGAGCATAGGTTTTGTACAGGAAGGGGAACCGTCCAGTAAAACAAAAAATATCTTTTAAGACTTTTCCCACATCGCATGTGTGCTCTACAATGCAGCACACATTCAAAGTTGGAAAAATAAGGACAAATTAAAACATTTCTGCTTGTTATACCATCTTTGAGGACGAGTAAGCTTTTAGTGCAAATCCCTGTATACAAATGTTAGTAGATGGGGATTTGTATCAAGATCCATGGGTGGTTGCACTGGCACGCCCATGTACCATCCATGGAACACCCCCTTGATGTAACGTAGTGCAGTGTAGGTTATAACTTTACAATACTTTGGTGAACTTCCCAGCACACATTCTGGTTTGCGTTGGATAGTAAATCCCACCCCAACACTTTGCACTGGGTTTGCATCACTTTTTTAATGCAAACTCAGCGCAAAGTGTTAATAAATTTGGGCCTCTGTGTATACTATGGAGCAGAGGCACACAAAGGAATGGGGTGTCCTGCACAGGAGAAAACATGCTCTGCATGCGAAAGGCAGAAGCATTTTTCAAGAGTATGCTGCGAAGGCAGAAGAGGACCCCAGAAAAGGAGTATGCATGGTTTCCATAATCGCAAGATCACTACAAGCTATTTCACCGTAACAAGATGACTAGTAACACACCAATCGGGAACAATTCCCTGAATAAATGAGTGGATGAAGATGGTGAAGTTGATCAAATATTCCAAATATAATTCATCAACAAGTCAGCCACAAACAAAAAGCTGCATCAAAATGCAAGATTCAAATACAAGGACTCACGTCACAGGACTGATTGATTTAGGGGCATTGGTAAACGTATGCATAAATGAATATTCCTTCTTTTGTGACCTAAAACCAAACTAATGCCCTCTAAGACATGCTTCTATAAGTATGGTGGCCTGGCTCCTCTGACATGTAAAATTACAAAATCACACAAGCTGTCATTCATCAGGGCAAAGTTCTTTGTTACAAAAGGTGGCACTGGAACTTTACTAAGCTACGCAACAGCAGAGCATCATCTTTCTGCACTCTATTAGCACTTAAGGCATAGAAGAAATGTTGAAAAGTATAGCAACCTCTTCTCTGACTGAGCATCTTGGAAAACCAAGATAACCAAACTTCACATAGCTAAGTCGATGAAATTAGTGGTACTCAAAACTGAAAAATACTGTTCCACCTTAAAACTGTCATAAAGAATATCACAGGAACATACCAGTGGTGTCGCCCATGTTAGTTGCAATAAATTCCAAGCAACCAAATGGAAATCGGATCTGCATGGACATGAAACTGATGAACATTGCCATCAGGAGAGAACGCCACATCACCCCAAAAATTAATTACATTTTTGCAGATCGCAAAAGTGATAAATTGTACTGTAACTGGGTCTAAATTCTGGCTATTACCAATTGCTACTCTACGACCAAAGCCACTGCATTACATCATTCTCAATGTATGTGGAGTCACATCCGTGTAAGAGACTACATGTCTGATTTGGAGTTCAACAGATGGGTTACTCTGTCACAAGCATGAGGAATATCCCGTCCACTTTATTACAAGTGACTTATATCCTACGGCAGGAATTTCCTAATAGAGTAATAATTATCTCCCTGCTTCAAACCCCCTACTTTTTAATTTTACCATTGGACCCCATGGATAAAAATACTGGTGTGGGTAGGCGACTAGGTCATTTGAATCTTCATGATATCCTTCAGGAGCTCCCTTCCTAGGTTGAGCCCATCCAAATGCATGTCAACCTACATGTAGGACTCCATGAGGAAGCATGCCACACAGATCATGTAAGTGAGAGTACTTTTACAGCCCTTTCGGGTTTTCCAGCAGGGTTATTCTGTATATCAATCCTAGAGTATCCGATTTGTCTTTATCCTATTTGTTGTCTATATCTTTCGGGGTATTACTGGTTATGGGTTAAAGCTAAATGCTGTTTCAAAACATTTGTTAGAAAGGCCAGACCTTATGCTGACAATAGATTATCTGAATTGATATCATGCATTAATCCTATGCACTGAAATATATTGTTGAGTTGGGGAGAATTGGTGGTTAATTCGCTTTAAACTTCACTGAATCAAATGCTTATGTTGCACTACTGCTAGGGGGATAATTGATTTTGAGGAAAGTTGAAATTTGTTTTAACATTTTTTGCCTCTTTTAATTAAGTGTACTCACTTTTATCGCAGTTTGCACGGTTTTTACTCCATACACTTGCTTTCAGTGCTGCAGTGACATTGTGGCGACTGGAGGGAGAGCGGGGCCTCTGAATACAGGAGGCGCCAGTTCATAGGCAGCACTCTAGTGTTTCTCTATGAAAATATGGGTGCAGTGCGGAAGCGCCCCTGGCATGACGAAGGCTCACATAAGGCAAGACCGTTTGTGTCCATCCGTCCCCAGACCACGTCCAGCTCCAACCACAATGCTAGTTTCACTTCGGAGG
This sequence comes from Calotriton arnoldi, assembly GCA_963921515.1. Lineage (NCBI taxonomy): Eukaryota > Metazoa > Chordata > Amphibia > Caudata > Salamandridae > Calotriton > Calotriton arnoldi. Next base: position 3,635,520 of record CAWUFW010000659.1, read on the forward strand.
TGAGTCCCCCCTATAACCTATTCCTCTCCAGAACTTTATGAATTAGGTTCCCGAAGGAGGAAGTGTGTTAGTCCAGTACTGGTGTACTGTGTGAGCCCTGTCACTTGCCTCTTCTGTAATCTTCTCCTGGTAAAACTAGCAATCAGGGAGAAGACATGGAAGTCAGACATACCTTTAAGTTTGAAAGCAGCCCTAATCAATGTATGCTCACTCCTTAGATATGCATTAGACACATATAACCTGATGGAGGAGGCGCATTGAGATATGCTCTTTATGACTGAAACCTGGCATATTGACAAATCCTGTCCAGATCTGCAACTAGCCCTCCCCCCAAAATATGCTTGTGTACATCTGGACAGAGAGGGGCAGAGAGCAGGAAGGTTGTCCTTGCATTTAGGAAATCTCTCAAATGCATTACATTCCAGGTCGAAGAACTGACAGGAGCTGAGGCCTTGGGCTACTACGTTTGCTCCGCCGCTCACTGCTCCTTTGCTGGGGACCTATTGTTTCGCTCCCCGGTATATGCAACTACTTTATCAAAGCTATCACCTAAACACTTGCTCTCAAAATTATGAACTATGCTAATTTTACCATCCTGGGTGATTTTAATATCCATTTAGACAATCCCACTGACAGCTCTGCTAAGAAGCTGATAGATACACTTGCGACAGTCAGCCTATCTATGACCCTGACTCATAAAGTAAGGTAGGTAATCAATGCCATATTTTGCAATACGCCAATTAATCTTGACAAGCCTCGTGAGGTCCCGTGATCTGTCCATTTGTTACTCCCCTTATCCTGGCCTTGGCCAGATCCAGAAAATAACAGGAAAACAGGTTACCCCTGTGAAAATCACACCTGGAATAAGGTGGATATATCCGAGCTGATGGATATCCTAGCTCCTACTAAACCAGTACTAGGTGGAGACACCATGTCTGATGAGGAGACAGTGAACAACTGGTTATCTGCAGCTGCCAACACGGTTGCCCCCGTAACCAGATGAGGAACTATCATACAGCTTCACTACTGAGCTAAAGGTAGAAATGAAGGAGTGTAACAATCTAGAACGCCTATGAAGTAAATGTCATTCTGAACCTGACAAAGTCCAATAAAAAGCTGCCTTGAGCGCCTATCTCAACAATCTGAAGCTCTCTCATGGCACCTTTTATTCTAACCAAATTATGGGAGCTAACAACAAGCTAATCAACATCTCCTTCGAGACAGCAACCTTCCCGGAAAGCTGGAAGCACGCCGAGATCACCGCCTTACTCAAGAAACCCAAGGCAGACCCCAAGGACCTCAAGAACTTCCGACCCATCTCTCTGCTCCCGTTCCCCGCGAAGGTCACCGAGAAAATCGTCAACAAACAACTGACCCGCTACCTCGAGGAGAACAACATCCTGGACCCTTCCCAGTCCGGCTTCCGCAGCAACCACAGCACCGAAACCGCCCTCATCGCCACCACCGATGACATCAGGACCCTGCTAGACAACGGAGAAACAGCAGCCCTCATCCTCCTGGACCTATCAGCCGCCTTCGACACGGTCTGCCACCACACACTACGAACACGCCTTCACGACGCCGGGATCCAAGAGAAGGCCCTGGACTGGACCACATCCTTCCTTTCCGGCAGAACACAAAGCGTCCGCCTCGCCCCTTCCGATCCAAGGCCACCAAGATCATCTGCGGCGTACCCCAAGGCTCCTCCCTCAGCCCAACGCTGTTCAACATCTACATGGCACCCCTCGCCCACGTCGCCCGACAGCACAACCTCAACATCATCTCCTACGCCGACGACACCCAGCTGATCCTCTCCCTCACCAAAGACCCTCACACCGCCAAAGCCCACCTCCACGAAGGAATGAAGGCCGTCGCCGAATGGATGAGGACCAGCCGCCTGAAGCTGGACTCGGACAAGACGGAGGTCCTCATCCTTGGTTCCAACCCTTCAGCCTGGGATGACTCCTGGTGGCCAACATCACTGGGAACAGCCCCGCCACCCACCGACCACGTACGCAACCTAGGGGTCATCCTCGACCCCACCCTCTCCATGACTAAGCAGGTCAACGCCGTTTCCTCATCCTGCTTCAACATCCTCCGAATGCTCCGCAGGATCTTCAAGTGGATCCCCACCGAAACAAGAAAAACAGTCACCCAGGCCCTCGTCACCAGCAGGCTGGACTACGGAAACGCCCTCTACGCAGGAACAACGGCTAAGCTCCTGAGATGGCTGCAACGCATCGAGAACGCCTCTGCACGTCTTATCCTCGACATCCCCCGACGCAGCCACATCACACCCCACCTGAGAGACCTGCACTGGCTCCCTGTCAACAAGAGGATAACCTTCAAGCTCCTCACCCACGCACACAAAGCACTCCACAACTCCGGACCAGCCTACCTCAACAGACGACTCAGCTTCTACACCCCCACCCGCCAGCTCCGCTCGACCAGCCTCGCCACAGTCCCCCGCATCCGGAAAACGACCACCGGCGGCAGATCCTTCTCCCACCTCGCCGCCAAGACCTGGAACACCCTCCCCACCAACCTCCGACAGACCCAAGACCTACTGGCCTTCAGAAGACTCCTCAAGACCTGGCTCTTCGATCAGTAGCAGCACCACCCCCCTCTTCCCCCAGCGCCTTGAGACCCTCGCGGGTATGTAGTGCGCTTTATAAGTGACATGATTGATTGATTGATTGAATGCAAAAGAAATTTTTCAAATTGTGACAGATTTTACAGACTCTAAAATCACTGCTACCCCCTTGAGATGAACCCCTCCCTATGTACGAAACGGAGTACTCTTTTTGAAGAGAAAATTGTAAAGATTTAGAACAATCTCTCAGACTCAAGGGATAAGGAGCTCATGGCTGATGGTCAAGCAATAAGTATGACCCCAATACAGGGCAAGTTGTCACATTTCATACCGCCAAATGATTCTGAACTAATGGGCTTCTTCACCAAAAGCTAATCTGGCTCGCCTCTGGATCCCCTCCCCCCTGAGATTATGAGGCAAGTAAGGGAAATACTAAACCCAATCTATCAGGAGCTTTTCACCACCTCTCTTAGCTCTGGGACAGTTTCCACTTCATGGAAAAGGTCAAATGTTATAAATCAATCAATGAAACAGCATTTCTAAAGCTCATCACTGTCACCCCTAGAGGTATCTGGGTGCTGTGTGTCCATCAAAGAGCCAGTTCTTGAGTCTTTTTCTGAAGTCTGCCAGCCATGGGGGCTGTATGGAGCTGGAGGGGAAGGTAGTTCCAGCTCTTGGCAGCCATGTAGGAGAAGGAGCGGCCACCGCTGTGGCTGTGACAGATGCAGGGGTTTGTGAGAGTGAGTGAAAAAGAGTGCAGGTGTCTAGAGGGTTAATGGAGGCGGATCCTAGGTCATAGAGGGCTTTGTAGTCATGTGTGAGGATCTTGAACTGGCATCTCTTAGGGATCAGGAGCCAGTGGAGGTCTCTCAGGTGGTTTGGGGTGATGTGAGTTCATTTGGGGAGGTCCAAGATGAGTCTGGCGGCAGTGTTCTGTATGGTCTGGCGTCTTCTGAGGAGCTGGGTGGAGATGCTGGTACAGAGAGCGTTGCCGTAGTCGAGGCAGCTGGTGACGAGCACCTGAGTGAAGTTTTTTCTGGTGTTGGTTGGGATTCATCTGAAGATTCTGCGGAGCATGCGAAGTGTGTGGAAGCATGAGGAGGCGACTGCGTTGACTTGTCATTTCAAGGTCAGTTAACAGTCGAGGATGATGCAGAGGTTGCATGCATGGTCGGTCGGTGTGGGTGTAGGTCCGAGTTCTGCAGGCCACCAGATGTGGTCCCACGCAGAGGTGGTATTCCAGAAGATCAGTACTTCAGTTTTCTCAGAATTGAGTTTGAGGCCATTGTCTCATCCATTTGGCTATGTTGGTCATGGTGTCATGGAAGTAGGATTTGGTGTTGGAGGGGTCCTCGGTGAGCTAGAGGGTCAGTTGAGTGTCATCTGCATAGGAGATTATGTTGAGTCTGTGGCATCTGAAAACATCTGTAAGGGGGGTCATGTAGATGTTGAACAGGGTGGGGCTGAGGGATGATCCTTGTGGTATGCCGCTTCTGATGTCTTTGGGTGCGGAGCTGAAGGCAGGCAGTTGAAAGCTATGTGCTTGTGTAAAAAAGGAGGTGATTTACTTGAGGGTGTCTTGCTGTGTGCTTATGTTGTAGAGTCTATTGATGAGGGTATTGTGGGAGACGATGTTGAATGCCGTGGAAAAGACGAGGAGGATCAGGGCTGCAGTTTCCTCAAGGTCGAGGAGTGTTCTGATATCATCTGCAGCAGCAATCAGTACAGTCTCAGTGCTGTGGTTGGTAGGGAATACTGATTGTGAGACGTCCAGTAGGTGGTTTTGTTCCAGGAATTCGGTGAGCTGCCGGTTGAGGGCTTTCTTGAGTACTTTGGCAGGGTAGGGAAGCAGGGAGATCCGCCGATAATTTTTTAGATCACTGGGGCCAGCGGAGGCTTTGTTTAGGAGGAGGTCTGATATCTGCATGTTTCCATCTGCCTGGGAAGGTTGCTGTGGAGATGGAGGTGTTGAGGATGCTGCTGAGTTGCATGCAGATTGGGTTTGTTGCGAGGTTGTAGAGGTGGTGGGGACAGGGGTCAGTGGGTGCCCTGGAGTGGATGGAAGACATGATGACTGAGGTGGTCAGGATGGTGAGCGGAGACCAGGAGGTAATGATTTGGCTGATGTTTGCTGGTTGGTTGAGGTTGTTGGGGTTGAGGGTGGCAGGTTGGAGGTTGAAATTGTAGATGTTGGTGATCTTGCTGTGGAAGTAGTTTGAGAGGGTGTCACAGATATCTTGGGAGGTATGGATGGTGTTCTGTATGGCTGTATGGTTGGAGAATTCTTTGACTATTTTGAAGAGTTCCTTTGTTTGGTTGGCCGCAGAGTCTATGCGGGTGATGATGGCTGCTTTCTTGGCTTCTTTGATGTGCCAGTGATAGTTGCTGAGGGCTGTTTTGTGAGCTGCTCTGTTGGTGAGGTTCTTGGTGGTGTGCAATCTTTTCTCCAGTTGTTGCCAGTTGCTCTTGGTGGTCCTGAGTTCTGGGGTCTATCAGCTGGCATGTTTGGAGGTCTTGTTGGATTTTGTAGGTTTCAGTAGGGCGACTCTGCTGCCAATGTCAGTGATCCAGGCAGTGAAGTTCTGGATGGCCTGGTTAAGGTCTGTTGAGGCCTCGGGTTGGGAGGTGGTGAGGGCCTGTAACCATTGAGTTTCAGTGACATTGCTCCAACTGCAGTGGGAGGAAATCTGATGCCTGGTGATGATGTGCTGGGTGTTGTTGATGGTGAAATATACAATGGTGTGATGAGTTCAAGTGAATTCTGTGGTGTGGCTGAATTTGATCTGTTGCTGGAGGTAAAAATGGGGTTGAGTGTGTGTCTGGCTTTGGACGGGGTTCGGAGACTAGTTGGGTGAGGCTGATGTTGTTTAGGTTCTCCAGGAATGCGGTGGAGTTGGTGTTGTTGGGATCGTTGATGTGGAAGTTGAGGTCGCCAAGTAGGACATAGTGGTTAGAGTCGATTGCTAGGGGGTTGATGAGGTTGAGAATGTCATTGCAGAATGTTGCTCAGGGTCCCGGGGGGTCTGTAGGCGAGGGTGCCTCTTATTGTGGCCTTCACGTCAGTTTGTAGTAGGAAGTTGAGGGGTTCCATGAGAGGCATGGGGGTCATCATTGGTGATGGTGCATCTGATGGTTTCCTTGAAGATGATGGCGATGCCTCCGTCTTGTTTGTTGGCTTGGTCTTGGTGTATCATCTTGTAGCCTTCGGGAGTGGCTGTGGTGATGTCGGGGTTCGAAGAGGGATTGAGCCACTTTCAGTATTGAAAGCAACGTCAGTGGAGAGGGTGGTGATGGTGTCCGATATTTCTGTGGCGTGTTTGCAGAGTGAGCAAGCATTGAGCAGGATACAATGGAGCAGTTGCGGGGTGTTCTTGATCTTGTGGGCAGGAGTGGACAGGATCTTTCATAGGTTGTGTCACAGGAGAAGTGGCAGTGTCAGCAGGTGAAGGGTCCTTTGGTGGATTGTGGAGAGGAGGAGACAAAGCTGTTGTTTCGATGTCTGTGGTCCAGGAGTTCCTTGGCAGTGTACCGTCAGTGATGAGTGAGTAGTGGTCCTTGCACTGGGCATTATCCAACCAGAGGTGCATTAGCAGCACGCCCACTGCACATGTACTCTGCATGGCCATGCAGCAGCCTCTATTAGTGGTCCTGGTAGGAGGTCCAAGTGGGCGTGGGTGCTGGGCAAGGACCTGGACGGGGCAGCATAGGGACAGCAGGCAGAGCAGGGGCAGCGACAGCAGGCAGCACAGGGACGGGTGGCAGACAGCGCAGGGACAGGGACTGCAGGCAATGCAGGGACAGCAGGCAGCGCAGGGGCAGGAACATCAGGCAGCACAGTGGCAGGGAGAGTAGGCAGTGCAGGGACAGGAACAGGAACAGCAGGAAGTGCAGCAACAGGGACTGCAGCCAGCACAGGGGCAGGGACAGCAGGCAGTGCAGGGTCAGGGACTGCAGGCAGCGCAGGGGCAGGGACTGCAGGCAGCGCAGGGGCAGGGACTGCAGGCAGCGCAGGGGCAGGCACTGCAGGCTGCGCAGGGACTGCAGGCAGTGCAGGGACTGCAGGAAGCACAGGGGCAGGGACTGCAGGCAGCTCAGGGGGCCAGGTAGTGGGTACAGTACCTTAAGCTGGGGTCAGGCGAAAGAGGCGTGGCCCAGCCCAGCCTCCTCTGGGCTCTGACAGACACGGATGAGCCCGCCCTTAGCCTGGACTTCACCCAGGTGCAGCCGGCACATGTCCAGCGATGCAGGAGGCGGTGCAGGCTCTTAAAAGCACCTGGGTGGGAAAAGTGGAGGGCAACGAAGCTAGGCTGGGGGGAGGGATCTGAACGAGTCCCCCATTTTGATTGATCTGATTGATTGATTGAGTATTTTACCATGGGTGCCTGAATACACCAACAATGCCCTTCAGAATGGCAGGGTCAATAGCAAACTAGCAAGCATAACACCACATTCTCACTCACACTCACTTACATTCACTGACTCACACTTATTCTCACTCATTATCATTTTTTCCAACTATCTTGCACTAGCTCTAACTTCCTTTTTCACTCATTCTTACTCTGACTCAATCATACTCAGACTCACTTGCACTAATGTTGTCATTTCACTCATGCTCACCTATTCTCACAACTCTCAAACATTCTCTCACCCTAATCCACACTCACTCTCACTTAAATTCACTCTCTCACTTACTCATACTTTCTCACTCATGTGCACTATTTTATTTCACTCATTCTCACTCATACTCAATGACTCTCACTTACTACCTGTCACTGACTCTCGCTCTCTTTCACTCACTCACATGCTCACACATACAGACACATGCTCACAAACATAAACACTCTCCTGTACACACACTCTTACCCAAAAACACACACTACATACATTTAAAAAAATAATGTAATTACAACATCTGCAACCAAAGGTGTCGCTCTAAGTCCTGTGCTAAATTTTTTTACTACACTAATAGTGAATAATAAACTGTTAGAAATGGGATCTCTAGTTGGCAAGGGCTTGCACCTTTGTCCAAGTAGGGACCCTTCTTCCTAGTCAGGGTAAGGGTGTTACACTCGTGAAGTAACCCCTGCTCACCCTCGTGGTAGCTTGGCACGAGCAGTCAGGCTTAATTCAGAGGCAGTGTGTAAAGCATTTGCACATAACCAACAGTAATACAGTGTAAGCACTACAAACGGACACCACACCAGTTTAGAAAAATAACCAATATTTTATATACTCAAGACAAGACCAATTACGACAAAATCCACAATACTATACTTTACGAATGAATACTTGATACGGTAATTTCTTCTTTGCAGGAATAGCACAAAAGCAAAGTTCGTACGAGTCGGTAGCTCCGTCCGAGCCTACCGCGATGCTGAAAACCACAGAGTCTAACAGTTCCAGCCGACCGCGTCGATACAGGCCAGCAGAGTCATGAACAGACTCGGTTACAGTACCTTTCTCGTTGTGGCTGGTACGGAGTGTACGAGCCGGTCGGCGTTCGTCGCGGTTGCGGTGCAAGACGGAGCGATGCAAGGTGCGGTGTCCCTCGATGCGGTGCAGGCAGCGGCTCGATGAGCGTCGTGCAGACGGAGTCGGTGAGTCCAAGGCGTGCGATGCAGGGTGAGACGATGCTCGATGCGGTGCTGACAGGTTGCGATGCAGGCGACCTAGCCGGAGTGCGGGAGCTGGCGTCGGACAGCGGTGCGAGTCGGAGCGGTGCGTCGCAGACGTGCGAGCGGTGCCCCAAATGCGGTGCGGTCTTGACTCTTGAGCCAGTTGCAGCGACCACGTCGGTCGGGTCCGGTTGGTTCAGTGAAGCGATGCGATGCGAACTGCGGTGCCCACAGGTCACGGTGCAAGCAGCGGCTCGATGTTGGCGGCGTCGGACGTCGCCCACGGTGAGACCAGGGTTGCGATGCGAAGCGGGGCGATGCGGTCTGCGGTGCAAACAGGTCACCGGCCAGGGATGGATTCGGTTGACGGAGTCGGTTGCGGTTCCCTTCCTCTGTGGCAACTGAAACAGCGTTCCAGAAGTGGTACCCAGAGGCTTGTGAAGTCTTTGCAGTCCCTGAGACTTCTTAACAGGAGGCCAGCTCGGTTCCAGGCCCTTGGAGATACTCAGCACAAGTTTGTAGAAAGTTCAGTCCAGTCCTTTCACTGCCCAAGGCAGAAGCAGCAGCTGCAGGCCAACCCAACAAAGCAACAACACAGCAAAGGGGCAGTACTCCTCCTGGCAGCTCTTCCAGCTCTTCGTCTTGGCAGGTTCCTTGATTCCAGCGAGATCTAAATTCATGGGGTCAGGGCCCCAATATTTATATCCCAAATTCCTTTGTTCTCTGAAGGCAGAGAGGCCTTTGCCTAGACCAAACCAGTTCTGGAGCACTTTGTTGACAAGTCTCCGTCCCTTCTTTCAGTGAGTAGGCCAGGGACATCAGACGCACCACAGGAGGTGGAGCCAGCATTGTGGAGGGAAGGCACTGTCCTATTCAGGGCCCAGGTGCGACCCCTCCCACCCATCTACATGTAGATCTTGCTATTCAGCCCTGCGCTGACTCACCCTGTCTCCTGGCATCCCCCAGCCCCTGTCACTCACACTCCAGACAAGGAATACACAACCTCGCAGAGGCAGGCTTGGATGGTTAGACAAGAAAATACCCACTTTCTAAAAGTGGTATTTTCAAACACAGAATGTTAAAACCAACTTCACTAAAAGCTGCATTTTATCATTCTGAGTCCAGGCATACTAAACTCGACTTCCTACCATGTTCCCGGGGTCAGTTAGGATTATAAGCTGTAATAATCAAAACTGCCCGTTCTGGCCTATGGGGAACAGGTAGCCTTGCAATAGTGAAAAACGAACTAGGCTGTAATTCACTATCAGGACATGCCACACACACCAGGGCATGTCCTACCTTTCGCATACAACGCACCCTGCCCACAGGGGTACCTTGGGCCTACCTTAGGGGTGGCTAACATGTAGCAAAGGGAAGGTTTAGGGACTTGCAAGTGTGTGCACTTGCCAAGTCGACATGGCAGCCCCAGGCTGCGCACAGGCTCTGCAATGGCAGGCCCGAGTTACGCTTTACGGGCTGTTTGCGTGGGTGGCACAATCCAGTGCTGCAGCCCACCAACAGCATTTGGTCTATAGGCCCTGGCACTCATAGTGCACTTTACAAGGGACTGACACATAAACCAAATAGGCCAATCATGGAAACGCCAATCCATAACACATTTTATACAGAGAGCATATGCACTTTAGCACTGATTAGCAGTGGTAAAGTGCCCAGAGTCCTAAAACCAACACACACAGGGTCAAAAACAGGAGGCCAAAAAGCAAAAAGTCTGGGGGTAAACCCGCTGAAAAAGCCAAGTCTAACACAACCCCTCCCAGCCTAAAGCCAGGGTAGACTAATCAATCCCTTGATGGACTTCCCTGCTTGGGGCGATAGAACATAGACCTGGCCCACAACAGCGGGGGCACGTTCTGGTTCTACGCCTTTCTAAACCCAGTTGGATCCCTCTATCCATACTCTCAGGGCCCACTAAGCTGACCCATGGGGTACCCTTCTCTTCACCTGTGAACCCCATCTGTGCAGCGCCTAAACTTACTTTGCTCACAGATGTGTCCCAACAGGCCGACAGTGCCCACATGGCCAACACAGTGGTGTGGCCCAGTCCACCCCCGGGGTGTGACTCCTGTCCCCCTCCCAGGGGCAATGCTGTCCACCAGGACAGTAAGCCACAGTGGCTACCGACAGTTGTCAGTGGGGAGACCCAGGCCTTATGCCTCTCAGGGCTCTCTAACCTCTGTGGCGTCAGAGAGTGGGGGGCGGTAGCCCCAGGTGCCTGGCACCCTTGGTCCACTCTCCCTCCTGTCAGGTCAGGTATGACATCCTGACACTGACCCACCAACCCTGGGCCTGTACCCAGCAGCTGGACAGGAGACTGGGGTGGCCTCCCCCACACCCGGTCCTCCTCCCTGGGGCTCTGTACCCTCCCACCTGGAGCGGTACCCCCAAAAGACAAACTGGTAGGGGCACTGTTAGCAGTCGCCCCTTCCTCCAGGTCAGGGGGGACACCCTGAACCTGGTCCTTCAACCCAGGGTCTGTACCCTTAGGTTGAACCTGTGCCTGGCAACCCAGGACTTCCGGGGGAGTACACCAACCCTCCCCAAGGGAAACACACTCCTCATGAGTCGTGCGAGAGTCTGCCTGGGGCAAATCTCCAGCCTCCTGTCCACCTGACAGAGCATGAAGACCCCCCAGGCCAGAAGTGGCCTCACCAGGGTCAGTCCTGGGGTGCTCTGACCTCAGAGCGGGCAACCCCTGACCCACTGGTCCTTCCACTGGGGACAGCGCCCCCCCCTCACCCTTTTCTCTGGACTCATGCCCCCTCCCAACTGGAGCGGGGCTGCCAGACACCGGAACCGGTGGGATGCTCGTTACAGCAGTCCCCCCCAGTTCCTTAGTCACTAGGGGGTCACCCTCAATGGATGGCCAGGACCAGGCCCTAGACCATCCAGATGTCTCTGGTCTTGGCCAACTAACAGAGTGGGGGGCAGTAACCCCTGGTACATAGTAACCATACTCCACTCTTCCTCTCATCAGTGCAGTTCTAAAGAACCACTGATCCTCCAACCTAGGGTCTGCACCCTCAGGTTCACCAGAGGTCTCGGGCGAGGCTCTCCTCCCCTTACCTCTCCTTCTGGGGTCTGGCCCTCTCCTCCCATGAGAAGCACCCCCAGAACCAAAAACTGTCAGGATGCTGGAACCAGACCTCCTACACAATTCTTCCACCAGTTCAGGGCCTTGACCCTGCAACTGATTCACCAACCGTGGATCTAAACCCTCAGGTTGAACCGGGGTCAGAGGCGAGGACTCCCTCCCTCTGCACCCCCATCCAGAGTTCTGTACCCTCCCACCTGGAGTGGTACCCCTAGAAGACAACCCGGTCAGGACACTGCTTACAGTCGTCCTTCCCTCCAGGTCAGGCAGGACCTGAACCTGGCCTCCCAACCCAGGGACTGAACCCTGCAGCTGAGCACCTGCCTGGCGCACCAGGACTTCCTTGGGAGCACGCAAACCCCCACTGAGGGCAACACTTGACTCATGTGTTGCGTGACAGTCTGCCTGGTGCAGATCTCCCGACCACTGTCCACCTGACAGTGCGCAAAGATCCCCCAGGACAGAAGTGGTGTCACCATGGTCGCGGCTAGGAGGCTCAGCCCTTCTGGCTGGCCTCTGACTCACTGGTTCTCCCACTGGGGAACACATCCCCCTCTCACCCCTCACTCTGGACTTTTGCACCCTCCCAACTGGAGCGGTACTGCCAGACACCAGAACCACTGGAGCTCTGTTTACAGAGGCTCCAGGTTCTCCTGTCAGTAGGAGATCTCCCTCTACGGATGGCCTACCAGTACAGTCTAGGCTCCCCACCTGGGGTTCCCTCCTGGAACCACCCAGGCTCTGGGACCGGGTTTTGGGCACCTTGGGCCGCAGCCCATTCTCACTCCTTCTCCGCAGAGACAGGACGTGAGTCCCTATACCCTTCCCATGACACCGGGACCTATCTGGGCTATTACAAACCTTTCCCACCACTCTTGGTTGGGAAATACCTAAGCCACTTCCTCCAGGATCACCCCCAGATGCTTCTCCAGACCCTCTGGAATCCACCAAAAGGTCTGCCTCCAGTGCAAGCTCCCTGGGGTCAGAGAACTCACACTCCACTGGGTGTTGGCATAGCTCTGGAAAACAGGGACTTAAAATATGCTCTCCAACAATTGAATCACACAGCCCCACACAGGTGTTAACCAAACTACCCTTCACCCAACCATCCAGTGCCTCAGAAAAGTACCCCACAACATTCTCACAAGACTGGCGAGACAGTGTCTGACTGTTGCTGTCCCTCAACCCATACTCTTCTGGCTGGTCTTCATACTCACTTACCAGGGCTTCTGCCATGGGGGAACCCCTCTCCCTGCACTACGCACCACTGGAGTAACCTCACAATCCTGAACCCCCTGGTGTATGTCAACCCCCTCCTTGAAGTAGGGCCCCAAATCTGTGTGTGTGTCTACCTCATCCTCAGTACTGGACACTACACTTTTGCTGCCACCATCTGGGCTGGACAAAGCCCTACCGGCTTCCCAATCCAGCTCCATCTCTCTCATTTTAAGCTCATGATCCAAGATCATCCTCCTTTCCTCCATGGCTAATCTCTTCTCCTCCCGCTCACTCTCCATCCTGAGCTTCTGCAGCTCAAACTGCCTTGCCTCCCGCCTGTCCTCCAGCTCTTCTGGGGACAGACTGCTGCTGCCTGACCTGGCGGGTTCCCTCCCACCCAAAAGCACATCCACCCTGGAAATAGGCTCCTCCACCTCCTCACTGAGATTACCAGGCTGCCCACTGGCATGTCTGGCTGCTACCCAGGCCCTCAGCGCCTTCTGTAGCTCCTCCTTCCTTGTGAGGCCTTTAATTTGGACTTTCAGGTTTTTACAAATTGCTCGTAGCTCCTTTACGGCGTAGGATTCCAACCTATCCTCCTCAAAGATAACTTCCAGAGATGCAACGGATGATGCAATTGATTCAGGCATGACAAAAGTAGTGAGTTGAAAACTGGCAAGATCAAAAATAGGCCAAAAGAAAAAGAACCAGTATGTGGTACGTAATGGTCTGCGATATGGTAGTAGTGCACACCAATCACTGTAAGTCAAGTGCAAACACAAGTCCTATCCTCACAGCTGAAAACCAATGTTAGAAATGGGATCTCTAGTTGGCAAGGGCTTGCACCTTTGTTCAAGTAGGGACCCTTCTTCCTAGTCAGGGTAAGGGTGTTACACTCGTGAAGTAACCCCTGCTCACCCTCGTGGTAGCTTGGCACGAGCAGTCAGGCTTAATTCAGAGGCAGTGTGTAAAGCATTTGCACATAACCAACAGTAATACAGTGTAAGCACTACAAACGGACACCACACCAGTTTAGAAAAATAACCAATATTTTATATACTCAAGACAAGACCAATTACGACAAAAATCCACAATACTATACTTTACGAATGAATACTTGATACGGTAATTTCTTCTTTGCAGGAATAGCACAAAAGCAAAGTTCGTACGAGTCGGTAGCTCCGTCCGAGCCTACCGCGATGCTGAAAACCACAGAGTCTAACAGTTCCAGCCGACCGCGTCGATACAGGCCAGCAGAGTCATGAACAGACTCGGTTACAGTACCTTTCTCGTTGTGGCTGGTACGGAGTGTACGAGCCGGTCGGCGTTCGTCGCGGTTGCGGTGCAAGACGGAGCGATGCAAGGTGCGGTGTCCCTCGATGCGGTGCAGGCAGCGGCTCGATGAGCGTCGTGCAGACGGAGTCGGTGAGTCCAAGGCGTGCGATGCAGGGTGAGACGATGCTCGATGCGGTGCTGACAGGTTGCAATGCAGGCGACCTAGCCGGAGTGCGGGAGCTGGCGTCGGACAGCGGTGCGAGTCGGAGCGGTGCGTCGCAGACGTGCGAGCGGTGCCCCAAATGCGGTGCGGTCTCGACTCTTGAGCCAGTTGCAGCGACCGCGTCGGTCGGGTCCGGTTGGTTCAGTGAAGCGATGCGATGCGAACTGCGGTGCCCACAGGTCACGGTGCAAGCAGCGGCTCGATGTTGGCGGCGTCGGACGTCGCCCACGGTGAGACCAGGGTTGCGATGCGAAGCGGGGCGATGCGGTCTGCGGTGCAAACAGGTCACCGGCCAGGGATGGATTCGGTTGACGGAGTCGGTTGCGGTTCCCTTCTTCTGTGGCAACTGAAACAGCGTTCCAGAAGCGGTACCCAGAGGCTTGTGAAGTCTTTGCAGTCCCTGAGACTTCTTAACAGGAGGCCAGCTTGGTTCCAGGCCCTTGGAGATACTCAGCACAAGTTTGTAGAAAGTTCAGTCCAGTCCTTTCACTGCCCAAGGCAGAAGCAGCAGCTGCAGGCCAACCCAACAAAGCAACAACACAGCAAAGGGGCAGTACTCCTCCTGGCAGCTCTTCCAGCTCTTCGTCTTGGCAGGTTCCTTGATTCCAGTGAGATCTAAATTCATGGGGTCAGGGCCCCAATATTTATATCCCAAATTCCTTTGTTCTCTGAAGGCAGAGAGGCCTTTGCCTAGTCCAAACCAGTTCTGGAGCACTTTGTTGACAAGTCTCCGTCCCTTCTTTCAGTGAGTAGGCCAGGGACATCAGACGCACCACAGGAGGTGGAGCCAGCATTGTGGAGGGAAGGCACTGTCCTATTCAGGGCCCAGGTGCGACCCCTCCCACCCATCTACATGTAGATCTTGCTATTCAGCCCTGCGCTGACTCACCCTGTCTCCTGGCATCCCCCAGCCCCTGTCACTCACACTCCAGACAAGGAATACACAACCTCGCAGAGGCAGGCTTGGATGGTTAGACAAGAAAATACCCACTTTCTAAAAGTGGTATTTTCAAACACAGAATGTTAAAACCAACTTCACTAAAAGCTGCATTTTATCATTCTGAGTCCAGGCATACTAAACTCGACTTCCTACCATGTTCCTGGGGTCAGTTAGGATTATAAGCTGTAATAATCAAAACTGCCCGTTCTGGCCTATGGGGAACAGGTAGCCTTGCAATAGTGAAAAACGAACTAGGCTGTAATTCACTATCAGGACATGCCACACACACCAGGGCATGTCCTACCTTTCGCATACAACGCACCCTGCCCACAGGGGTACCTTGGGCCTACCTTAGGGGTGGCTAACATGTAGCAAAGGGAAGGTTTAGGGACTTGCAAGTGTGTGCACTTGCCAAGTCGACATGGCAGCCCCAGGCTGCGCACAGGCTCTGCAATGGCAGGCCCGAGTTATGCTTTACGGGCTGTTTGCGTGGTTGGCACAATCCAGTGCTGCAGCCCACCAACAGCATTTGGTCTATAGGCCCTGGCACTCATAGTGCACTTTACAAGGGACTGACACATAAACCAAATAGGCCAATCATGGAAACGCCAATCCATAACACATTTTATACAGAGAGCATATGCACTTTAGCACTGATTAGCAGTGGTAAAGTGCCCAGAGTCATAAAACCAACACACACAGGGTCAAAAACAGGAGGCCAAAAAGCAAAAAGTCTGGGGGGTAAACCCGCTGAAAAAGCCAAGTCTAACATAAACTATTATTCATTACTAGTGTAATACAAAATATTCAGAAAATATAGTGTTAGACCTGGCTTCTCTAGGGGGTACACCCCCAGTCGTTTTGCTTTTTGGCCTCCTATTTTGGACCCATGTTTGTGTTGGTTTTATGACTGTAGGTACCTTACCACTGCTGATCAGTGCTAAAGTGCACATGCTCTCCCTGTAAATTGTGTTTATGGATTGGTGAATCCATGATTGGTATATTTTATTTATTGGTAAGTCCCTAGTATAGTGCACTGTGTGTGCCCAGGGCCTGTAAATCAAATGCTGCTAGTGGGCCTGCAGCACTGATTGTGCCACTCACACAAGCAGCCCTGCAAAATGTAACTCAGACCTGCCACAACAGTGTCTATGCGCAGTTTTGTACTGCTATGTCGACCGTGCAAGTGCACCCACTTGCCAGGCCCTAACCTTCCCTTTTCTTACATGTAAGATACCCCTAAGGTAGGCCCAAGGTACCCCTGTGGGCAGGGTGCAGTGTATGTGAAAGGTAGGACATGCCCTGATGTGTGTGGCATGTCCTGATAGTGAAATACTGCCAATTTCGTTTTTCACTATTAAAAGGCTATCTGTCCCATAGGATAGATTGGGAGTTTATTTATAACATCTTATAAATATAACTTCCCATTGGGACAAGATAGAAAGATGGAGTTTAGCATGCCTGAACTCAGACTATAAAAATGCATCTTTTAGTAAAGACTGGTTTGTGGATTGACTGTCTGGCTTTTGAATGACATGGGCTGGGGATGTGCATTCTCTCAGACAGCCACCGGGGGCGGGGGGAGGTGTGTGTCCTGCCTTTCTTGAATGAGTCTGGGCTGGGCTGAATAGATCTCAGCTAAATTCAGAGTAGGGGGAGGAGTTCTCATTAGCACCTGAATAGGCCCGGTCTGCATTTAGAGTGGTGGGAGGAGATTTCTCTTGCACCCGAATAGGCCATGTCTGCCTTACACAATGCTGTCTCCACCTCCTGCCGGGCAGTTGCACCAGAGAGGACAGAACTGGGTCTGGCTGGGCAAACACACTCTCTGCCTCCAGAGAACAAAGGAATTTGTGCTATAAGAAGTGAGGCCCAGACCCTTGAACTTTAGATTACTGCTGAACTAAGGAGCCTGCCAGGAAGAAGAACCGGGAAAGCTGGAGGAGGAGTACTGCCCCTGTGCTGTGTGCTGTTGGGGTTGGCCTGCAGTGGTTCCTTCTGTCTTGGGCAGGGAAAGGACTGGACTGTGTTTTCATCATCCTGCTGTTACAGTTTTCTCGAAGGGCTTGAAGTAGAGCTTGCCTCCTGATGGAAGTCTCAGGGATAGAAAAGACTTCAAAGATTACTTCTGGGAATCAAGAGAAACCTTTGCCAAGGAGATGAGCTGGAGAAACTGAGGAGGGATACTGCCCCTGTGCTGTTTGCTGTCTGGGGTTGGTGAAATACTGCCAATTGTGTTTTTCACTCTTCTAAGGCTATCTGTCCCCATAGAATAGAATGGGGAGTTGGCTCATAGCATCTTATGAGCATTATTGCCCATGGGAACAAGATAGGAAAATAAAGTTTGATATGCCTGAACTCAGAATGTTAAGATGCATCTTTTAGTGAGGGTGATTTTTACATTCTGGGTTTGAAAATACCACTTTTACAAAGTAGGTATTTTCTTGCCTAACCATCCAGTGTGCCTCTGATAGGTTGTGTATTGACTTTCTGGCTTTGGAATGACAGGGGCTGGGTATATGCATTCTGTTCAGACAGCCACTTGGTCAGTTAGGTGTGTCCTGCCTTTCCAGGGTGAGTCAGGGCTGGGCTGAATAGACATGGGCTGCATTCAGAGTAGAGGGAGGAGATTTCTTTCACACCTGAATGGGCTTGGCCAAGGACAATGCTGTCTCCACCTCCTGCCAGGAAGGTGCATCAGAGAGGACAGAACTGGTTTTGGCTGGATAAAGAGCTCCTCTGCCACAGAGAACAAAGGATTTTGTATTATAAAAAGAGGGGCCCGACCCCAGACTTTTAGATCACTTCTGGAAATCAAGAGGAACCTGTGCCAAGGAGAAGAGCTGGAGAAACTGAGGAGGAATACGGCCCCTGTGCTGTTTGCTGTCTGGGGTTGGCCTGCAGTGGCTACTTTCTGCCGAGGAAAGGAGAAGGACTTTGCTGTGTGCTGTGTCCCCTGCTTGAGGAAGATCTCCAAGGGCTTCAAATAGAGCTTGCCTCCTGTTCTGAAGTCTCAGGGACACAAAGACTTCACCCCCAGTCCCCCCTGAACTCCTTTGCTGGGAGTTCTGACCTGCTGAGAGGTGTCTGCCAGTGTTCTGGACCTCTGGAGGTTGTTTTGGGACTAGAAACTTCAAGAACTGTGAAAATCGATGCATCAACTGTTTCCGACGCATCGCAGTGGTGCGAGAAGAATTTTCCGATGCATCATCACCGCCGAAGAATCGACGCAGCGCCTGCTCGCGGCTGAAGTGTCTGCTGTGCGACGAATCCTGTGCACCGACGTCCGAGATCACCACACCGATCCTGACGCAGGCCCTGTTGTGGAAGAACCAACGAATTAAGGGGACGTGGCTGAAATCATCACAACGCATCCCGGGTCTTCACACATAGCATCGTACCAGATTGTCCTGCATCGCATTGAAGTATCAAGTCTGTCACATCGTTGGGGGATGTAGTAAGAAACTGATGCATCACTTCCCCACGCAGTAAGAAATCGACGCATCATCACCTCTCTGGTAAGATACCGATGCATCACCTCCCCTGCGCAGCAGTAAGGAACCAACGCATCACCTCCCCGGAGCAAGGAACTGACGCATCACCTTCCCTGAGTGTAGAGAACCAAGGCATCACCTTCCCTGCAACCCTTTTTGCTTGCATTTTTCGACGCATCCAAAGTACTTTGTGTTAAAGTATTGCATCCATCATTTTCTTGGAACAGAACTGTTTCTACCTGTTAAGAATCATATTTTTAGTACTGTATTGTGGATTTTTGTCATTTTGGTCTTGTTTTGGTTTAGATAAAGAATACTTATTTTTCTAAACTGGTGTGGTGTCCATTTGTAGTGTTTTCACTGTATTACTGTATGTGTGCACAAATGCTTTACACACTGCCTCTGAAATAAGCCTGTCTGCTCATGCCAAGCTACCAAGGGGGTGAGCAGGGGTTATTTTAGAAGTGTATCCCCCTTACCCTGACTAGGAAGAAGGGTTCCTACTTGGACAAAGGTGCAAACCGTTGCCAACTTGAGACCCCCATTTCTAACAAATAGGTAAAGCATGAGGCTGAAACGGGAGAGCTCCTTCTGTCTTCTTGGCACTGATTTGCTACCTCTGAGACCAGGGTTCGCAAAAACAGTATCAGGTGTTGCAATGGGCAAGCCAGGGGTTGCAGCTGCGATCCGTAAATAACGTCCATGATCATTTGCAATTGATATGTAGAGAAGGCGTATTAAATTTGACTCCTGAATACCTCCTTCCCAAGGGCTTAACGTGGGCCACGGCATTCCATGTGGACAAAAGACCTCACCAGTCAAGGTACCCCCACTTATCATATGGAATTCATATATCTGTGATATCTTACAAAGATTTTGCATGGGGTTCGCAATTTTCTGTTTAAAATCTGATCCTTTCAAAGCTGCTCAATACTTACTTTTTCGTACTTTTAAGATTACATTTGATATTTCAGAGTTGCATGAAACACCCACCTTAAACAGGATTACTAAATGCATGTCTTCAAATCTCACAATCACAAATGACACAAACCCTCCGATGAAAATGTGATGTTTGTTTTCGACGTAGATACTGTACAGAGGGCTGTATAAAATGCTGTCATACTACATGCTCAAATGGAACTGAGCAACACTTAATCACAAATTATATCTTCACATTATCCTACAAAGGTTGATTTGTCAGGCACACTTTAATATCCTTCAGGCTTTTTAATTCTGCCTGATAAAAAAAGTAATTTTGCTTGTGACTCATATTTAATTTTCTTTCCAGTCTTGAAAACTGATGAAATAGATAGCTAAATCTCATCTGCAGAGGAAACTTCAAAGGAAACCATGAAAGCTAAATGTTTCTGAGCTGATATGGTTGTCAAGACATTCAATTCGGCCCAGTGTGTATATTTTAAACATGCAAGGAACATTTCGATATTTAAGCTACTAATCTGAAGTTCTGTCATAGAGAGGAGGTGCCACTGTGTATTTGTCCTGAGACAGGGTTGTGATAATATTATCTGAAATACATAAGTGTAAGTCCCCCCAGAGACAGGGATGTGACAGTATTATCATCATCTGAAATACATAAGTGTGAGGTTCCTTTAAGTATGCTTCGATTTGTAATCACTTTCAGACTAATTGCAGCTTTATATTTATTTTATTATTTACCTAAAAAAGCTATTTGTATAATATGGACCTACCCACATATGCATTGGAAAGCTTTACAAGTAACATGGAAAGCATGCTGCCTAGGTTCCTTACTTGTAATCTTCATTACTCCGATTCTTCAGTCCTGTTCGTAGGACTTACTCCTATTAGGTTTCTCCTCATTGCCCATTCTGGTCACCTCCTTCAAGCTTTTTTCTCTGGCCATGGAGCATGACAATTACAAGCCCAGTATAAACTCTACTGCCATTCAACCTATCTTTCTGTTTTTTTATGTGCCCTTTGCTGGGTATGCTTTTTCGGAAAAAAAAGTTAAGGTTGCTTGAGCATCTTATTTTGTGGTGCAGGAGCCCTGATTTTTAGTGCTTTGGATGCTGGAGAAATGGTTAGCCACCTCCAGAGAGGCATCCCATATAAAAAGCTCTCTTCTTTAAATAAATTCTATTAAAAAAGGAATTTTATGACCATCCCTTTGTATGTATCACACCCTGCTAAGGATAAAAAATGGGGATTGGGCCCACAGCACATCCTACTATGCACAAGCAAAAGACCAAGAGCACAAATGAAATCCCACCTTTCATAAGTCCTGGGATGAAGAACTTTAATGTAAGTAATTTAAGCATTACCTCCTCATCTCTTTCCTCATTCCATTCCTTACGTGTTGACGATATAATAAAGCATGGGGTCAACACCAAAACTCATCCCTGGAGGCTGCCATCCTAACGATAAAATGAGGCTTAATACTACTAGGAAGAGTATACTGTGTATGATTGTTAGACATGACATCCAGGAAGAGTATACTGTGTATGATTGCTAGACATGACATCCTTCACGTAGCATTCTCCCAAACATTTTGCCTTCATCAGTCCTCTTTTGCTGAATACCATTTTTGTAGGCTTTGGGACTGCTCTCCAATGCTAAAGTGCTTGTACTCTCTCCTTGAAACATGATAAAATTGGCTTACACCTAATTGGCACATTTGATTTACGTGTAAGTCCCTAGTAAATGGTATAACAAGTACCCAGGGCCTGCATCACTGATTGTGCCACCCACTAAAGTAGCCTTTTGTTTGTTTAAATCTCTTTTATTGAGTTTTCATATAACAAAAGCCATTAATATGACAGATAACAAGCATGGAATAATATATGACAGCACAGAGTAACAAAACATTGTCGATAGTAAGACCAGTCGCGCGATATCTGTTATAGTGGGCAGTTTACCAGAGCAAATGTCCGGGTGCAATGCAAGAGAACAATTTCAAGTAGCATGCTAAGGCATCAAAAAACAACAGCCGGAATTTTAGAGATATAACAATAGCAGGGAACAGGCAGTCTACTTCATACAGTTATCTTCCAGTTCAAGCCCATAATCCCGGTACATGTTATAACTAATAAGGTCGTTGTTCCCCAGATACGCAAATAAAGTATGAGAATGTATCACTCAGGGGGTCCAAAAGACGCTAGCGCATTTAGAAGCGGTATGTGTTCGGCAGAGCACCCCATCTAGATAAGATTGCCCTCATAGTGGCCTTACCTGAGCTCTACATTCTAAGGCGGTAGCTGCGGTGTCTGCGGCCAGTGAGCTGAGGAGGCCATAGTTCTGTCTATGCCGGGAGAGATAACTGAGAGGAAAGGATAGTCAAGAGGAGATTAGAAAGTGAGAAAGGATAGAAAAGAGGAGACGAGAGGATAGTATGGGGAGAGATCACCGTGCAGCAGTCCTTCGGAATAGAGGGGGGCCAGGGCTCAGGGATCTCCCGTGGTGTGGTTGTGAGCTTATCTGAGGGGCCGGAATCCCTGCTCTCCTTACCGTGTGTCTTCCTCGTAAGGTTCCCCCCGTGGGAGTATGGGGTCCGCAAAGAGTTGGCGGGCTCTCAACCTGGGGGGCACAGATCGTGCATGTTCCAACCGAGAGAGATGCGAGACCAGTGGTTGCCATATGCGGTCGAATTTAGCATCCGTACATGCCAACCTATGAGAGAGGAGTTCCATCGCCATGACATGCCAAAGACGTGTAAGCCAAATCAAGGACGAGGGGGAGCACGTTTTCTTCCAATGTATGGCAATGACCTGCTTAGCGGCAGTGAGCATGTGAAAAATCAGGTGCCAGTCTGTGTGCTTCATTGCTCTAAGAGATGTTGGTCGGAGCCCCAGAATAACCACCCTCGGGTCATTTGGCAAGGGGAAGCCCACTACCTCCCCAACGTGGCCCAGCACCTCTCTCCAAAAGGTAAGAATGAGTGGACAGGTCCACCATATATGAAGAAAAGAACCCTGGGCCGCCTGGCAGCGCCAGCAAAGAGGGGCGAAGCCCGGGAACATCTTCTGGAGTCTGAGAGGAGTATAATACCAGCGAGTCATGACTTTATAGGCCGATTCCTGTTGTGTTATACTTTTAAAGATGCGGGGGATATCGCGCCATAACTGCTCCCATTGGTCTGAATCTATGTCTCCTTCGATATCAAACTGCCACTGGCGCTGGTAGGTGTGTGGGGGCACTGAGTGTGAATGCTGAAGCACTTTGTAGGTCCGGGAAATCAGCCCCCGGGACCCATCAAAAGCACGGACCAGCGTTTCAAAAGGCGTTAGGCGCCTCGTGGCTCCCTCCATGTGCGAGAGGGCACGGAGCCAGTGCCGGATCTGAAAGTACTCCATGCGCGTGGTTTTTGGGAGGTTGAAGTCCCGTCTGCACTGGTCGAACGATTTAAAAATACCCTTCTCAAAAAGTTGTTCTATGACACGGCACTCCCCGGCCGACCAAGCCGGAAACGACGTTGGGGTAGAGCCGGCGGGAAATCTGGGTTGAGCGCTAGTGATGTGTTGGGAGAGGGGAATGTAGTGAGACCACGGGATACTGCAATCCTGTCCCAGATCTCCAAGACAGTCTTGGTTGGAGTAGCAATGTATGCACTACGATGCCTGGCCCCACTCCTAATCCAGGCCAGGTCCCACAGTGGACGACACGCCACTGCCCTGTCCATATGGAACCAGTGTTTTTCGCTTTCGCGAACCGACCATTCCGATATGTATCGCAAGTGCGAGGCCCAGTAATAGACGAGCAGATCGGGACAAGCCAGACCACCCCTGTCGCGAGGTAACAACAGGACCCGTGTGGAAAAACACGGCCTGCCTCCTCCCCAGATGAACGCAGTAAGATCCCGTTGGAGGTTCTGGATATCTCGCTGGGGGATCGGCGTGGGAAGAGCCTGGAAAAGGTACAGTACCTTTGGCAAGATTGCCATTTTAACTGCGTTCAAGCGGCCCAGCTACGAGATTGGGAGTGATTTCCAGCGGCGAAGCTCAGCCCGGACAGCCGTCCTGCATGCCGGCCAATTAGCCCCAGTCCAGGTGTCTAGGGTAGCAGTAACGTTAATCCCTAGATAGCGTATGGAATGTGGGGCCCATTGAAAAGGGTTAACTGAACCCAGGTTATCCAGCTGTGGCTGGGGGAGAGTGAGATTGAGTGACTGCGATTTGGAGAGATTAATTTTAAGGCCCGATATCAACTCAAATTGAGAGAGAATGTCCAGTAATGCGGGTAGTGAGCTTGCTGGTTCCGTTAGTGTCAGGAGAAGGTCATCTGCAAAAAGGCCAATTTTGTGTTCCACGCCTCCTATGCGCAGTCCCCGAATTTCTGCCGACTGCCTGACAACAATCGCCAGGGGCTCCACCACTAAAGCAAACAGCAAGGGTGAGATCGGGCACCCCTGGCGCGTACCCCTGCAGAAGGAGAAGGACGGGTGAGAAGACCATTTACTCGGATCCGCGCCGAGGGCACCGCATACGGCGCCATGATGCGCGCGATCATGGTCGGTCCGAGTCCCACTCGATGGAGGACCGCCCGCAAAAAGGACCAGTCAACCCGGTCAAATGCCTTTTCGGCGTCCAGGGAGAGCAGGAAGGCCGGTATATTATAATGCTGTGTCTTTTGCACCAGATGGGCTACTCGGTGAATATTATCCGCTCCCTGTCTTTCCCTCACAAAACCTACTTGATCCGGTTTGATCAGGCCCGGGAGGTGAGGGCCTAGTCTTTGGGCGAGTATTTTGGTATATAGTTTGGCATCTACATTCAATAAGGAGATAGGCCGAAAAGAGGCGCATGCCGTGGGGTCTTTCCCCGGTTTAGGGATAAGGATTATCTCCGCCTCCGCCATCGACGGCGTTACTGACCCTGCCTCCACAAGTGAATTGAAAAGACGCAATAGATGGCCCTGAAGTTCGGGGAGGAAGAGGCGATAGAAAGCCAGCGTTAGGCCATCAGGCCCTGGGGACTTTCCCACGGGCATACTTTTTAGGGCCTTTTGGAGTTCTGCCGCTATAATAGGTTCCTCCAATTGTTCCTTAAAGAAGGGGGTCACTGGCGTCCAGGAGCAAGCTGCTAAAAAGGGATCCGTCTGGTCTCCACAAGTCTCTCCCTGACCATATAGTTCGGAGAAAAAAGCGTGAAACTCCTGCTGTTTAGCGTGTTCGGAGGTAGCCCAGCCCCCCCACTCTGGACTATTTTTGCGATATGGCCCTTAGAAATCTGATTCCTGAGGCGACGCGCCAGCATGGAGCCCACCCTGTTGCCCCCCCATAGAACTTCTGCTTGAGAGTCAAGAGGGAATGCTCTGCTTTGTTCACCCGGAGAGCCTTGAGCTGACCCCGAAGAGAGGCAAGTCTCTTACGTGTTACGATAGAAGGCGCGTTACGATTTTGTTGTTCCACGGTTTTAAGATCACGGGTGAGGTTGACCTCCACCAGGCGAGACTCCCGCCTGCGGGCTATAGAGATGGAAGTGATAACGCCCCGGATCGTGGCCTTGAAGGCGTCCCACAGCATGGGTATTGTGGTCTCCGGAGGTCATTGGCCGTAAAATATGATTGTATAGCCTGTCTGAGCTCGGCCACATCCACCTGATCGCGGAGAACATGCGGGGGTAGTCGCCAGCGTGGGGCAGAATTCGGGGGACGGCCCAAGGTGGACAGGGTTATCTCCAAGTGAGCGTGGTCCGAGATAGATATATCTGAGATCTCTACCGTTTCTAGGGAGCGGATGAGTGCGTGGGATAGAAAAAAGTAATCTATACGGGAGTGCGAACGATGCACATGGGAGTAGAAGGTGTAGTCCTGTGTGTCCGGTTCCCGATAGCGCCAAGCGTCTACTAGACCCAGGGCTTCCAGATCGCGTTTAAGAGCGGCGGACATAGCCCCTGTCCCCTGATAAGAAGGGGAGGTGCGATCCATGGTGGGGTCCCAAACTTGGTTAAAATCACCCCCAAGGATGATAGGATTAGTTTCCTTGGAAAGGGAAGTTTGGAGGAGGTGGCGGATGAAAGCATCCTGTGCCTGGTTGGGTGCGTATAAATTAAGGAGGGTAAGCTGTCTGCCCTGTAATGATAGCTGGAGCTTAAGAGACCTACCTTCCGCGTCACGAACGGTGCGCTCTATGTTCACTGAGAGACCTACTTTAAAAAGGATCCCCACCCCTGCTGTCTTAGATGGTGCGGACGCCCATAGTTGTAAGGGGAATTTAGGATGAGACATGCGGATAGTATCGGCCCGTAAAAGATGGGTTTCTTGGAGAAAGACAATGTCTGGATCCTGAAGTTGGAGGTAGCGCCAGATCTGTCTTCTCTTATTCGGGGCATTCAGGCCTTTGACATTAAGGGAGAGACATTTAAGCTGAGCCATTGATCTGTACCCGAAGAGGCATGCGATGGCCGGAACTGAAGGTGTCCCATCTCTCTCTGGTCAGAGCCTGAAGCGTCAACCACAGTGGGAGTTGGAGCAAACGTGGATTCCCCCCCAGGGGAGGAGTGTGAAATGTAGTACCCGGGATCCCCAAAGCTGCCGGTCTCAGAGCCATGGCCCTTCGCTGCGATTCGGGGTCCTCCCCTCGAGTCCAGAAAGAGAGAGGAAGTAAGGGATAGAATAGAAGAGGGGAAGATTCCCAGAATAAAGAAAGTACCAAATAACTAAGGGGCCAACTGGGCCCAACAGGACCTTTCCAGTCCAGGAGCGGCCCAATGGTAAGAACCAGGGTGGCTCTGAGGAAGTCACCCCTCTTGGGGACTAAGGAAATGGCGGGGTGGGCCTCGGATTTCCCCGGGAGCAAGAGTCGTCCGCCCCCCAGGGGCGACCCGTTGCAGTAACAATGGGGAGGGACACACCCAAGATGGAGCCACAGGGGGGCCCCTTCTGGAATGGACCCGGAGCCTAGAAACACATCCGGGCACCATAGCCCTCCAAGCAACTGGGCGATCTGGAACCTCGGGCACCCTTAGAGTGGCTGACAAGTGTGGGGGAGGGACAACACGCCACCCGTTGTGCTTTCAGCAATGTAAAGCTGGTGTGGATACGGTGGCCTAAAGTAACACACATAAGTAAGCCCTCCCAAAAGCCCATACACGACAGACCCATCCCTACAAGGGAATGTAGTGCTTTGCAGGCATGATCCCCCACCCCAAAGGACAACCAGACAGTGCCTCCCCTGGCACGCATCTAAGGCAAGTCATAATAAGTGTATGGACGCCTGTTTGCTCCAGCACTTCGTCCAAGCAGTCAAGGTGATCCAACGCCCTCTCCCATCTGAAGCCTCTATCAATGGAGTGTGAGAGGTGAGTTCTACCAGTCCACGTGTCTGTGGAGGCCTCTCAACTGGTTAACAGGTGCCACCGCTGGAGCCAGGGGGGGAAGGCGGGCTCGATTGCAGGCCCTCTCTCGTTGAAGACTGTGAAGCCTCCATTTTCCTTAGGTGTTGGATAATGTCTTGCTTGGCCTGAAGGTCTGTCCCACCGGCTCCGGAGGCCCCAGCCTGGGGGCGCCTGACCCTCGACCACTCAGGGCGGAGAGAGATCTGGGATGCCGACTCAGCGAACCTGGGAGAGGAAGGCCTCGATCCAGACGAGATGTTCAGCAGTTGGAGGGCTTCACGAAGAGATCTCAGAGACCTGCGCCTCCCCTCCCAGTGAAAGATCAGAGCAAACGGGTGGCCCCATTGATATTTGATGTTGGCTTCTCTCAGCTTGGCAAGGCCGCTCCCAGAGGGGGGGGCAGACTCCCCAACTCAGCCCACCGTCGCAGGCAGGGTCTCCGAGGCCGAGCAACCCCACACAGGACCTCTTCCGCCCAAGGATCAGCGAGTCCCGCTCCTCCCGCAGTCGAAGGCCGACACTCTGTTGCGGGCAAGATGGCGGACGGGAGCGCCGCGATCGACTTCTCCCGGCTCTCCCAGCTGTTGTATTGGGTCAGGGCCCCCCTAAAACGCCAGGAACCTGCAGCGGGCTATATGCTATCGGTGGGGGGGCACAGACTTTTCCCCCCGTGCCTTGAGTCACTTAAGGTAAGCCCCGGGCCACCCCCGGAGAGTGGAGCTCAATCCTCGTGCGTCTTACGCCATCGGAGTCCAGGCCACGCCCCCTAAGGTAGCCTTTTAAAACATGTCTCAGGCCTGCCACTGCAGCCTGTGGTGCAGTTTTAAACTGCCATTTCAACCTGGCAAAAAATACATATGCCATCCCTAATGTAGGCCCTAAAGGCTCATAGGCAAGGGTGCATTTTATTTAAAAAGTAGGACATGTGTGCATAAGTTTTACATGGCCTGGTAGTTTAAAACTACTACAGTCGTTTTTCACTGTTGTACGGCCTATCACTCCCATTGACTAACACTAGGTTATCTATTGATGAGCTAACTTTGGATTGAGTGCATATAGAAATATACTATTTGCACTCAAATGAATTGCAATTTAAAATTGTCACAAATGGTAAAGTCGAATTTTAAGTCAAAATTCGGAAAATGTCACTTTTAGAAAGATGCCATTTTCTTGTCCAACCATTTGTACCTTCTAGCAGTGTCCAGGCACTGCTGTTAGTTTTTCTGTATTGCTCCCAGAAAATAACACAAAGGGGGATTAAGTCTGGACAGAATGGCCAATCCTGGCCGGATGACTGAGAGAAGCTTCAAAGTGCTTCAAAGAGCTTTTCCTCCTTCACACACAAAGGAATCTGACACCAGGCCTGTCCATCCTGCCTTTTGTCATCTCAGACAGTTTGGGGCCTTGACAGGGAAAGAAGATACTAGAACCAGAGGTGGAGGCAGCACAGGGTGCCCCCCCCCCCACAAAGGCTGGCACCAGGTATAAATACCGGACCTCCAGGGCCACTCTTCAGAACACTCCTGCACCTGAGAAATTTGTGAGCTTCAGGGACAAGATTCAGAAGCCCCTCTGCAACTACCCAGCCAACCTGAAGCACTGGATCAGCAACTGGACGTTCCTGAGCCCTGCTTCTGGCCTCTGCCTGGAGTGAGTCCTGGTCCTCAAGTAGTGCCCCACCCTCCGGTCCCGGATCCTTGGCTGGCATCAGAGTGTACTCCCTCCTGCCTAACTGTGGGTTTCATCAGAACCAATGCACCGTGAGACAACTCGATGCATGACCTTGCATCGCAACCCTTGCAGCTCCTTATCAGGGCCTCAATAGAACCGATGCAGCATCACCCAAATCGATGCAGAACCTTGCATTGCTGCCCTCGCAGCACATCAGCAGCCTCATTGGAACTGACTCAGTCTGACACAACTTGATGCAGCTCGTCACTTTGTAGCCCTCATAGTTTCTGGTCGTGACTGGCACAGCGTAACACAGCTCGACTCAGGACTTTGCATCACAGCACTGCGCAACTCCTGACCAGAACTGATGTTGACAGATGCAAAGAATCACATCAAGGACATAAGGCGCAACTCTCAGGGAGAATAACCTTGTCCTTGTATCCGTCCCATGCTCCATCGCAGTCGGCCTGAACTTGTGACTTTGCACCCAAAGCCACCGAGGAAATCCAGCTGTTCCACCCAGGTTCTGGGCGGCTAAAGGGCTCTACTTTCCAAGGGCAGAATGCAACTTCTTCGTAAAGTGTGGTTTTGCCAAGTACTGCATTTTTGACTACTCCCGTGGATCCCGTCAGCACCAACGACAGCCAACCGCTGACCCCGGACTGCCTGCGCAAGATACCAAAGTAGTGACTGTTGAGCCTTGGTCTAGGGCCCCGCTGAACCTTATCCACAAGAGAGTTCATTTGAACTTGCCCTGCAACTGTCGTTTTGCTAAGTGTGTTTTCTCCCATTGACTTTAAGGGTAAACATTTGACAGCTTTCATTGCATTTATCGTAATACTTTGAAAATCGATAACTCCAGTTATCTGCAATGTTTCTGGTTCGTTTTGGTGTCAATATTTATATAAAAATATAAATCTATTTTTATAAATTGGTGTCAATGTTTCTTTCATGTTGTGTCACTTACTTATTGTCAATGCTGGTACTGTGAAATGCTTAACACATGCTCCTCTGAGTACGCCTGACTGCTCTGTGCCACTCTACCAGAACTGAGCTAGGGTTAGTAAGGTTGAATCTGAGGTCCACTTTTGTGTAGTGTGTTAGTATTACATGATAAGGCCCACCAGCCATATCACATAATACTTCAACCTTACAACACTTACGCACCCACCCACTCAGAGACCCATTCAGACACTCATACACCCATTGAGAGATCCACTCAGGCATTCATGCACCCACTCACAGATCCTGTCAGGCATGCATGCACTCATTCACAGACCCACTTAGACACTCATGCACACACTCACAGACCCACTCACAGACTTATGCACCTACACCCACTTAGAGACTTATGCACCCAGTCACAGATCCAATCAGACACTCACGCACCTACTCACAGACCCACACAGACACTCATGTACCCACTCGCAGACCCCACTCAGACACTTACATATCCACTCACTCACCTACTCAGAAGCTTATGCACCCACTTGCAGGCCTACTCAGACACTTACACACCCACTCACAAATCCACTCATGTTCTCATGCAACCTCTCACTGAAACACTGAGACACTCATGCACCCGCTCACAAACCCACTGAGACACTCAGTCACCCACTCACAGAACCACTGAGACATTCACAAAACCCACTCATTCACCCCCTCAGAGGCTCACGCACCTACTCTCAGATCCAGTGAGATGCTCATGCACCCAGTCAGACCCCCACTCAAAAAGTGATTATGTACTCACAGCCCCACTGAGAAACGTATGCACCCACTTACACACACAAAACTATTCACAGAGCCATTGTCACATGCATAGAGTAAAACTGAGAGTTATAAATCTTAAATATGCTGTTGTGCAATGAATTCAGGCTTTTGCTTTGCAGACCTGCTACCGAGTCACAACTCTGAAATTTTATTTTGAAAAAAGGATTTAAAATGAAAATTATTTTGTGTTTGGCAATAGGGTGGCTCGTAGAAGAACCTTTGGGTTTATTGTGTGTAGATGATAACTACACATAAAACAGGATGCAATCTTTCAAGCTGTTAAGGAATATCCTGTTTCCTTTCTTTGAGAAATATACTCCATCACTTCTATATATATGCTCCATGTCAAAGCGCAAGTTGTTGTTGTAGATGGAGCCCATATTGTGGTTTATAAGGAATGCAGAAATAGTTTTATTAACATGTTTCCTGGCATTGTCTATTTGTGGACATAATTCATATGACCATTTCCATTTCTGCCTATGGCAAATGTTAGAGTACACGAAAGCAGTGCAAGGGAAAAGTGACATTAATTGGCCAAAGGTATCCTTCATTGCTATTTCCAATCCTACCCCAGTAAGAGTGCCTAGGTCATTGCCACCACAGTGCACAATTAAGAGATCTGGTTGTTGGCAGTCTGCAATACTCTCAACCAAAGGCAGTAATCTCTGGCCAATCCAAGTAATGTCCACATTAGGCAAACCCAAGTCCCTGTCAATGCCATGTTTTCTAGCACATTCTCTGGCCCAAAAGACATAACTTCGACCCACAATCCACATTCTAACCATTGTGAAGGAAGGGGTAGTAGCACACAGGAGATGGCTGGAGCTGAATGTGACAATTGGTAGAATGAAAGGCAGTTAAATTGGAGGAGTGGACCTGGTTTAAGAAAAGGATGTATTTGATTGGTTGGTATAAATAATTTGGTACCCAAAAATAGGTAGGGATTTAATGGGTAAAGTAAATAGATCTGTGACTGGCTTTGAATAGATTTAAGAAAAGTATACACTATTGTGGATAAGCTTAAAGTTTCAAGCAGTCAACCGCACTTGCTACAGTTGAACATGAAGCTGATTTGCTCCTGTTAGAAAGTGATGAGAACTTTTGACTTACTGGTAAAGAAGAGTGTTTGAAAAGAGGTTGTTATGGAAAATGATGTAAAGCAGCGTGGGGGAAGGGTTCCAAATACACTTTACTTTGAATGTAGAAAACATAGTACTTTATAGATCGTATATATTGTGAAATAGCAATTTTCTAATTCATAACTATGATAGTATCGTAAATGTACATTAAAAATGATAGTACTATTATTATAAATGCTTTAAAGGACTCTCATATGGGTTCACAACTCCGTTGCGAAGTTACACAGAGGGACGCGATGGGTGCCGCGACGGAGTCACAAATCTACCCACAAATACTACCAATTTGGGATTCCTATCAGGAGACTAATAAAGGGTTAAAGAAACTGACCAATGAAAACTGGAAGAACAACAGAAAAAATGAAGTGAATGTTTTGATTTGCTAACTACATCAGTATCAATGGAAAAAAAGAGGGAAAAATTGCCATTACTGGTTCTTTTTTTATAGAGACTGGAACTTATCATTTTGCGTGATAAGAAATTTGAAGTGAAAGTGTGTTAAAACTTGAGGATCTACAAAGCAAGTTCACAGGTATGTTAATAATGGGGATATTGATGATGTATATATATATATATATTACCTACTGGCGGTCACCAGTAGTTAGTTATAGTTAGGACCTAGTTTCCATAGGAAAAGCGTTTTTTGATTTGCCAATAACTTTGGCGCCGTTTGACGAATCTTCGCGAAATTTTCAAATCTAATGGTTCGCTCAGGTCAGCTCCCGTCTTGAAAGTTTTGGGGTGATTCATCGAGCGGGGGACGAGAAAAAAGGGGGTCCCAAAACACGTTTTTTCCATGTTAATTTCCATAGGAAACTTTAGATAAAGCTACAGCCCGAACTGCTGAACGGAATTACACCAAATTTGGCAAAAAGGTAGGTCTTGGTTCAGAAAGCGAGCTTTTTTAAATGGTGGAAATCCGTTCAGTAGTTCATGAGAAATTCAAAAAATAAAAAATATCGATATCTGGTGGCCGAGGAGGATTCGCGAACCCTCCCGACCATGAGCTTCATTCTGATTGGCTGCCAACACTCCAAACCAAGAAGTGTAGGCAGCCATCTTGTGACTCGGTAGAACCGAGTCACAAGAAAAAAGGGATGAAAATGGTTATAAAAAAGAAAAGGGGGCAGGGTAGAAACACCCCAGGGCCAAAAAGCATTTTTTTTTTTGGCTGGATTCGCGCACCCAGCGCAAATCCTGCCGGAAGTTTTTAAAAAATGAAGCGCGGTCTCCCGCGCTTCATTTTAATAAACCCCCGGGTGGGACTAGTCCCGGGGGCAATATGCCAAAAATATGCGGGGCCCGTGTGGGCCCCCGCAGCCCCGGGGAATACCACCTCCCCGGGGCTTTATTATGGGCATGGGGGGAGGCTGCTGTCAATGTTCATAGATATGGCAGCGACCTGCAATTCCCGAAATGGGAAATCGGGCAGTGCTGAATTAATTGCATTCATGTGTGTATTGATGCGTGAAGTTAGAGGTACTTGATCACGGGCAAAACACCTAACGTTGTTGTTTTGCCCGTGATCAAGGTCTCGGAGGAGACTGAAACGCGTAGGGTGTGCTGGCGTGCAGAATAATAAAGATGGATTAAGGAAACAAATTGATTGATGCCTTTATTTCACATCCGTGAGTGCGACTTGGACATTTTCTTTGGAAAAACTGTGGTAATATATATATATATATATATATATATATATATATATATATATATATATATTCACTGAAAAAACCATAGGTTTCAGATATGTTATAGTTACAAATTAGCATTTAAAAAACCTTTGAAATTCACTGAAAAAACCATAGGTTTTAGGGACAGTTATAGTTAGTTGGACATTTCACTCGTACAAAACCCGTGAAATTTCCCCGTTATAGTTAGTTCAGCTAACTATAACTCGCGCCCCGCAATGCACTGCTGATGACGTCACATCTTACATCACTCATGACATGGTCAGTGACATCACTGATGACATCACTGATGACATCTCAAATGACATCACTGATGACATCATCCAGTGACTGTGTGTTTCTGTAAAGTTTAAATATTTTTAATATATATAGGAAAAGACGTATTGAAGAATGAGTGGGTGTGTAAGTGTCTGTATGGATGATTTAGTAGGTGCGTGACTGACTCTATAAGTGAGTGATTTAACGTATCTTACTGAATGCATGGGTTAGTGACTAAACTGGGTGAATGTCTGTATCAGTCTGTCTGTTGCTGTGTAAGTGGCTGCATGGGTTTGTGAATAGCTACATGTGTCTATATGAGTTATTGATTGGTTGTCTGAGTATCTGTATGGGTGCCTGAGTGTTTGTGTGGGTGGGGTGTGTGCGACTCTGTGCATAGATGTGTGAGTGGGTGATTCACTGGGTGGATGGTTTCAAGAGTGCATCTGTGATAGACTGTATGGGTGGGTAAGTGTGTGTAAGAGTGTGTTAGTGAGTAAATGTATGTCCCAGTGGTACATGTGTGAGTAACTACATATGTGAAAGCCAGTATATATGTGTGTTGGAGTATATAAATAGCTATAAGCGAGAGTGAGTGATTGTGATAGTGGCTGTATGGATGAGTGTGTGCTTGTATCAGTGATTGTATAAGAGCGTAACAATGTGCTAGTATTTGTATGATTAAGTGAGCTGGTGTGTGTATAACTGTATAGGTGAGTAAATGGCAGTGTGTTTAATTATTTGCATGACTGACTAGGTGTGTGAGTACCTCTTTGGATGAGTGGCGGTGTTTGAGTGTCTATATAGGAGTAAGAGTGCATATGATAGTCCTGTACTGAGTGACCATAAGTATGAGTGACTGTACGGGTGAGTGAGTGGATGTGTGTGTGTAGACCTAAGAATCAGTGAGTGGGTATGTAGGTATTGGTGTTGGAGTGTCTATAGTTTTGCGAATGGCAGTCTGTAATTTAGATTGGGTGTATCAAAGGTTATATTAGGGTGTGAGGAGCTGCATCAGATTATCACGTGGATGATGTCATCAGTGATGTCATTTGAGATGTCATCAGTGATGTCATCAGTGATGTCACTGACCATGTCATGAGTGATGTAATATGTGACGTCATCAGCAGTGCATTGCGGGGCGCGAGTTATAGTTAGCTGAACTAACTATAACGGGGAATTTCACGGGTTTTGTACGAGTGAAATGTCCAACTAACTATAACTGTCCCTAAAACCTATGGTTTTTTCAGTGAATTTCAAAGGTTTTTTAAATGCTAATTTGTAACTATAACATATCTGAAACCTATGGTTTTTTCAGTGAATTTCAAAGGTTTTTAAATGCTAATTTGTAACTATAACTGTCCCTAAAACCTATGGTTTTTTCAGTGAATTTCAAAGGTTTTTTAAATGCTAATTTCTAACTATAACGTGTCTGAAACCTATGGTTTTTTCAGTGAATTTCAAAGGTTTTTTAAATGCTAATTTGTAACTATAACATGCCTGAAACCTACGTTTTTTTCAGTGAATTTCAAAGGTTTTTTAAATGTATTAATTTTTATATTATTTTTTTTCATACTGATTTACTACATTTTTAGAAACAATTTCTTTTACATATTTTATTTTTTAAATTACATTGTAATTACATTATACATTACATTACAAAAAATACTTTCTCAGAATGAATTACTTTAGTTTAAATACTTAGCACATAGGCAATAGACTTTTAAGTACAGTAGTTACAGTTGTTGCAATGGGCAACACATTTTCAAACACAATGCAACATTCAGCTCAATGTGAATTTCTAGTTAAATGCAATTAGTTACTTTATGGATTACTTTTCTAACCACAGGACTGGATCCTAGATTCAGTCCTGGGACATCTCCTGTAAACAGTTGAGTAAAAGCGTTTTGGTTACAGTACTGATTTTTAAGGAATATTATTGTATTTTAAAAGTTGACACTTAGAAACTTTTCCTCATAGAATCACCAATGTTATCCTATGGAAGGAAATTCACTTAGCAGGTAAAAACTGTTATCGTTACTTTTTCTTACTCAGTGTTGGATCCTGGATCCAGCACTGGTGCATCTCCTGTAAACAGTTGAAAAAATGCGTTTAAGTCATACAGGCGATTTTTAAGGAATATTTGTAGTTTGTGAAAATTGACACTTTGAAACTTTTCTGCTGAAAACCAGACAATGGATTCCTATGGAAGAAAAGATAAGTTACTGGTAAGTACGGTTAAAATTACTTTTCAGGGTCAGTGCTGGGCTAAAAGATGCAGCACTGGGTTCTCTCCTGATAACAGGTGAGTAAATCGGAATTCGTATTTCGGCTGATTTTAGAGGAATATTTGTATGTTTCAAAAATCAACACTTAGAAGAATTTCCAAGTGAAACCAGTCAATGTTAGCCTATGGAAGGAAATTCAAGTTACTGGTAAGTACGGTTAAAATTACTTTTGAGGATCAGTACTGGGCTGAAAGATGCAGCACTGAGGTCTCTCCTGATAACAGGTGAGTAAATCGGAATTCGTATTTCGGCTGATTTTAGAGGAATATTTTAAAGTTCCAAAACTCCACACTTAGAAGAATTTCCAAGTGAAACCAGTCAATGTTAGCCTATGGAAGGAAATTCAAGTTACTGGTAAGTACGGTTAAAATTACTTTTCAGGACCAGTACTGGGCTGAAAGATACAGCACTGAGGTCTCTCCTGATAACAGGTGAGTAAATCGGAATTCGTATTTCGGCTGATTTTAGAGGAATATTTTAAAGTTTCAAAACTCCACACTTTGAAGAATTTCCAAGTGAAGCCAGTCAATGTTAGCCTATGGAAGGAAATTCAAGTTACTGGTAAGTACGGTTAAAATTACTTTTCAGGACCAGTACTGGGCTGAAAGATACAGCACTGAGGTCTCTCCTTATAACAGGTGAGTAAATCGGAATTCGTATTTCGGCTGATTTTAGAGGAATATTTGTATGTTTCAAAAATCAACACTTAGAAACTTTTTCAGCAAAAAGCAGGCAATTATATACTATGGAAGGAAATTCAAGTTACTGGTAAGTACGGTTAAAATTACTTTTCAGGATTAGTACTGGGCTGAAAGATGCTGCACTGAGGTCTCTCCTGATAACAGGTGAGTAAATCGGAATTCGTATTTCGGCTGATTTTAGAGGAATATTTTAAAGTTCCAAAACTCCACACTTAGAAGAATTTCCAAGTGAAACCAGTCAATGTTAGCCTATGGAAGGAAATTCAAGTTACTGGTAAGTACGGTTAAAATTACTTTTCAGGACCAGTACTGGGCTGAAAGATACAGCACTGAGGTCTCTCCTTATAACAGGTGAGTAAATCGGAATTCGTATTTCGGCTGATTTTAGAGGAATATTTGTATGTTTCAAAAATCAACACTTAGAAACTTTTTCAACAAAATCAGGCAATGATATCCTATGGAAGGAAATTCAAGTTACTGGTAAGTACGGTTAAAATTACTTTTCAGGATTAGTACTGGGCTGAAAGATGCAGCACTGAGGTCTCTCCTGATAACAGGTGAGTAAATCGGAATTCGTAGTTCGGCAGATTTTAGAGGAATATTTGCACAATGGTGAAGGGAGGGGGCGGGGCCTGAGGTGACATCTGTGCAAACGCGCCCCGTGGCGCGTTTTAAGTTGGGGGATTAAGTCCCCTTGAATCCTGAGGGACCCTAGGGGCCAACTAGCCCACCAGGAACCTCCAATATGCGCCAGGGGGCTGCGTTGCAGAGATGTGTAGAGAGGCCACACCCCTTTTTACACCTCACTGCAACGCAGCTCTGTGGCGCTTTCTGGATGTACCTGTTGGGCTAGTTGGCCCTCAGGGACCCTCAGGATTGAAGGGGATTTAATTCCCCATCTTAAAACGCGCCACGGGGCCTGTTTGCACACATGTCACCTGAAGCCCCGCCCCTCCCTTCACCACTGTGCAAACGCGCCCCGTGGCGCGTTTTAAGTTGGGGGATTAAGTCCCCTTGAATCCTGAGGGTCCCCGGAGTCCAACTAGCCCACCATATACCTCCAAAAGCGCCACAGAGCTGCGTTGCAGAGAGGTGTAAAAGGGGCGTGGCCTCTGTACACCTCTCTGCAAGGCAGCCCCTGGCGCATACTGGAGGTTCCTGGTGGGCTAGTTGGCCCTCAGGGACCCCCAGTATTCAAGGGGAATTCGTTCCCCCTCTGCAAACGCGCCAGGGGCGCGTTTGCAGAGTGGTGAAGGAAGGGGGCGGGGCCTGCGGCCCGATCGTTTAAAAAAAAAAAATAATAATTTGTCCTTTGAAGGGGGCTGTGTGGCCCCCTTCCTTTTCCTGTTTTTGGGCCCTGGGGACCCCATCCCCCAAGGCCTTACCCCTTTTTTAAATATTTAATTAAAAAAACGGGAAGGGGGCCGCGTGGCCCCCTTCCCTGGGCCTGTATTGGCCCGGGGACCCCATCCCCGGGGCATGGCCTCGATTTTTTTTTTTTCGTAGGGAGGGGGCTGCGTGGCCCCCTCCTCAGGCCATTTAAGGCCCCGGGGACCCCATCCCCCGGGGCCGGCCTTTCCGTTTTTTTAAAAAAAAATTATTTTTTATTTTTTGGGGAGGGGGGCCGCGTGGCCCCCTTCCCGGGCCACTACTTGCCCCGGGGACCCCATCCCCCGGGGCTGGCCCTCTCGTTGGGGACTGTGGGGGTCCCCAATCCCCACAGTCCCGCCGGCTCCCCGCGTCCCTTGGGAGCCGGCATTGCTTTACACATGGGGAGCAGCTAACATGCTGCTCCCCATGTGGAAAGCTATCGGCTTTGGATATTGGAAGAGAGAGCAGGTTTCCCTGCTCTCTCTTCCAATATCCAAAGCAGTTTGCAATGACAGGACGGGAGCCGCGAGGCTCCCGTCCTGTCATTGCAAACAGCAGTGTCCCGGGGGTAGGCACCCCGGGACACTGCAGGAGCCGGCCCTGGGAGGTGGTGGTCCCCAGGGCCATCAAGGGCTCCAGGAGGGGGGCCGCGCGGCCCCCTCCCATTCAGTTCACAGCCCCGGGGAGGTGGTGGTCCCCGGGGCTCTGGGGTCCGTAACGGACCCCCATATTTAAATGTTTAGTGCCCCGGGGAGGTGGCGGTCCCGGGGCGTGTGGGGGGCTGGAGCCCCCCACACAGGTTTTTAATTAATAAAAAAGCCCCGGGAGGTGGTGGACCCGGGGCTGCGGGAGGGCTCAGAGCCCTCCCGCACCATTTTTAAAAAGCCCCGGGGGTGGCGGTCCTCGGGGCTTGGGGGCCCTTTGAGGCCCCCACACATTAAATTATCCCCCACCATGCCCCCGGGACTTGGGCCACCCGGGGGCAAAATACAATCGAGCGCGGGAGACCGCGCTTCGATTTTTCCGGCAGGATTCGCGCACCTTGAGCGCATCCTGCCGATTTTTTTAAAATTTTTTTATTTTTTTTGCCCAGGGGTCCTTGTGGGACCCCTGAGCAAACCTAGGGGTCAGGGTGTTTCTACCCTGCCCCTTTGTGCGCTTTGCGCACTTGTTTCTGTCCCTCGGTTCTACCGAGGGACAAAATGGCTGCCAACATTTCCTGAATCGGAATGTTGACAGCCAGCTGACAGCCAATTAACATGCAGCTCGTGATCGGGAGGGTACGCGGACCCTACTCGGCCATAGATATCACTATCTTTTTACTTTTGATTTTCTCAGCAACTACTGAACGGATTTACACCATTTAACAAAAAGGGTTCTTTCTGAACCAAGAACTACCTCTTTGCCAAATTTGGTGTAATTCCGTTCAGCAGTTCGGGCTGTAGCCGTGTCTAAAGTTTCCTATGGAAAATTGCATGGGGAAAACGCGTTTTGGGACCCCCTTTTTCTCGGCCCCCGCTTGACGAATCCCCCGAGACTTTCAGGGTAGGAGCGGACCGGAGCGGGCCACAAAGTTTGAAAATTTTGCGAAGATACGTCAACCGGCAAGAGAGTTATTTCAAATAGAATGTCGCGGATTTCCTATGGATAATAGGTTGTAACTATAACTATCTACTGGCGACCGCCAGTAGATAATATATATATATATATATATATTCACCAGTGGGCCAAGGAAGAGGAAGAGGACGGGGCAGAGGAGGTTCAGGAAAACAAGGAGAGGCCAAAGGGGACAAAGAAGGAGGAAAACCAGCAATGGAGACACAAGGCAGGACGAGGTCGTATCGGAAATAGAAATAGAAATCACAAAAACAAAAGAAAAAGAAAAAAATAAGGATACTCAAGAACTAAATGTCATCAATCTCTCAAACAGACAATTGACAAATCCAGAAGAACAATTATTAAAGAAAGGTCTAAACTATTGCCCTAACACCCATTTGGACATTGCACAAACACATCCGGAAAATAAAATTGGCCAAACTATACGCAGAAAAGAAAACATCATCACAGGAAAATCCCACAATTAATTTGGAAAGTGAACTATTGGTGGAAGATGAACAAGCTTGGGAAGCCCTCATGACAATGGGAGATGATGAAACTGACCGCAATATGGAAAGTCTAGATGAATTGTTCCCACCACTGGGTGCAGGTATCAGTGGAAAGAAACCTAAATCATATTTCTACCCGATTTTGCCTCCAGGAAATAAGATTGATGTGTTCCATGAGGCGGTAATACATGATCTATACTGTCTCAATCAAAGACAAACAAAGGATAATTTGTCAATATTGGAAAGAAATGCATTAAAAAACTTGCAACAGGACACCTCAATTGAAATAAAACCGGCAGATAAAGGCGGTAACGTAGTCATTCAAAACAAACAAGACTACGTATGGGAGGCAAACAGCCAATTACAGGATAAAACATGCTATAAAGAGCTGGGAAATAATCCAACAAAAGAAATTGGAGAAATAATCAATAAATATCTTTGTGAATGGCTAGACCGGGGTTTAATTGACGAAGAAGAAAAGAAATACCTGACAGTGGAAAATCCAGTGGTGGCAACGATTTACTTCTTACCAAAAGTTCATAAGCGTCTACACAAACCACGGGGTAGACCCATAATATCTGCGATTGGTTCATTGATGGAACCAATGTCAAATTATATTGATCATTTTTTGGCTCCAATGGTAAAAGATCTAAATTCCTATTTGCGAGATACAACAGATTTACTTCAAAAATTGGAAGGTATACCTTGGCATCCAGGATATAAACTAATATCTATGGACGTTGTATCACTGTATACAAATATAGAGCATGAAATAGGATTAAAAGCATGCAGTTTCTTCTTGGGCAAAAGGAACATTCAATTCAAACAACATAATAACATGCTGTTGGATATGATTTCTCTTTGTTTACAAAATAACGGGGCATATTAGCAAAACCGGCGATAAAATTATCGCAGTTTTAGCGGCAGGAAACTGCCGCTAAAACGGCGATAATGGGCTTGCTAATATGCGTTATGGAATTCCAATAGAAGCCCAGGTTAGATGTGCAGGACATCTAACCTGGGCTTCTATTGGAATTCCATAACGCATATTAGCAAGCCCATTATCGCCGTTTTAGCGGCAGTTTCCTGCCGCTAAAACGGCGATAATTTTATCGCCGGTTTTGCTAATATGCCCCAACATTTTTTTGTTTAACAAAAAATTCTTTAAACAAATGAAGGGTACAGCCATGGGCTTTTCTTTTTCTCCAAATTTTGCTAATTTAGTTATGGTCTGGTACGAACAAAAAATAGCATGGAAATGTGAAAATGATATATATGTGCAAAAGACAGTTGCATGGTGGAGGTTTATCGACGACCTTTTTATCATTTGGAACGGGTCAGAGGAGGATTTTGCGAAATACTTTCAAATCCTGAATAACAATGAGGCCAATTTGAATTTCACATATGAGATCAGCTCAAGAAAAATTTCATTCCTGGACATTGAAATTTATGCAGAAGGAGACACCTTACAAACTACACTTTTCCGGAAAAAAACAGCCACCAATGCAGTTCTCCATGCTGATAGTTTTCATCCTTTAAACCAAAAATGGAATATACCTTACGGAGAGTTTCTAAGGCTACGAAGAAATTGCTCCACAGATAAGGAATTTGAAAATCATAGCAGTGCGATGCAAACAAGGTTCAAAAAGAGAAAATATCCCCATAAGATTGTCGACCAAAGTTTGGAAAGAGTAAAAATGAAAAATCGAGGAGAGATTCTTAAAAAACAAGTGAAATCAAATAAGGAGGACTCCTCTAAAATGAGATTGATAACAACTTATACAACGGAAAGAAGTGAACTGACCAGGATCCTTAAAAAACACTGGGGTATCCTGAAACTGGATCCGACAATATCAGAGATAATAGGGGATTATCCTAATATCACCTACAGGAGAGCCCCGAATCTGGGTGATAAATTAATGAATAGTCATTTCAGAATGAGCCAACAGAAACCATGGACTGAAATTGAAGGGTTTTGGCCGTGTAAAAGTTGCAAAGCCTGCAAGATTGCAATCCCCAAAAAAGAAGTGGCCATCAATAAGGGTGTAAATTGGAAAATCAGACAGCACATCACTTGTAAAATCAAATATGTCGTGTATATAGTTGAGTGCCCATGCAACTTGAAATACATAGGGAGCACAATTTGCGAGATTAAAAAACACATCCTTGAACATATTAGAGCAACTGTGAACAAGGATCACTCAAATGCTATAGCAAAGCATATGGAAAAGGAGCACGACAGTAACTGGGAGTCTTTGAGATTCTATGCAATAGAACATATACCGTACTCAGAAAGAGGAGGAAATCGTGAAAAACATCTGAGACAAAAGGAGTCAAAGCATATTGTGTCATTCAGGACTTTGACACCGTTGGGCCTGAACCAGGACGAAGAGTTATTTGTACATCTTTAAGAAATTTTATGTTATATTATATGAAGTTTATTTTGTGCTGTAATTAGAGCTACTGATTAGATAAGACACTAAATCAGTATATATACTTGTATATAATATGTACAAAGAAATGCAAAGGGAGATGAAAAAGAAAAAAACATAGAGAAAAAAACATAGTGTCAAAAACATAATTTCCTGACTAAACAGGGATTAGTGGTTTAAGTTTGAAGAAGTATAATAAACCCCACTAGAGGGATTTAGGAGTATAAATAAGATTAGTGGTTAAAGCTAAGAAAAACCCCCACTAGAGGGATCTTTGAGTCCAAACAGGAAGTTTAAACCATAGTGGAAAGAAACTTGTCTTTTGGCTTCTCTGCAACTATAAAGTTGTTTTTATACAAAATGTTGAAATACGTTTTAAAAATATTACGTTTTAGAACAATTTCACTATCAGGCACTGTCACACAATTATTTTGTGCACACCAATTGTAAATAACACGTCAACACTTATAAGCACTTTTTTTCATTCACGTTTTGAAAAATATAAAAAATGTAAAATTTCTTTGAACTACGCATACCATAATGCTTTGCAGCCACACACAACAGGAAATGTGTGTGAAATGGAAATAAAAGATGTCTGTTTTGCCGGTTAGTGAAAACTACCCGTGACCAAGGTTCGAGGAGCGAACCGAAACGCGTTGGGCATAGCGATGTTTGCTGTCATGAAATAAAGCAATTTTGTTATACGGATTCCGAGAGAGTGCGGTTTTTCATACCAACCTCTGGGCTCAGAGGTTACTTGTTGTAATATTTACGGCTGCCCTGTCGGAGAAAAACTGCACCGCTTCAAGGAAGGAGTGCTGGCGTCCTAATCGAGGGCGTTGTGGAATGATATATATATATATATTCACTGAAAAAAACAGAGGTTTCAGGGACATTATAGTTAGGGATCAGCATTTAAAAAACCTGAGAAATTCACTGAAAAAAACACAGGTTTCAGGGACGTAATAGTTAGGGATTAGCATTAAAAAACCTTAGAAATTCACTGAAAAAAACCACAGGTTTCAGGGACGTTATAGTTAGTTGGACATTTCACTCGTATAAAACCAGAGAAATTCAGCTGTTATAGTTAGTAGAGCTAACTATAACTCGCGCCCCCACAATGCACTGCTGATGACGTCACATATTACATCACTGATGACATGGTCAATGACATCACTGATGACATCATCCAGTGACTGAGTGTTTCTAAAAATTTCAAGAATGTTATATATATATATGCCAAGGTGTATTGAAGAATGAGTGGGTGTATGAGTGTCTGAATGGATGATTTAGTGGGTGCGTGACTGACTGTACAAGTGAGTGATTAAACGTGTCTTAGTGAATGCATGGGTAAATGATTAATCAGCGTGAATGTCTGTATCAGTCTGTCAGTTGGTGTGTAAGTGGCTGCATGGGTTTGTGAGTAGCTACATCAGTGTCTATATGGGTTAATGATTGGTTGTCTGAGTACCTGTATGGGTGCCTGAGTGTGTGTGTGGGGGGGTATGTGACTCCCTGCACGGATGTGTGAGTGGGTGATTCACTGGGTGTATGGGTTTATGAGTGTGTGTTTTATGGACTGTATGGGTGAGTGAGTGTACGTATAGCTGTGTTGGTGAGTGAATGGATGTCTCAGTGGTATATGTGTAAGTAACTACATATGTGAAAGGACGTATATGTGAGTGTTGGAGTATATAAGTGAGTATATGTGACAGTGAGTGATTGTGACAGTGGCTGCATGGATAAGTGTGTGATTATGTCAGTAATTGTTGAAGAGAGTCCGTATATGGTACTATCTGTATGAATAAGTGAGGTGGTATGTGTGTATAACTGTATAGGTGAGTAAATGGCAGTGTAATTAGTTCTTTGGGTGACTGATTAGGTGTTTGAGTAACTCTTTGGGTGAGTGGCAGTGTGTGAGTGTCTATATGGGCGTATGAGTGGATATATCAGTGGCTGAATTGATGAATGACTGTGGGTATGAGTGACTGTATGGGTTAGTGAGTGAATGTGTGTGCAGATGTATGAATCACTGAGCAAGTATGTACTGACTGCTATTGGTCTGTCTATGGTTTCGATATTGGTAGTCTGTATTTTAGAGTGGGTGTATCAAAGGTTATATTAGGGTGTGAGGAGGTGCATCAGATGATCACGTGGATGATGTCATCAGTGATGTCATCAGTGATGTCATTTGAGATGTCATCAGTGATGTCATCAGTGATGTCACTGACCATGTCATCAGTGGTGTAATATGTGACGTCATCAGCAGTGCATTGCGGGGGCGCGAGTTATAGTTAGCTCTACTAACTATAATGGCCGAATTTCTCTGGTTTTATACGAGTGATGTGTCCAACTAACTATAACGTCCCTGAAACCTGTGGTTTTCTCAGTGAATATATATATATGCACCTACCCAACTGATGTGAGATGCTGCCTGGCAGAATAAAGTAATTTTACACGAAAGCGTTGGGGCCTCCAAGTGTTGGGTGTCTACATATGGAATATATATATATATATATATA
The DNA here is from genome assembly GCA_963921515.1 of Calotriton arnoldi. Taxonomy (NCBI): domain Eukaryota; kingdom Metazoa; phylum Chordata; class Amphibia; order Caudata; family Salamandridae; genus Calotriton; species Calotriton arnoldi. Next base: position 3,680,241 of record CAWUFW010000659.1, read on the forward strand.
TATACACAGTGACTTATAAGTGTCAGTTAAATGTAATAAAGTGGGAATATTAGTTACATATACTGTAACATACCTATAAAGGGCCTAAAATAATTGATTATATATGGAGTGAAGTGCTTATGGAACTAGTCAACCATTTGAACAGTAACTGATACATACATGTAAACAGTTTGACATATAGGTGTTTGGATAATGATAAGGTCACTAAAAATATAGTTATGTACTGACTCAGGTAGTTGGAATTAGGTGACTGAAACCTTTGTTAGTGGTCAAGTGAATATTTTTCTCTCCTTCATATAGGTTTGTTTCCTTATCCACAATTGGTATATTTAATTTATTAGTAAGGCTGAAGTTCAGTGCTGTAGGTACGCTAGAAATTGTAAATTATATACTAGTAGATGTATTGTAATTGTGATTTTGCAGCACTGAGAAGAAGGAATTCAAAGATGTGTAAGGTGTGCTACTCCTGAACCTGTTTCTGCAGTATACACTGCTATGTTGAATTCACATTTCAAAAGCATTCATTTTCATTTTATTAAACATAATTCACTCCTAAAGTAAACTGTAGGTAGCTAATAAGGCAGGAAGGTATGTGTTTAAAAGGAAAAACAAGCACAATTGCAAAACATGTTGCGTTATGGTTGATTGAGTTACATGCCATAGGGCAGGTAGGTATCAGCTTAGAAGATAAGACATGTTGTTTGAAGTTTACAGTTACAGTTACAGGTGCATTTAGAGCTCCATATGTCCAGTTAAACATCTAGTCTCCCAGTCATACCAGAAATTACATACCTATGTATAAAAGGGTAGAGCCACTACTACACCCACTCAGACCGTGATAGAGGCACACACACAGTTTAATACCCCAATAGTCACTATCACAGCCAGCAAGCAATCCATGCAGCATCTTACATACAGATTGTGAGTCCCATAGAGTAACTAAGAGATCCAGAGATATACCAATAAAGTTACTTACATGTCCAATGACACACCCACATAGGCACTGAGACACTCATTTAGGCATCTCCTGAAGAACTAATAGAAACAAGTCATCCAGCCAGACAAGTAGGCCTTTAAACATGTCTCGGGTCGGCTACAGTTGAGCGTGTATATGTAGTTCTCCTGCTAGGCCGAGCTGTCATTCAAAACATGTTGGTAAGCTTTAAACTCCCCTTTTACTACATATAACTCACGTCTGAGATAGGCTGTAGGTAGGCCATAAAGAAGGGAGCTATGAAGTTAAAAGATAATGCATGTTGTTTGGTTGAGTTACATACACACTCGCAGACCCATTTGTCCAGTTGTAGCTCCAGTCTCTTACCCATACTGGAACTCAAATACCTATGTATAAAAGTACAGAGACACTAATGCACTCATTAAGACAGTGACAGAGGCATTCATCATTCACTCACACATACATACAGCACTTATGTATCTAGTAGTAATTGAGGCAGTTCACACATATTTTAAAAAACAATAGTCACTATCACAGCCAGCAAGTAATCCATGCAGCTCCTTACATACAGATTGAGAGTCCCACAGAGTAACTAAGATATCCAGAGATATACCAACATACTTACTTACATATCCAATGAGACACCAATATAGGCAATAAGACACTCATTTAGGTATCTACTGAAGAACTGACAAGAACAAGTCATCCATCCAGACAAGCAGGCGTTTAAACATGTCTCGGGCCGGATACAGAAGAGCGTATGTATGCAGTTTTCCTGCTAGGCTGAGTTGGCATTCAAAACATGTTGCTAAACTTTAAACACCTCTTCTACTACATCAAACTCACTTCTGAGATAGCCTGTATGTAAGGCATAGAGCATGGAGCTATGAGGTTAAAAAAATAAGGCATGTTGTTTTAAGTTTGATTCAGTTACATGCATACTTGCAGACCTACATGTCCAGTTATAGCTCCAGTCTCCTACCCATACTGGAACTCACATACCTATGTGTAAAGCGATAACGCCACTAATACACCTAGTCAGACAGTGACAGAGGCACATGAATATTTACTAACACACACATACAGCTCTTATTTCCAGCAGTAATGGAGGCAGTTGCATACACAGTTAAATACCCCAATAGTCACTACCACAGACAGCATGCAATACATTCAACTTCTGACATACAGATTGAGAGTCCCAAAGGGTAACTGAGAAATGCAGAGATATACCAACATACTTGCTTATATATCGAATGACACACTTACATAAGCACTGAACAACTCATTTAAGTATGTACTGAAGAACTGGCACTAGCAAGTCATCCATCAAGACAAGTAAGCATTTAAACATGTCTTGAGCCTGCTATAGTAGAGCGTATATGGGCAGTTTTTCTGCTAGGCTAAGTTAACATTGAAACATGCTGCTAAGCCTTAAACTCCTCTTCTCCTACATGTAAGTTACTTCTGAGTTAGGCTATAGATATTCCATGGGGCAGGGAGCTATGAGCTTAAAAGATAAGGCAGTTGTTTCACGTTCGAGTTACATGCACACTTGCAGACCCATAAGTCCCGTTATAGCTCCAGTCTCCTACCCATACTGTAACTCATTTACCAAAGTGTAAAAGGATAAAGCCACTAATACACCCTTTCTGACAGTGACAGAGGCATTTAAACATTCACTCACACACACATACTGCTCATATGTATCCAGTAGTAATTGAGGCAGTTCACACAGACTTAAACTAAGAAATGCATAGATATACCAACATACTTACTTACATATCGAATGACATGCCCACATAGACACTGAGACTCTCCACATTTGTTTCCATGCAGAAGACTGAAACTGAAAATTGGGATTTTGCAAGGATTAGATCAATGCAAAGTAAGTAAGTTAACTAATTTACAGGTGCATTCACTGGCATGTGTGTCAAAGAAAGTGTGCCAAAGCACCTTTCATCACTTTAGAATGTTAGCTGTTCACCATACTAAAATGCGAAAATGTGTTAGGAGGCTTTGCTATGTCAAAACTCCTGCCTTGTGTTTAGGAGAATTGGATAGAGTTCTTTTATATACTACGGTAGCGGAGGTAGAAAAAGTTTGTGAAGAGTTCTTTGGTCCTCAACAGGAGTTTAGGGAAAATGAGGAGTTGGTATGTGGAGGTGTATAGGAACACGACACAGGCTTTAGTGTTATTAACTTTACAGAAGAGATTATGAAGTTTAACACAGTTTCTTCAGGGAAACCAAACTGTTTGTATTTGTTGCCCACTCACTCACTGCAAAAGCAAAACTCACAATGTAGCTGTATTCTCAATACTGAACAAGAGAACAAAGATAAGTGCCTACAATTTGCTGTATATTTATTTGTAGAAGAATGCTTTGATTTGTTAATACAGAAAAAGTATATGTAAGTACTGCTATGATAAGTTAGAGGATAATAAAATGCCAGCTAGAGCAATATATAACAAGTTAGAATTAGTATCTATTCCACAAGAGATATGAGATTTAAATGTTTATGAATCTATTCTCATACAGTGTTTACACCCATTTGAGGCTATGGTTCGTATGGAGCCTTAGACCGGGAAACTTCCGCCAACTGACCTTCAGAGAGGCCTAAAAGGAAGAGTTGTCTACTTACATATGGATTTTAAAAAGAATATTGAAATTGTTGGTGTACACACAGAGAATCATGAACTACTTATTATTCTAGTAAATGGTGTGCCTACAAAGAATAATAAATCTGGCAAGAGTTAGTGGATGTTAGTAAAGTAAAGAAAGCAACATTATACTTGTTAAAAATAATGTTTATTATAAAACTTTTGAAGTTGTTCAAGATGTCACATATGTAGAGGATGAAACATCACCATCAAGTGGACAGATTGAATAAGAGGATTGATCCAGATTTACAAACAATACAGCGTCTATCCTCTGCATTCTAAAGAAGTCATCGGTGATGCTATTGATCTCTTTCAAATTAAGCAAGTAAAAGGAGCTCCCAGAGTGTGTGGGAGAAAAGTTTGGAAGCTTGTTGTTTTTCACAACTGTTTCCCACTGGAGAAGTTGGCCGCTTTGATGACCACCCTATGCAGATTCCAGGAGCTGAATGCCGGTCAACTGGATCATACTCAGAAGATCCAAGATTTCTGCCGTGTATTCCCTCCATATTTTATCTTCTGTTTGAGTGTGACTTGTCTGAACTTTCATATGCTATTAACCACATACTGAAGACAGGATTTATCTTCAAAATCTGTCTGCAAAGGATTTCATTGACAAAGTTCATGGGAAGGACAAAAACTTGGGCTACAACTTGATTAATTGGAGGCATGCCAATGTGGCACTAATGAGTATTGGTATCACCGTCATGGAAAACTGAAATGTATGTTAGAAATCTAGGTGCACCCACTTGGTTTCTGACACCCAGTTGTGCTGAGTACGCCTGGGATGACCTGCTTGAATTTTTGCTAGAAGCAAACTCAAACATAAAGGACATCAAAGTGAAAACAGCAGGAGAACTTTGCTCCTTGGATCCTGCAAATGATTGCAGATATTTTAACCACAGGTTTCAAGCCATGATGTCTTTCATCTGCAAAAAAATTTATCATCTTCTTGGTGAAGTTAATGATTTTTTTGGCGCAAAAAGTACAAGCAAGAAGGGTTCCTTATATTCACATGCTGTTATGAATAAAAGAGGCACCGAAGTTTGAAACAGACAGTGATGAGTCTGTCTTGTCTTTCGTAGACCAGTATGTCACATGCGCCATCCCAAAACACAGTGGTGAAAAGGGCTTGAGGGCTTGAGTCAAGATGTTCTATCGTTTCTAACTCATAGATGTGGAAAGTATAGTTTTTGAAAATAAAGATGCAATGAAACATTTACACAAGATGTCGATTTGGATTCCCACGACCTGGGATTTCACAAGGAAGAGTGAACAGCTTTATGTCTACAGTCAGACATACATTGACAAGGAAATCACAGAAAAACACATACAACCTGAGAAGATCAAAGGTCTCCAGATACATAAATGTCTACAACCCTGTGATTCTGAAGATGTGAAATGCAAATATCGATCTACAATTTGTATGGGTGCCTGAGTGTGTGTGTGGGTGGGTGGGGGTGTGTGTGACACCCTGCACGGATGTGTGAGTGGGTGAGTCACTGGGTGATTGGGTTTAAGATTGCATGTGTTAGGGACTGTATGGGTGAGTGAGTGTGCGTATAGCTGTGTTGGTGAGTGAATGGATGTCTCAGTGGTATATGTGTAAGTAACTACATATGTGAAAGGCAGTATATGTGAGTGTTGGAGTATATAAGTGAGTATATGTGACAGTGAGTGATTGTGACAGTAGCTGCATGGATAAGTGTGTGCTTACGTCAGTAATTGTTGAAGAGAGTATGAATAAGTGAGGTGGTGTGTGTGTATAACTGTATAGGTGAGTACATGGCAGTATAATTAATTCTTTGGGTGACTGACTAGGTGTTTGAGTAACTCTTTGGGTGAGTGGCAGTGTGTGAGTGTCTGTATGGGTGTATGAGTGGATATATCATTGGCTGAATTGATGAATGACTGCGTGTATGAGTGACTGTATCGGTTAGTGAGTGGATGTGTGTGTAGATATATGAATCACTGAGTGAGTATGTACTAACTGCTATTGGTCTGTCTGTGGTTTCGATATTGGTAGTTTGTATTTTAGAGTGGGTGTATCAAAGGTTATATTAGGGTGTGAGGAGGTGCATCAGATGATCACGAGGATGATGTCATCAGTGATGTTATCAGTGATGTCATTTGAGATGTCATCAGTGATGACACTGACCATGTCATCAGTGATGTAATATGTGATGTCATCAGCAGTGCATTGCGGGGGCGCGAGTTATAGTTAGCTCTACTAACTATAACAGCCGAAATTCTCTGGTTTTATACAAGTGAAATATCCAACTAACTATAACGTCGCTGAAACCTGTGGTTTTTTCAGTGAATATATATATATATATATATATATATATATACACACACACACACAGTGACTTATGTGTCAGTTAAATGTAATAAAGTGAGAATATTAGTTACATATACTGTAAAATACCTTTAAAGGGCCTAAAATAATTGATTATATATGGAGTGAAGTGCTTATGGAACTAGTCAACCATTTGAACAGTAACTGATACATGCATGTAAACAGTCTGACATATAGTTGTTTGGATAATGATACAGTCACTAACAAATATAGTTATGTACTGACTCAGGTAGTTGGAATTAGGTGACTGAAAACTTTGTTAGTGGTCAAGTGAATATTTTTCTCTCCTTCATATAGATTTGTTTCCTTATCCACAATTGGTATATTTAATTTATTAGTAAGGCTGTAGATCAGTGCTGTAGGTACGCTAGAAATTATAAATTATATACTAGTAGATGTATTGTGTGTGTGATTTTGCAGCACTGAGAAGAAGGAATTCAAAGATGTGTAAGGTGTGCTACTCCTGAACCTGTGTCTGCAGTATACCCTGCTATGTTGAATTCACATTTCGAAAGCATTCATTTCCATTTTATTAAACATAAATCACTCCTAAAGTAAATTGTAGGTAGCTAATAAGGCAGGAAGGTATGTGTTTAAAAGGAAAAACAAGCACAATTGCAAAACATGTTGCGTTAAGGTTGATTGAGTTACGTGCCATAGGGCAGGTAGGTATCAGCTTAGAAGATAAGACATGTTGTTTGAAGTTTACAGTTACAGTTACAGGCACATTTAGAGATCCATATGTCCAGTTAAACATCTAGTCTCCCACTCATACCAGAAATTACATACCTATGTATAAAATGATAGAGCCACTAATACACCCACTCAGACCATGACAGAGGCACACACACAGTTAAATACCCCAATAGTCACTATCACAGCCAGCAAGCAATCCATGCAGCATATTACATACAGATTGTGAGTCCCATAGAGTAACTAAGAGATCTAGAGATATACCAATATAGTTACTAACATGTCCAATGACACACCCACATAGGCACTGAGACACTCATTTAGGCATCTCCTGAAGAACTAACACAAACAAGTCATCCATCCAGACAAGTAGGCCTTTAAACATGTCTCGGGTCGGCTATAGTTGAGCGTGTATATGTAGTTCTCCTGCTAGACCAAGCTGTCATTCAAAACATGTTGGTAAGCTTTAAACTCCCCTTTTACTACATATAACTCACGTCTGAGATAGGCTGTAGGTAGGCCATAGAGAAGAGAGCTATGAAGTTAAAAGATAATGCATGTTGTTTGGTTGAGTTACATACACACTCGCAGACCCTTTTGTCCAGTTATAGCTCCAGTCTCTTACCCATACTGGAACTCAAATACCTATGTATTAAAGGACAGAGACACTAATGCACTCATTAAGACAACGACAGAGGCATTCATCATTCACTCACACATACATACAGCACTTATGTATCTAGTAGTAATTGAGGCAGTTCACACATATTAAAAACTAACAATAGTCACTATCACAGCCAGCAAGTAATCCATGCAGCCCTTTACATACAGATTGAGAGTCCCACAGAGTAACTAAGATATCCAGAGATATACCAACATACTTACTTACATATCCAATGAGACACCAATATAGGCAATAAGACACTCATTTAGGTATCTACTGAAGAACTGACAAGAACAACCTGAGAAGATCAAAGGTCTCCAGATACATAAATGTCTACAACCCTGTGATTGTGAAGATGTGGAATGCAAATATCGATCTACAATTTGTTGCAGACAACTCCATTGCTGTTGCTCAGTACATCACTTCATATATTACAAAATCAGAGAAGACAGAGATGAAGGAGATTTGGGAGGAGATTTCTGCATAAAAGAGTCAATCTAAGAAATTGTACAGCTTGAAAAGGCTTTCCCATAGAGAGATGGGGTCCTATGAGTGCTGTGACTGGCTGAGCTTGGCCAATTTGTTCTAAAAGTCAAGGGGAATTGTTTGGGTAAGTTCAGGCCTAGCAAGTACACAAAACAGAGTGTTAAACTCTTTTCCAGAATGCAGTACCTGTCAGAGTTTGACCCGTAAAGTACAGACATTATGAAGACAAATATGTTGGATACATACTATCCAAGAAGGAGTCCACACCTAGAAGACATCTGCCTTTATGAAGTACTTCAACACTAGGCCTGGGTGTGAAATTCCATTCCGCTCGTGAAGTTTGCAGAGTTTTTTGCACTCTACTCTCCGCGTAGCGTGCAGAGTGCCAAAAAATCACGCTTTTGTTTGCCAATGCAAATCGTACTACAGACCACCTCCCGGCAAGATATTTCAACACGGGCATCATGGATGGCCGCTACCTCTCACGTTGAGAACCCTTCCATTCACGTTCAGGGAGCTGCCGCTCAAGTAGAGCATCTACTCGAGCGGCAGAAAGAAGCAGCGCCCTCTTGCGCTGTGCGTTGTACAGTTTGAGCTGATTATCCAAAGTGGGACAAACACCTGATGCTAAAAATCAGTGCGAACGGCGTGACCTAACGCACTCCACTGCTTGCGGAACTCCGCACAGCGGAGTTTATTGTACATTTCACGGAGTTCCGTATGGACTATTAAACACTACTTATAGAAAAGGAATGTAACAGAAAACATAGAAGAAGAAAAATATTCAGTAGTTGGATGTGATGGTTGTTTGGTGAAACAAAGCCAAGGAAATCTAATTGACCACAGAAAACTGAGTTCCAAAACAGGAAGAGAGTTTTTCTATTAGTCACTTCTGCAACTGTTAAAGCATTAGCGTGCTGAATCAGAACTGCTTTGAGACTATGACTGCTATGAAGACTCTTTCAATGCTTTAAGAGACAGCATTCAGTGTCCAGTATTTTCAAACTACTTGCAAATGTTGAAAGATGAGATTGAACAAGAAGAAACCGTTGCTGCTGACGTAGCTAAGGAGAGTTCACAAAGCAGCTAAAGTTCTGCACCATTGAGTCAAGATCCACTTGTACAACCAATTATTCAAAACGAAGCAGCCATGAGTGGGGTGGAGACTGCAATGCAACTAGCAAGAGAGGAAAGTGTTTATTTTGAACACTTAGTAGCACAACTTAAAGAAGAACAGAAAGAAATTTATATTGAAATAAAAGATAAAATAGAGCATGGATTTCTGCATCAGAAGAAAGATGGTGAGTGCTCTTTATTTAAGCCAATTATCCTATATATCAGCGGTCAAGCTGGCACTGGGAAAAGCTTTTAATTAAAGTTCTCACTGATTATCTACAGAGGACTACAGAATCAAATTTATCTTGTGTAGTAACAGAACCAACTGGATTAGTTGCACAAAATATTAAAGGAAATACTTTACACAGGCTAGTTATGCTACCTGTTGAACATGACAATAAACTGGAATAATAGAAGTTATCTGGTGAAACTTGTCATGAGGTGTCAAGAGTATTGACGAAACTGAAGCTTTTAATCATCAATGAAGTGAGCATGGTTTTGAACTTAATGCTTGCCTTTGTAAATTTAGGAATGCAGCAGATTTTAAAAACAGAGTTTGACGTGCTGTTTGGAGGAAAGCATTTAATTGTCTTTGGTGACCTCCTGCAACTTGCCCCATGAAAGGGCAGCCTGTTTTCAAGACACTTCTCCATAATGAAACAAGAAGTTTTTTGGGAAGTATTGGCAATGTAAATATTTGGTTAAAGCTTGAATACAAGGAACTAGTGAAGAATATGCATCGGATGTGGAATATGGTGATATCCTGAAGGACATTAGAGTAGGAGTTCTAACAAAGGAAGGAAAATGTGCTTTGGAAAGTCGACTTACCAAGAAACTATTTTCATCTGACAACACAGCAGCACAACTTATGTACAATTTAATTGAAAAACACACATCCATCGTCTGTTTGATGCCTACACTTCAAGAGCGCTCCAACTTCAACAAACAATTACTGAAGCTAGAGAAAGAAGACATTGTGGAAATTACAGCCATTGATAAAATGAAGCACCAGGGAGTAACAATACAGTAGAGAAACTGCAAGCAAAATTGGATTATTTGGAGGAGTATGTGGAGAGGACTGCTGGATTAGAAAAGTGTTTTTGTGTGTGCAAAAAGTGTCGAGAAATTTTGTGGCATAATTTAAATGTGGAGGAAGTGTTCATAAATGGTACTATGGGCAAAGTTATTGATTTCATTAATTTTCAAAATAGGGATGAGGTTGACTACTTATCGATAAAAGTTGATCAGATTGATGGTGTGAAGCAGATTGGCTGATGTATTGTACATTTTCTGTTTGTGAAGGACTTGTATGTGCGACAGCAACAGTTTCCAGTGTCTCTAGCATATGCTGTAATTATCCATAATAATCTCAAGGCTTAAGTGTAGACACAGCTTTTACTAATATTGGAAGTATAGTATTTAAAGAAAGTATGTTGTATGAAGCATTATCCTGAGTTAGAACATAGTTCGGTTGGTTTTTAGTTGAATTTGATGATGATAAGAATGTTAGTGCTAATGCAAGCTGTGTAAGAAAGTTCAATCGGTTAAGAAGTCTGTTCGCTTGTCATTTAGGTCAGTACCCTATTTATGAGAAACAGGCAATCTGTACAAAACAGGAGCTTATGAAAAAGTCGACTGATGTTCAAGAAAAAAAGAGAAACCAGAACAAGCTAGAAGGCGTTAATAAGAAAAAACTGGAAAATTAGGGCGATATTGTAGGATACCAGTTGGAAAACTGTTCAGGTGTCAACTGCCATGCAAATGTTGAAAAACTAAGATAAGAGATTGTGTTCTGCACAGTATGATTTGCTCCAATGTTTACTCAATGTCAGAACTGTAATACAGTCTGCTTTAAGCATTTAAGATCTTTTAGATATATGTAGACACTCACTAATATTTACTCTCAACACTCAACAGGGTGCACAAGAATTTATAATGGTCATGCTTGGAGTTCTAAAAGAAGAAATACAAATTGATGACTTATTTGGACTGACTTACAAATGAAATCATGACTGTGAAGATTGCTCATTTACATCTACAACTCTGCAAGAAATTCTGAGCAAAGTTTGTACTTAACACTACCAGATTGTAAAACTGTGCATTTTGAAAGATTGATTAAAAATGAAAAACAAAATATGTCCTGCCAAAATTGTAGATCTGATAGTATGTCTACGTTGCGGATACACTTTAAGACCTTGGTAATGTTCTTTAAGGCTCTTCATGGTAAAGGGCCCAACTACCTTACAAGACGTGTCGGCTGGTACACTCCGACTAGGGCACTTAGATCAACCTCGGGGGCGCTTGTTTGTGTTCCGAAGGTTCGCCTGGCGCGCAGAGGTGGCAAATCCTTCAGCCTCTTGGGGGCACAGGCATGGAACAAACTTCTGCTGCCCCTTAGACGTTTGAGGGATCTGATGAGTTTTAAAAAACTGTTGAAAACTTGGCTCTTTGGAAGCTAAACCATCTTTGGGCTAGCAGCTATGTGATTCTGCAGCGCCGGGACACTCCTTTTGGAGTAGCTGAGAGCTATATAAACTCTTTCATTCATTCATTCATCTGCACAGAACTAGGAAAAACCTTATATTAATCCTTCAACGATGCAGAGCAGATGGAACTAAACTGAAAAACGAATATATAAACTTCAAAGCCAGACAAATATCAATTTCTGTAAGAAACTACTGTAGCTATTGTCCTACATGAAGGAGTTAATGTAATATCTGGACATTATACTGTCTATTTAAAGAGTGAAAGTGGATGAATGGAATGCAATGACAGCAACCTTAAATTTAAACAAAAGTTTCCTTTCAAACTACTACATTCTAACCTCTTGTTTCTTCAGCCAAAGTTCTAAGGAGTATTTTTGAGAAAAAGTAATATGCAGTGTTTCTTGTACATGGATCGTCAATGTTTTAGATATCATTCGGCGTTTCAGGGGTGATGTCTTAGAAAAGTTCCCCAAAATTTAAGAGACCTTTTATCTTCCACAAACGAGGTAATATAGCATGTGGATACTACACTCTCTAATTAAAGGCTGCAACATGATGGACACTATGGAATCACAGCAACCTTCAATTGACACCAAATTACCTTTCAAACTACGAAATTGTGACCTCTTGTTTCTTGAACCAATCTTCTATCTAGTATTTCTGGGGAAAATAAAAATGTATTGTATTTCATCTACATGGATCATCAGCATTTTAGACATCATTCAGCCAATACGGATGATATTTTTACAAGTATCTCCAAACTTCAAGTGTGGGTTACATATATTAGTAGTTTTGTACCAGGTATGATAATAATAAAGAAAAATGGTTTAAGGTATGTTTGTTTACAATAGTGTAGGCAAAACAACTGTTTAACCAATTGTAGTGAGTGCAATGCATGTTTCACTTATTTACAGTGAGGTGATGTGCAGTTGTTTTTCCCCACTGTTCAAGGAAGATGCTTCATATAGTACATCATTTATGGTAAAAATGTATGAAAGCTGAGAACAGTAAAAAGGGGGAATTAAATGTTTTACTATATTGTGAAATACTGTTACAGCATGAGCAATGTATACTGTTACGCTTCTTGGATTTTGTAAATCAAATTCTAACTTGTATTTCTATCCTTTTTCTTTCACAACAGGTATTGGAGTGATACGTGTTTAGATGTATGAACATACATGTCATGCCACATGCATATTTGTTTGACATAGTCATGCAGAGGATCTTCATGTATAAAGACCAGTTGATATCCTCACCAATGCAGGTACTCACACACCCACTTACTCACAGATACGGCCACTCACTCACCTGTATAGCCACTCACGCACCCACTCACTCACCTATACAACTCATAGATAGACTCACTCACTATAGGAAGCTGGTTCTCTATATAGTGTACTAAAATGAAGTACACTGTGCAGAGAGTCCAGTGGGTCCCTTATTGGTTTACAGAGGCATAAGTAGATAATTCTTATGCTCTAGTTGTGGTAGAGTGTGTGAACAGTTAGGCTTATCAGACAGTAGTGCTAAGCGTTTGTTGTACTCACAGATACAATAAATGAGACACACACTCAAGAATAAATCTGAGACCACTTTGCTAATATAATGTCATTTGTTATATAATTTTTCAGACCAAGAACTTGGTTCCACAGTAAGTACTGTTGAATTTATGATTTTTTTTTAGTTAATCACATTTGTGCGCAGTTACCCACCATTGAAGACAATGGGGAAAAAGACAAAAATGCATATAAATCTGTACAGTCGACTTTCAAGGTTCATCTCTTCTATTTCGGTAGTTAGCATGGCCAGGTCTGATGTTCCACCAGTGGATTCTCTGGAGTGTCCCAGATTCGGACGGGAGCAGGGTGCTGAGGTCATTGGTAGCTGGTGCACTATGGGAGAGGTGGCCACTTGAAAACCCACTGCTCAAAGGGACTTACATGTACGTCCGGAGGGGCCCACTCGAGGGAGTGAATCGCAAGGGCCTCGGGACCACCGGAGCATATCTGGATCATCGTTACTGGGGCCAATCAGGCCTGGTGCAGAGCAGATAGTTCAGCCGGGAAGCGTGCGTCAAGACGTCCTCGCGGCCAGGAGAAGGCAAATTGGAGAGGTCATTTCAGGACAGCTGGGCAACTCCCAAAATGGGTTTCGACATCCCTCGATGAGTTCTTGCTTCCTGGACAGTTGGAGTCCAGAGGGGAATCTTTGTTTTGGTGCAGGTCACAGGAGGTCCGATTCAACATGTATTGTTGCGGCACAACTCCGGTAGGTCCTGGTGTCCCCAAACTTGGTGGGGAAAATATCTGACCCTTCAGAGCTGGTGTACCTCTTTTGGTCCGGGTGCTTCTTCAGAGTTACCGGGGAGCAGCAAGTAAGTCTGGAGTCTGCGGTTTGGTGCTTGCTTGGGCAGGGGAGTAGAGGCTCTACTCCTAGGGAGGTTCTCTGGCAATTTGATGAAGGCTGGAGGGACTCTGGGGTTCTTGGAGTCCTCACAGTTTCAGAACGAGACAGCACAACCACAATTGTTGAGTCCTTAAGGCAGCAGGCAGAGTTTAGCGCCAATTTCTCAGCAGCAGGGCTTCAGTTCTTAGGAAGCAGCTCTTCTTTGTCCATATCTTCTTCTTGTCTGTCGAATATAAAATTCGAGGTCCAGATGCCAACTAAATACTATATACTAAATACTATACCTCGAAGTGACCATTTCCTCTGGGAAGGGGCACTATGGTAGCCCTGACAGGTAGTTTTTCCACCATCAAGATGGTGGATTCTCAAAAGTAGGGTCTACATCTCATGCTAAACCTTAGGGGTGGTGCTGGCTGAATGTGGACACTCCTCCTCATCTAACTAATTTTCCCACCTGTCCTCTAACCAAATGTGGGGCAGGACAGGGGGGTTGGCATCCCCCACTAATTGGGGAAGCCTGGGCTACCCTTCAGAGGCAGCACAGCCTTTAAAGCTTCCCACTCTCGAAGACCATTCCGGCCTGGAGGAGATGTGAAGCACCTCCGCCAAGAGCAGGCTTTGTTTCTGGCCTCTGAGAGTGCGAGCTCTCATCTCATAAGGTCAGAAACATGCCTGGTGGTAGCAGGCTGGCTATGTCTAGTCAAGGACCACAAAAGTGCTTGGTAGGTTTGCAGGGGACCCTCCGAAAGGTCTCCTTAGTGCATTTGTTAATAAATCCAACACTGGCATCAGTGAGGATTTATGAAGACAAGATGTTTAGTAAGACTCCAATGACTATGTAAGCAAAAACATGTCACATTTGGTAATAAATGCCTCAAGTTATAATGTTAGTGTAGAAATTTGGTTCTAGTTGGCAGAGGTATGCAACCTGTCCAAGCAGGAACCACAATTCTATTCAGGATAAGTATAGTACACACTAAAAGTTCACCTGTGCTCACCCTCTTGTAGCTTAGCACAGAGCAGTCAGGCTAAACTAAAGAGGCAATTTGTAAAGTATTTGTGCACGCACACACAGTAACACAGTGATAGCATAACAAAAGTAATTCACGCCGGTTTAGACAAATAGGCAATATTTATCTGAGTAAAGCAAGACCAAAATGATAAAAATCAAAAATACACAATTCAAGATATGAATATACCAAGATTAAATCAAAAATGCAGTGCTTAGAAATCAATAGCTCCAACTGGAACTATGTGGTCGCACTTGACCTGGGCAAATCCAAAAGTTCAGTCTGACTGCGATGGAGCGAGGACCAGATACAGGTGTCACGCAGACCCGCTGGCAGTACCTTGGATGTGTGGAAGCTCGTGGACGATGTGTTGAACAAAGGAGGGGATACGTTGCTTTTGAAGGTGATGCATCGTTTCCGAAGCAGGGTAGTGTCATTGATGCATCAGTGTCAAGAACACTGTCTGTCGGGCCGATACATCAATGTCGGACCACTGGGCTGGAGGTGATGCATTGGCCCAAAGCCACGCAGGGCCGGGAATCGGAGTCGGGGATGGTGTGTTGCAGACATCAGTGATGGAGTGTCTGAGACTCATGCAACAGCAGTGATGCTGAGGTGCTGTGTCAACAAAGTCAGGGCTGCATTGCAAATTGAGGTCGTTGCGTCGTGCAGTCGGCGAGCATTGTCCATTGCTCTGGTGCAGGCAGTGTAGATGCATCGATATCACAGGGGAATGCACTGGTTCTGATCGACACATTAGTGTTGATGCTTTGGTTTCTTGGGTTACAGCACCAAAAACTTACTCCCAAGGGCCCAGGACTGGATTTGGCACATCTTGGCAGAGCAGGACTCACAGCAGAGGAGCCCAGATGCTGACATTATGATGCAGGAATAGTCTTTGATATCCCTGAGACTACAGAAATGGGAAGTGAACCCAACAAGTTCTTGGAGAACGTTTAGAGATGCAGGATGTAGAGAGTCATCAAGTCCATTCCTCTCACTCCCAGGCAAGAAGCAGCAGGCTAATACAGCAAAGCAAGCACCAAAGTGGCAGTCCCTCCTGGCAGCACAACAGCTCTTCTTCCTGGTAGAATGTCCTCAGGTCCAGAAGTGTTCTGAGTATATGGTGTCAGAGGTCCAGTCCTCATACCCATTTTAGCCTTTGAAGTAAGGAGAGATCAAATAAAGATCTTTTTAGTGCACAAGACCCTGCCCTTCTCTGCCCTGGCTCACTACAGGGGGATATTACACCCTTTGTGTGGGGACCGGCACAGCCCCAATCAGGTGCAAGTGTCAGCTCCTCCCTCTCACTCTAGCTCAAGAAGACCTATCAGCCTGGTGATGGGCCATCAGGATGTGAGTGCCACCCTTCAGCTCCCTTTGTATGTGACTGTCTAGAGGGAATGCACAAAGCCCAGCTGTCACCCAACCCAGATGTGTATTTCAGAGACAAGCAGACGGCACAGAATGGTTAAAGTAAGAAAATGCCAACTTTCTAAATGTGACAATTTCAGACCTGCAATTTAAAAACCAACTTCACTAAAAGTTGTGTTTTTAAATTGCAGGTCCAGAGACACAAAACATACTCTTCCTATCTTTGCCTATTGGAAATTACACTTGTAAAATGTTACCTTGCAGATTCATTGTTAACCTATAGAAGAAATAGGCCTTGCAGCAGTGAAATACAAATTTAAAAGCATTTCACTACCAGGGCATGTGAAACAAAAAAGTACATGTCCTACCTTATATACACTGCACCCTACCCATGGGCTGTCCAGGGCTGTCTCTATGGGTGACCTATATGTATAAAAAAGAAGGTTTAGGCATGACAAGTAGGTTAACCTGTCAGGTCCAGATGGCAGTTTAAACTACACACAGGCCCCACATTGGCAGGCCTGGGACATGGTTGTAGGGCTACTCATTTGGGTGGCACAATCAGTGCTGCAGACCCACTAGTAGCAGTTGATTTACAGGCCCTGGACACATGTGGGGCACTGTACTATGGACTTACCAGTAAATTAAATATGCCAATCATGTAGAGACCAAGTGAAATTACATTTTAGACACAGAGCTCATGTGTTTTAGCACTTGTCAGCAGCAAAAAAGTGCACAGAGACCTAAAGCCAGCAAAAATGAAGTTCAGCACACAGTCAAAACAGGAGGTCAGAAAGCAAAATGTCAGAGGAAACCACGCCAGAAAATGCCAGGTCTAACACGTGTACCCCCCAGCAGTAAGTCCAACTCCTTTTGGAGTTCTCTTCACTAAGGCGGAAGAACCTGGAAAGATCATCAGGGTTGGCATGTTCTGTTCCAGGATGGTGTTCCATCATAAAGTCCATTCCCTACCGGGAGATGTGCCACCTCAACAATTTAGGGTTCTCATCCCACATTTGCATTAAACATCTGACGGGCCTGGATTCTACCTGAACCCGGAAGTGAGTCCCAAACAAGTAGGGCCTTAGATTTTTCAGCACCGAGACCACAGCAAAAGCTTCCCTTTCTATTGCGGTCCACCTCTGTTCCCTGGGAAGCAACCTCCTACTAATGAAGGCTACAGGTTGGTCTTGGCCCTCTTCATTTAGCTGTAAAAGCACAGCCCCCATGCCATACACTAAGGAGCTGTGCACATGGCCTCCTTCAGGGTTTCGAAAGCAGTCTGGCACGCCTCTGTCCAGATCATCTGACTTGGCTTCTTATTGGAAGTCAGCTCTGTCAAAAGGGGCAACAATGGTGTTGTATCATTTGACGGATCTGGTGTAATAGCCAATGAGGACTAAGAAGGTTCTTACTTCTATCTGGGTCTTGGGGGTGTCCAAGCCAAAATGTTGTCAATTTTTGGTTGTAATGGCTTTACTGTTCTGCTCCCTACTTGGTGTCCCAAGTAAACCACAGAACCCTGCCCTATGTGGCACATACTGGCTTTGAAAGTTAGACCTTCACTATGCAGGGCCCGCAGCACTTCTTTGAGGTGGTGCAAGTGGTCCTCCCAACTGGAGCTGAAGGCTGCAAAGTCATCATGGTATGCAGCACTGACGTTTTCCAACCCAGTCAGGACCTGGTTGACCCCCCTCTGGAAGATGGCAGGGGTGTTCTTCAATCCAAAAGGCATGACCCAGAACTGGTAGTGCCCTTATGGTGTTTAAAGCACTGACCTCTCTTGTACCCGGCGGTCAAGGAAATCTGCCAGTACCCAGACGTTAAATCAAATGTGCTGAGGAACTTATCAGCTTCCAGCCAATCAATTATCTTATCAGCTCTGGGGATGGGGTAAGCATCAGTCTTGTTGACTGCATTGAGCCCATAGTAGTCCACACAGAACTGGAGTTTGGGTGTAACACTGGGCGGAGCAGCCTTGGGAACTAATACCACTGGGCTGGACCAAGGGTTGTTAGAGGGCTCAATAACCCCTAACTCCAGCATCTTAGAGACTTCCTCCTTGATGCTGGCCCTCAGTCTGTCAGACAACGTGTAGGTTTTGTTCTTAAAAGAAAGACTATCCCCAGTATCCACATCATGAGTGCACCAAAGGGTGATGCCTGGGGTGAGTGAGAACAGAGATGCAAACTGCCCAGCAACTGGAGACAGTCTCTCTGCTGCTATAGAGTCAACAAAGGGGAGAGGATCACATCCTCTACTGAACCATCCTACTCTTTGGAAGATCGTAGGTCAGGAAGAATTTCACTTTCCTCTTCCACCCCATCATCAGTGACCAAAAGCATGGTCAACTCACAACTCTCAAAGTGTGGCTTGAGGTGGTTCATGTGCAAGACCCTCAAGGGGTTCCTAGGAGTCTGCAAGTTCACCAGTTAGGTGATGTCAATCTTGCACTCCTGTACCTCAAATGGGCCAGACCAGTGGTCTTGCAGAGCACGGGGCTCCACGGGCACCATTACCCACACAGTTTGACCAGGATGAAACTCAACCAAAGTGGAATTTTGGTCATACCCTTGTTTCATGTCCTCCTGGCCAGATTCTCCTGGGTGAGCTTCCAGAAGTGGGCCATCTGGTCACGGAAGGCCAACATGCAGCTGAATACATCCTGGGGTGGCTTCCTGGGAGCTTACTCCCAGCCCTCCTTCACCAAACTGAGAGGGCCTCTCAGAAGCTGCCTGTACAGAAGTTCAAAAAGCCTGAAGCCAACTACAGTACCTCCCTGTAGGCAATAAAAGACATGGCAAGAGGACGTCCCGAGTAGACCCATTATCATGCCTTTGAAAGCGTAGCTGAATCTCTCAACCAACCCATTGATTTGAGGGTGGTAAGGAGTGGAGAACTTGTAGGTTACACGACACTCCTTCCACATGGCCTTCATGTATAGGGACATGATGTTGGTATCACAGTCAGATACCACTTGCTTGGGGCAACCCACTTGGGTAAAGATCCCCATCAGTGCCTTGGCCATGGCTGGTGCAGTCACTGTCCTCAGAGGGATAGCTTACGGGTACCGGATGGCATGGTCCACCATGGTCCACCAAGACCAGGATGAGCCTGTTTCCCATGGCTGTCTTGGGATCCAGAAGCCCCACAATGCCAATGCCCTCCAGCTTGAAAGGTGTTCTCATGACAGGGAAATGTTGCATGGGGGCTTTGCATTTATCTCCTGTCTTGCCACTTGCCTGGCAGGTATGACATGACCTGCAGAACACATCCGAGGCCTTCCTCATCTGAGGCAAATAAAAGTGGCTGACAAGCTTGTCAAAGGTCTTGTCTTGCCCCACATGACCTGCCAGTGGCACATAATGAGCCAGACCCAGTAGGAAGGTTCTGAAGCACTGGGGTACCACCAGCACACGGGCTGCACCAGGCATAGACCTACTGTACAGGAGACCATTCTCCCAGTAGGTCAGGTGTTTGCCAGAGGTGTCACCAACTGCTCGGGCCTCAGCTTGCTGCTGAAGACCCACAAGAGTAGAGTACTCTTTCTGCACTGTGCAGAACTCATCCCTTGAGGGACCTCTTTCCTGCTACTAATTGGTCAGCCCAGTCAGGTTCCACAGTTCGGCCACTTCTTCACCTGTAAGTTCTGGAGTTTCTCCCTCCTGGTCAGCCTGTGCCCAGACCGTGGAAATCTCAAGAGCAGTTTCCCGCACCCTCTTGCTCTTCATATTCTTGGCGGGCACCTGTGCCACTCTTTCAGGCTCCAGGTCATTCTGATCACCCTCACGTGCTGTCATGGACCGTGTGGTCAGGCACACCCACTCAGGCAACCCCAACATCTCTAACTGTGACCTGAGCTCCACCTCCTTCCAGGTGGTATGCTCCAGGACATTGCCCAGCAGACAATCCACAGGCATGGATGGACTCACAGCTACCCTCAAGGAACCTGAGAACCCCCCCATTCAAAGGAAACCTGCACCACTAATCATTGACTCTCCCAGTTGTCTACAGCAACAACTTGGTGGACCACATTAGGGACTACCTGCTCTGAAGATACAAGATGACATTGGACGGTCGTCATTCTGGCTTCTGTATCTCTCAGAGCCTCCACCCTTTGCCCATTAATGGTAACCCACTGCCTATTAATTCCTAGTATTGTCAGGCATGAGGGTTCTCCGTACATTTCACTGACACTTAGGAACACTAGGGTAACCTCAGCTGTATCCCCACCACTAACTGGGACCAACTCCTCCGCAAGCACTAAACTAGCCATTCTTAGAGAATGCCCACCTGTGGGGGGGCTGTGTCCACTTAGGACACTTTGGATCCCCCATGAAGTGCCCTTCCTGATTTCAATCAAAACACTTCAGAAGTCCCTACCCTGCAGGCTTACCCGTAGGGAACCATTTCTTCATTTCAGTAGGGGGTTGGGAAACCTGACCCTGGGAACTAGATTGGAGCCCTTTAGATAACTCCTTACTTTTGTTTTTTTCCCCCTGCTTCTACTGCTGGAGACCCTGCCCACCCTTGGCTGGATCTCCCCCCAGACACCTTCTTGTGGACCCTGGTGGTGACCCAGCATTCCGCCTCCTAAACAATCTTCCTGGGTTCAGAGAGTTCACTGTCAATCAAGTGCTGGGGCAGCTCTGTAAAACAAAGGCTAAACATATGCTCTTGTGCAATCAGATTGTACAGCCCCTGATAATCTGTCACATCACTTCTCTTCACTCAACCATCCAGTGTCTTGTGTAAAGAATCAACACAATCCACCAAGGGCTGTGGGGATGGTTTCACAATTTCCCTAAACATATGCCTTTACCTCTTTGGGGTCAAACCATATTTCCTGGTAAGGGTGGGGTTCCTCATCCTGTCACGCCACTCTAGGGCCAGTAAGATGTGCCTCCCTTCAGTTGGGATAAGCTGCCACAAACTTGCCCCCAATCCTCCTTAGGGATCTTGTGCATTTGCAAAGCTATCTCAAAGGCCTCAAACCACCCATCTATGTCATCTCCCAATCCATAATCAGGCACCAGACCCTTGGGTATGTGCACTCTCTTCTCAGAGGACACTGAAGATATGTTGCACCATTTGTGCTGCACTCAGCCCTCTTGGCTTTCACAACCAGATCTCTCAAGCTCAGCTCCTGAGCTAAAATCATTTTCTTGTCCTACATGGTCAATTTCTTTTTTCTCCATATCCAATTTGAGTTTTGCAAGCTCCAAATTGAGCTTCCTTTCTTCCCTCCTGTCTTCCAGCTCCTCTGGGGTCAGGCCTTAAGTAGAAACACTCCTGCCTACTTTGGAGGAGGCTCTCTCTACATTCAGGCTGCCTCCTGCCCCACAGGCGGTCCTGGATTCTCCAGCAACACCAGATGCAGACTTTGCTCCTCATCATCCACAACATCATCCCCCTCTCCTAGGTTCACAGCTGTATCCCTGGCTGCTAACCAGGCCCTCAACATCTTTTGCAGCTCCTCCTTTTTAGTAAGGTCTTTAAAAGAACACCTTAAATCCCTGCAGAAACCTTTGAGCTGGGTCACCGTGTAGGCTCCCAATTTCTCCTGCTCAAACTCCACTACTGCAGGTGCAGCTTCTGTCTCTCCAGATGGGCACAAGACTGTTGCAAAAACTCAAAAAGTTGCTAAAGAGAAAATAGAAAAAAGTATATTGATACGTTATCGTCTGAGATATGGAAGTGGTGTACATTAATCACTGTATGTAATGCACAAATACAAGTCCTATCCCACAGCTGATCACCAACATTAAAAATTGGGTTTCTGGTTGACAGAGGTATGCACCCTGTCCAAGCAGGAACCACAATCCTGGTCAGGGTAAGTGTAGTACACGCTAAAAGTTTACCTGTGTTCCCTCTCTGGTAGCTTGGCACAGAGCAGTCAGGCTAAACTAAAGAGGCAATGTGTAAAGAATTTCTGCACACAGGAACACAGTAAAAACACCAAAAAGTGCTCCACGCCAGTTTAGAAAAATAGCCAATATTTATCTGAGTAAAACAAAACCAAAACAATAAAAATACAACATACACAAGTCAAGATACAAATTTTGCAAGAATAAATCAAAAATGCAGTGCTTAGAAATCAATAGCTCCAACTGGAGCTACCTGGTCGCGCTTGACTGTGCAAATCCAAAACTTCAGTCCAACTGTAAAGGAGCACAGGCCGAAAACAGGAGTCAAGCAGACCCGGGGACAGTACCTTGGATTCATTGAAGCTTGGGGATGATGCGTTGAAGAAAGGACGGGATGAGCCATTTCCAAATTCGGGCAAAGTCGTTGATGCATCAGATTTGAAGAACGCTAAGTGTCTGGCCGATGCATTGATGTCGATCCACTGGGCTGTAGGCAATGTGTTCGTGTGAAGCTGCGCAGGGCCTGGAATGAATCTGAGTCAGGGACAGTGCATCAAAGATGTCAGCGATGCGGTGTCTGAGACTTGTGCAGAGGACCTGCATCAGCAAAGTTAAGGCTGCGTTGTAAGTCAAGGTCATTGTGTCGCGCAGTTGATGAGCGGTGTCCACGGCTTCATTGCAGGCAGTGGCGATGCGTCAATATCGCAAGGGAATGCGCAGGTTCCTATAGATACGTCAGTGTCGATGCTATGGTTTCTTGCGTTGCAGCACCAAATACTCAATTCCAAGGGACCAGGACTGGATTTGGCACCACTTGGCAGTGCAGGACTCACAGCATAGGAACCCAGGTGCTAGTAGCAAGATGCAGGAGAAGTCTTTGATATGCCTGAGACTTCAGAAACTGGAGGCAAGCCCAACAAGCCTATGGAGAACCTTTGGAGAAGCAGGATGTAGAGAATCAATTTCAGTCCTCTTACTCACAGGCAAGAAGCAGCAGGCAGCAGGCCAGCACAGCAAAGCAAGCAGAAAAGGGGCACCCCCTCCTGGCAGTACAACAGTTCTTCTTCCTATTAGAATGTCCTCAGTTCCAGAAGTGTTCTGATTGTATGGTGTCAGAGGTCCAGTACCTATACCCTTTTAAGCCTTTAAAGTAGGGAGACTTCAAAGAAAGGTCTTTGTAGTGCCAAGACCCTGTCTTTTCCTGTCCTGCCTCCAGACTCATTACAGGGGGGTATGCAACCCTTTGTGTGGGGATAGGCATAGCCCTCTTCAGGTGCAAGTGTCAGCTCCTCCCTCTCACTCCAGGTCAGGTAGACCTATCAGCCTGGTTATGGGCCATCAGGATGTGAATGGTACATCTCAGCTCCCTATACGTGTGACAGTCTAGAGGGAGTGCACAAAGCCCAGCTGTCACCCAACCGAGACTTGTATTCCAGCGACAGTCAGAATGCACAGAATGGATAAAGTAAGAAAATGCCAACTTTCCAAAAGTGGCATTTTTAGACCTGCAATTTAAAAACCAACATCACTAACAAATGTGTTTTTAAATTGCGAGTCCAGCAACACCAAAATTACTCTTCCTATCTTTTCCTAATCGGAAATTACACTTGTAAAATGTTACAAAGGTAGCTCCAATGTTAACCTATGGGAGAGATAGACCTTGCACCAGTGAAATACGTATTTAAGAATATTTCACCACCAGGACATGTAAAACTGAAAAGTACATGTCCTACCTTTTAAGTACACTGCTCCCTGCTCATGAGCTGTCCAAGGCCTACTCTAAGGGTGACCTATGTAATATAAAAAGGATGGGTTAGTAGGCCTGACAAGTAGATTAACTTGTCAGGTTGAGGTGGCAGTTTAAAAGTGCACATAATCCTAAAGCCAGCAAAAACGAAGTTAACCACACAGTCAAAAGGTCAGGGGAAACCATGCCTTCAACTAGTGAGCCTTGGGATGCCAAACGTCATGAGATGATGTAGAAGCAATGGAGTGGGATAACCTGCAAGAAGTCACAGCACTTGCATTCCATGCTTGATGAGAGTCCCACACAACTGCATCATTGGTTAGTGAGCTAAGCCAACAAAACTGGTGATGGGGATTCTTCTGGTAAAAGTCCCAACCAGATTGACACAAAAATGACTGTTTTATAACTCATGATTGTTCTATGCGTCCTTTAGTGAATGTTCTTTATTGTTTTGCCTGCATACATCTATTTTTAAATAAAATGTGGTAGTTGAATTCCAAAATGAGCACTGGGTCTAGGTATATGGCTTTAAAGTGATCAGACTTCAATGATCTGAGTGGCCCGAGGACAGTGGCCGTAAAAAAGGAGAACCAAAAATGATATTAGTGACTGCAGTAATATTTGCAACTGGGCTCCTGGAGTACTTTCTATAAATTAAGCAATATGCTTATCTGTCTAGATAACATTAATAATTATTTACATTTTGTTTTTTCAAGCATTTAATCCAAATAATATATTGATTGATACTTTAAATCTCAGAAGTAAAATTCTGGAAGAAAAGTAGTCAATAATGTAAATAAATTATAATTTCATCATGTCTAGTTGAGTGCTAAGGATTTAATTTTGAGTGGCCTGATATTTGGTGCAAACTTTGTTACATCTGTTGTGTTAAACATCTCCTATTATGATTTTTTGTAGAATGACATTCATATTAATATTTCGTGCAGTGCAATGCAGCAAGCTACCGCTGCTTTAAATGGAGAGGGCAGAAATGTGTAATTTTTAACCTATGGTGCATTCCTGCTCTCTGCCTGCACTGGTGCGCAAACTGCTACCTACCAAACTGCATGGTGCAAGGTTGTCTGTGTTGTAGGCAGGATTGTTTTTGTGCATGAAGGGATACATGGGTGGATGTGTGGGAACATTCATGATCCACCCATAGCATGCCTCCCTCATGCAGAATAACGCAAGGCAGCGTTCAACTGTCTTGATTTATCAAGCCACACAGGGCCACGCGAGGTGGCCCTGCATGGCTTGGTAAATCTCATTTAGGTTTTGCGTCACCCTTCCTCACCTTGTGTGGTGCAAGGGCGACGTAAAACCTTGATAAATATGAGCCTCAATATTTTTGGTTCTTAGCACACCAGAATCCATATGTTTTGGGAATTACTGGATATTTTTCCCCTGTTACATCCGTGCAGGTTTGACCAGGTGAAACTGAATGTCAGACAAAAGTTGAAAGCCAGGCTTTTTTCAACATAACCCCTAGACTACTGATCCTGCAAAAAGGTAGGACTTCAATGAGCTGACAGCATATGCTGGAATCAGGGAAATCAACGCTGGAAGACAAAGTGATGACAGTCACATGTTTCCATCTGGACCAGAAAGACCTTGTTATCCTCCGAACTATCTAGTACTGCTACAACAATCCCCCTTCCAAATGCAATCTTAGTGTCAACCATTAGATTTGGATGTTATCAGCTAGTCAACTATGACTATCGACTAACACCAACCGAACAATGGCTCCATGTCTAAATAGGTCTGCTACACACTGTTGGCCACTGGAGGACTCTACCAAAGTCCATAAATGCAGGCAGCAACTACATTTATACCCTAACAATTAGTTGACAATTATAGCTGAGAAACCACTGGCGGTTTCTGGGGTGGGCTGAGGGGCTCCGCCCTTCTAATTGCAGCTTAAAGTACGATAATTGCAAAGGGCAATTAATTACCATCTTTTTTGCATTATAATAAAGGCACTCACTTTGTGCCTTATGTAGCCTGCCTAGTCTCCATTCTCCAAAACGGACGTCAGGCAGACCAGGCAAGTTTTCATTGCACAGGCACTAGTGCACATGTGTTAGTTATATGGCAGCCATTGGAGCATTGGAATGTAAGCAGCCTTTGGTCTGCAATACTTAGGGTCTTCAGGGATCTCCCAGCTATGATGCATGCAGCGTCACATTTTAAAGCAGCCCTGGGCGTGTATAGTATCAGCCCTGTATTCCCGGGGCTGCTCGTGAATCAACTACAGCTGCCTTTCACCAACCCTCCCTTTCTCAGGTCGTCACAGGGTGACAAGTTGGGAAGGGGAGGGGTTGCAGCCTTTGAAAGTCGGCCAGCGTGAAGATTTTTGGAGCTTTCAACTGAAACAGAAACGCCGCAGGCTGTTGGTGTGGAGTAACTTCGTCTGCAACACCAACTGGAGGACATTGTTTTTGTAAGTAGTCGCATCTCCTTCACTCCATCTTTACTCTTTCCCTCCCTTCCTCTCTCCCTTGTCGTTACTTTTCTTTTTCTCGCTGTCCTCCTCCTATTGCTCGCTTTTCTTTTTCCCGCTATTTATGTAATGAAAGCAGCAGGAAATACATTTGGCACTTGCTAAGGTTTTGTCATCAAAAACTTTGTAAATTGTGCCAGGCTGAGAAGAAATAAATGATGCTTCTAAAAGTCATATATCCTGGACTTTTACGTTCTTTTTCTAGAAAGTACGCTACCTAGTTAAATTAAATTAGACAACTTACTTTCTAAACACAAAACCTAAGTGCTAGATAAATTAACATTTTTCAGAAACATTGTCTTGGTTGCTTTACAGTCTGGCAGAAATTAGAATGCTGCCTCCTAACGTGACCCCTGCTCCAATTAAATAGCCTCCCCTTGAGCACAACAATTGGAGAAATAGAACAGCATTCACACGTGTCACTATATCCCCAGTGCAATGTAAACTCCATACGTGGCCCATATTATGATAGAGGAGCATATATAGTCCAAATAAATCAAACAAAATAGGTTTTCGTACAACTGGTATTCTGAACTCCCATAGTTGAAATTGCTGCCATATGTGATGATGAATATAACTGAGTTTTGGTGAAACACAATATTTATCTAAGATCACATAATTTAAGTGGTGAAGCCATGATTTATCCAGATTTTCTGGTTTCACTCTGTACAAATCAGGCACTAAAAGGGTAAACAGTTGTCCTTCGTTGTGTAAAAGCTTTGTTTTTAACCTCTTTGTGCAGTTTTTATATAGTGCAAACTCGACTCGAGGTGTTGAAGTACTTTCCATGAGCACCAATTACATTGCACATGGTCACATTAAGTTTTTTATAGTCTCTGGGGAGAGTAAGTGATTTGCCCTCAATCACAGGATGGTAAGCCAACCCCAAGAATTGAACCTGGTTCATTGCTCCCCAGTTCCAAACTCGGAAGCTCTGGCTGGAACCCACAACTTAGGTAGAGGGAGGGTGGCAGGATGAACAGTAAAAGAACTGTATTTTTTGCTCATTTAGCACAGACATAGTGCTGAAAGTTGCACGAAAATCCAAAATTTTCCCAGGAAGACACCTCCCCAGAACCCTCAACTCAAAATGTCAGATGTGCTCACTTCGCTCGCGTGCACAATACTTCATTCACTGGTCTTAAGCCTCACCACTTTCAAATTTTACCAGCCGCCACTGTGAGAAACTATTATTACAGCCAAATAAAAGATGACTAAAACCCAGTCCATCCTACCAGACCTGTCTCTTACTTCCATTACTATAACGCAGCTCCCCCACCAGCTAGATCAAAAGGATCTCATAGTGGACAGCCTTTTTGCCACAGTCAGCACAAACATTTAGACCCAGAATCAAAACTCGTCATAAACATAATAATGGGGCCTGCAGAGATAATCACAATGCCTGCACACCAGAAACCAAAAACCAAGAATAGAGTCTATCTCTCAAGCACCTCATCCATCACACCTCTAAATGCTGCATTTCAAGCCAAAATAAGTTCACCTCTCAAGTCACGCACAACACATAAACATTTCTCACACAAGGTCAAAACAAAGACAACACTCTTCCAACGACACAAACCACACCGTGTAGCATGCTACCACTGTGGTTGGTTATGAGTGTCAGCACCCAGGTAGGGGCAGAACGCGCTATTTAAATGTTAAAATACAAAACAATACAATACTGTAATTTTGCATTGCCCATCATAAATGCTGTATTGCAAGAACTAGAATACAGTTATTGTAGTGACCATTTCACGACTGGCATGAGGCAATTTCAGAACGCTTATAGGGCCAGATGTATCAAGAATTGCTTTTGCGATTCTTAAATAGCGAATTTTACCGATTCGCTATTAAAAGAATTGCAAACTGCAGTGTATGTAGGATTTGCAAAACAATTTGCGATTCCTACATATTTGGGATTCGCTATTAAGGAATACCTTCCCATTCATTCCTATGGGCCTAGAGGCCCATAGGAATGAATAGGATTGCATTCGCAATTTGCGAGTACAAAATAGGTACTCGCAAATTGCGCATGCAATTTTTAAGGGTGCAATGGGGCCAAAAGGCCACTCTGATGCACCCCCAAAAAAGGTAAGTATGCTCATTTGGCGCACACACATTGCCTAAGGGCATGTGTATGCGCCACATGGCACTTAGAAAAATGCAAAAATGTGCATTTTTCTAGGAATTTGCAAATTACCACCAACTTGAAGTTGGTGGCAATTTGCGATTCCTTAAAGCCAGGCCGCAATTTTTTCTTGCTTCCTGCATTGCATTTAACGAATCGCAAATTGCGATTCCCTAAATGCATTTGCAAAATAGGTAATTGCAAAAATTGCGATTCCCTATTTTGCGAATGCCTTTTGGGATGATACATCCCAAAAGGCTTTTTACCGTTCGCAAACGGGCCAATTCTGTGAATTGGCCCGTTTGCGAATGGTAAAACGCTTGATACATCTGGCCCATAGTTCATTAAAATTTTTGATCCAGGAGCCAAAATGATGCAGCATATATTTTCTGTAACTGCTGCATATTTACAACATATTCACAAATGTGCAGTGGGCGGAAGGGTTGGAAGAAAAATAATATTTTGGTTCAAATCATGCTTTGATACCCCTAACAAGATGAAAAGATTGACAGGCAATGAAGTAGCTGAGGCAGAACTATTACAGAAACATAATTGCCAAGGTGTCATAGCCTTGAATGTCTCAGGCTGTCAATACTTTTCAGCCTTTTGATTTCAAGCCTCAAATAGTTAAAACGTTCAAATAGCTTTCCTTTTAAAAGTGGCAAAACTAACTGCAGTATCGTCAATCTATATTTTAAAATATTGTAAGGAAAGTAACAGACTGGTACCAGGTCATTAGCGGATCACCTTCTGAGAAAATCGCTAAGCACAAAGAGGGTCAGTTCTGTACTTCATACCAAATACATTCCTCTAGTATCTGTGTGTGATTGCCTTTATCATTGTGAGAGCATGTTTTTATTTTTTTTATTTTTTCACATTCCATGCAATGGTCTTGAAGATGACCATAGAAAATAAGATTAAACATCATTTTGGAAGATATATAAAATCTTTTCAAAGTTAAAATCCACTATAGAAAAATTCCTTTGCATTGTCTTCAATTTAAAATATTGTCCATGCCATTTCAACAATCCAAAGGAACAGTTTGTTTTACAGGGAGTCATTCAGGTGTGAAGTACCTTATTACAAACAGGGGTGTGTTAAATAGTCTAATTTTATTAAAGTTTGCGAAATTCTATGAAAGTTTGCAAAATTATGCTATATTGCACTTGTGGAGTGTAATGCTGTTTGCCATAATCTGGCATGCCCTTTTTTTAGGGGTACACACTTAAGGTGAATAAGTCACACAAGATACTGACAGGAGAATACTTGAAGCTGAAAATGTCTCTAGGCAAGACATTTTCTGCACAAACCAGCCTCCTGCAGGAATAAAGTAGGTGAAATTGAGTACCTCAACATATGAAGAAATTATTGAATTTGAAATTTGGAAGTTTCCCTAATTTCACCAACATATTTTAATTCTTGCTTGGGCGTAATTAGGAATGTGGATTTATTCATCGTTGTAATGAGCACACACTATATTATTCGCTAATGGCATACTTGATAATTGAGATGTATGTTGGTAATCTTTACCTTGCAGAAGAGGTGCACACCACAAATAATGGATGGTACATGTTAGACCTGTCAGCCTTAGGGTGGTCTTTCCCCCAAAATTTTGCCTTTACTCTCCACTTTTTGCTGAAATTCGCTTTTGTTGGCTCTAGGACTGTGCACTTTACTACTGCTAACCAGTGCGCTCTCCCTTACACATGGTACACTTGGCCTAAACCTAAATGGCATATTTATTGTACTTATAAGTCCCTTGTAGAGTGGTATACCATATTCCCAGGGCCTGTAAATTAAATACTACTAGTGGGCATGCAGCACTTATTGCACCACCCACCTATGTAGCCCCTCAAAAAATGTCCCAGTTCTGCCATTGCAACACCAATGCAGTTTTAAACTTCCAATTCGACTTGACATAACAACCCCCATGCCAAGCTTTAACTCCCCTTTTATTGCCTATAGGTCACCCCTAAGGTAGACCTTAGGTAGCTCATAGGGCAGGGTGCATTTTAATTAAAAGGTTAGACATGTACTTTTAAGTTATATATGTTGTGGTAGTAAAAAAAACTCCTAAATTCGTTTTTTACTATTGTGAGGCCTACCTCTCCTGTAGGATAACATTGGGTTGCCTTATTACATTTAATAAGTGCTAACTTTTGATTGGGAACAGGTGAACATGTATAATTTAAAACCCTCTTTAATTGTAAAATTGGAACTTAAGTTACAATTTTAGAAAGATGACTTTTTCCTGCCCTAGCTATTTGGTGCCTGCAATCTGTTTCTGGGTAACATGACTGGGTGCAGTTGGCAGTTGAACTTTGTTTATTCCTCCCAGACTGCCACACAATTGAGGGATTAGGTGTGCTTGGTTAGATGAGGGGGGAGAGATGGGCACATTCCCACTTGCAACTGATTAGGTTGTGCCCTGCCTTCACACAAGGGGCTTGTCATCCCTGCATTGTTCATGTGGACAGCCTGGAGTCAGGGAAGGGGAAGCAGGAAACTTCAAGCGCTTCAAATGGAATTCTCTAGAAACGTGTCCTACTTCAAAGAAGGCATCTGGTATAGAAATAGAATCATCAGATCTACTCTTCATTTCACATTCTGGACCTGCAGAAGGACTATCGGAGGACTGCCTGCTGCTGTGGCCTGCTGTGTACTCTACAAAAATGCTTTGCTGCACTTGGAAGGACTGCTTTGCTGTCTGAAGCCACCCTTGAACCCTCAGAGGCCTGCCCTGCTGCTTAAGCCTTATTCCACTGCTTGAAAGCAGGACTACCAGAGTGACTCCAAAGCCTAATTGGCTGGCCTCCTGATCAGACAAAAAAGGGTCCAACCATCTTGAACCCACACCTGGATCCAGTCTGACTGAGTTCTAACCCCCCAAGGGTTGCCTCTCCAATCCTGGCCATTGGTGGTGGTGCTAAGCATGCCCAGATAGCCAAAATTCAAAATGTGGTACTTAGAACATTTTTGGCTAAAAACTGCTTTGAGAACTGAGGGAAAACTGGGACCAACCTACTTGTCAATCTGCTCAAGGTGCATCAGCGGTCAACCAGACTTCACAGCAGCTCCCACTATGTTCTTCTCCCTAGCATCAAATCCTGTTCAGCAGTCCTTCGCCAAAGGGGCATCCGGCCTCGAGAGACTCTCATTGGCTACAGCTTCCAGCCTCACCCTGCTGGAGATTTTCAACATCCCAAAAATGAGACTAACGTTCTGAATACAACTCTGGTGGTCCAAGGACCGCCAGACTCTCGGTGGTGGTCCTTGACGTTTCTTCGTCATTCCACCGGTGGACCACCGGCTGTGCCAATGAACCGTCATTACCTGCTGTGGAGGGGCACCATAATATGCTGAGCGAGTGCAGTCCCGCCAAGCATATTTTGAGTTCCTCCATCGCCAACCTTTTCTTGATGTTGAGCCCACCATGAAAAGGCTGGTAGTGGGGAAACAAAGAGGGCCCTACAGGGCCCCCTTGGCGCCGCCCCCCTGTTTGCATGCACCCCCCATTCCAGTACTGCATGGACTTCACAGTTGTGCCGGAAGATTTTTGCCATTCCAATTGCGGTGCCCTTTTTCAGGGCACCACCATGGGAAAGGCAAAAGGACCATCCACCTTCATGAGTTGAACTCAAAATCAGAGGGGCGGTCTTTGAGCAGCTTTGGCAATGCTGTGCCAGCGGAGAGCTGGCTCAGCACCGCCAAAGTTGTAATTGGCCTATATGTCCTAATGAAGAAATCTTTACCCCCCACTTCATTCAGCGGCTCTCCAATAACAACGTCTTCTCCTCGGACACCGCCTGAGCCTTGTTCCGTTGAACTTCTACCTACTCAGAGACTGTTTAACAACATTTCTTCTAAGTCAGAAGGTAAGTGCCGCTTTCTGTATTCAATTTGCACTCCATCACGAAGGCCATCGTTTTTTTCTTTGACATGGTCTAGCGCAACTAGATGTCCTTGGTTGGTGCTTTGATTTTTAAGGCGCTGGTTTTTACCTTCAATCAATCAGGGTTGGTAAAGCGCTACTACTCACCCGTGAGAGTCTCAAGTTGCTGAGGGGGAGTGGGGTGCAGCTCCTTTTAGTGATCGGGTTATACGAAGAACCAGGTCTTGAGTTCCTTCCAGAACTGGGGCAATGTGGGAGATTGCCAGAGTTGGAGGGCGAGGGTGTTCCAGGCTTTGGCTTCGAGGTAGGAGAAGGAATTTCCTCCCATTCTGGTCTTGTTGTTACATGGGACGATGGCCAGAGAGAGCTGGGCTGATCAGAGGTGTCTTTTGGGTGTGTGGATGGGTCTTGTATGCGTGGGTGAGGAGTTTGAAGGTTATTCTTCTATCGACTGGAAATCTGGTGGATGTTTTTCACTTTAGATTTTAACCTAGATATAGATATGCAAGTCTCTAATCCCTCAAATGAGGGGTGGAGACTCATATGACTGAATTTATGACTGAAAAATTACTATAAGAAAATGTCTGCCTGTTAGTAGAGATCTCCTCTATGGGGGCAAAGGTCTTCCTATGGAAAGCAATAATTCATTTTTGCAAGTTCTTTATTATTATATTTGCGGTAAATATGTATGTGGTAAAAATTAGCTATAATTTACAAAATATTTCATGCAAAATTCATTAAGTTTAAAATTCACATTTGCATTTCTTTGGGGAGTGTGTTACTGTTCTAGTGGTTGATTATGTGTGATGCTTCATTCACTCCAAGGCAGGCTGGAGTACATTTGAGTCTGTATTGTCAGTGGTATTACTGCAGTAGTTTTAAATGTGTAGTTTGTAAATTGCAATTGTCTTACTATTATGTGTGTGAGTGTTTTGTACTAGCATGTCCCACTCTAAATCCCTCCTTCAAATTAGTTGAACCCAAACCATTATGTAGTAATAATCCCCATTTTCCCCCTACCCCCGTCTCTCCCACATTTACTACTACATTTTATACCTAAGAGCGTTGGTAACTGGGTCACTGGCACAATATTACAGAAAACGCCAACCATTTAAAGAGGAGGAGACTCTGCCTGATTTTCCCTGCAAAAGAGAAGCCTGCAACATATACACCTGTACATCCACTTCTCCAAGTAAGTAACAACTTTATTTAAAATAGGAAGTTAAATAATTTTAACTTTAAGAAACAATTCTTATTAAACAATTACTAACATAGTTTTTAACGTTTTTCCTTTTTTACAGATTATTCAACATTCAAATAAACTCTATCGGCAAGCACACATCAAAGACCACAAAAAAAGTAAGTATATACAAAAACGGCTTTAAACACACTAAAACAGCAACCGTTAAAACTCTGAATAACCTAAATATCCATAAACATCAAAAATATATGTGCAATAAGTAAAACTACCTTTTCTCTTCCAACAGATAAAAGCATCTGTTTCAAGAAAAAGCTTACCGAAGAAAAAGGTTCCATGAAGGCAAAATTTTGCTAAACAAGATACAAGTAAGTTTTGAAAAAAACTAAAATGTCTATTTAACTGTATATTGATCAAAAAAACATTTATTAATAACTATTTTTCTATACTTATGTTATTACAGTAAATAAAGACATAATGACAGAAGGTGCAAAATTTGTACCATCACAGAAGGGGAAACCTTTACTGTTTTACACGGGATACACGTACAGTCAAGAAAATGCTTCTACTCAACATATTACTTGGAAATGTACCAAATATTATTCTAATGCATGTTATAGGAGGGCAACTACCAGAGAGACTGTAGTAGTTAATGTAAAAGAGCAGAACCACCCTCACAATGTAACAGAAATAGATGTGAGAGAAGTATTAGAAACTATAAGGGAAGCAAGCACTAGTTCCCAAGAACCCACAGCAGAAATACTTAAAGATATACTACCCCACGTACCAGAACATTTAAGAGGAAAGTTATCATCAATACCTACCTTAAAATGCTTTATAACTGGAACTAATAGGGCCACCAGTGAAACCCCACCTGCTTCTAAAACATTCAGAGAGATAGACATCCCACCACAGCTTACAATCATCCACAGAGAGGAAGAATTCTTATTATATGGAATAAAAACAATGAAAAATGTATACTTATATTTGCTACCCTTAAAAACGTATTCAAACTAGCCCAAAGTCAAACATGGATGATGGAAGGCAGATTAAAATTGTGTCCCAAACCTTTCCATCGACTAAACACATTCCATGGTGAATTTCAAAAAATGAATATACCTTTTGTGTATGCATTACTCCCAAACAAACAAGGCAGTACCTACCTGGAACTGCTAAACCACATTAAGTAACAAACAAACAACTACTATCTCCCAAAAATTATTATTGACTTGGAGCAAGCTATGATCCAATCTATGCTAAAAATATACCCCTACACAGCCATAAAGGGATGTTTCTATCATTTTAATCAAAGTGTATTGTGTCACCTACAAAAATCTGCACTAAGGGCCTTATTACGAGTCCCAAGACGTCTGTACCCTCGGTTGCAGTCCGATCACTGCAACTTCAGTGGTCCGATCGACTGATTATGAGTTTGATGGTCAGATTGCCAGCAGCCCAATACATGTCTGCCGCAATGGCCAGGTTCCTGGATCCTGACGGGGCAGCGGTGGGGAAAGTGGTGTTCTGAAGCGGCGGTGCTGGCCCCACCGTGCAGATTACGACCTGCCTTTCTGATGAGCTTTTGACGGTGGTGAGCCCCCCATGAAAACGTCAGTGGAAAGGCAGGGAAAGGGGCCCTCAACAGTGCCCCACGGCATTTTAGTCCATAGGGGGTACATGAGGGAACATGTTGTGCCCCCCTCTGCTTGCACTGTCGTGCGTGCACTGTGTGCCATGCACGACATGGTGAAGCGGCGCTGCCACAGCAGCAGCATATGCTACAGGCTCTTTATGAGCTGAAGCATGACTTCACTGTTGTACTGCCAACACAACACCACCAGCCCGGCGGTTAACTCATAATACGGTGGTCGGGATGCCGCTGGCTTGGTGGCGTACTCCTGACTGCCACAATGGCGGTCCGGCGGTCAGACCACCAAACTCTTAATTGGGCCCTAAGTCTGGAATACACCACCAACAGCCAATTTGCCTTTGAAAGCAAAAAACAGATTGCACTAGCCTATATCCCTGTGACAGAAGTAGCCAACCATTACAACATCCTAAAAGAAAGTCCCTTTTACCAAAATAATGAAGATAAACTAGCTCCCCTAATGGACTACGTCGAGGACACATGAGTAGACAGACTAAATAGGTCAGGACACAGACACCAGCCTAAGTTCTACATACCATGGTGGAATGTCTAGGACACCACCTTGACACATGAGGCAACAACAAACAACACAGTAGAAGGATGGCATAATTCCTTCCAGTCCACCCTAGGCAGAACTCACCCTACACTAAAGAAATTACTAGAAGCCATACAAAAGGAGCAAAGCTATAAAGAAACTAGAACAGAACAATCTGCTACAGAAATCTGTCCTAAACTAACCAAACAAACAAGAAAAATGTCCAATAATCCACAATTCAAATAAGACTATTTACAAACAACAAATGATTTAATTACTTAGAAGTGATAGCCAAATCTATCCTCTAACCACATATAAAATCTAACAGGCATCTAAGGAACTACAACATGATACATCAAAATAATTTAAACATATTTTTGTAAAAGGTAGTAAAATATTATTATTATATCAGTGAAAAAATAATTCTACATTTTGCATTAATCACGGACATAATAAAAATATTAGTATTATTTTTTATTAAATATTTTAAATTATTTAATACATAAAACAAACTAACAAACTAACTATTCATCATTTTAAAAATCCATCTTATAAGCCCTGATTACGAGTTTGGTGGTCCGACCGCCCAACCGACGCATGGGTGGCATCCAAGACACTGCAGCGCCGGCAGTCTACCGCCTGCCATATTACAAGTTGTGTGTCTGAAACGCCGACTGCGGTGATAGAGCTGTTTCTGCAGGGAACACGGCTGTCTCCAATGTTGGCGCTGCATCCTCTGACACTGTCAGGACTATAGTGTACCCGCTGAGTGTATGACAACTCCACAGTCATACTGGTGGCCTCCCAGCGGTTGTTACCCAATGGCAGTAGCCTGCCGCTGTACGCACGCAACAGATCACCACAACAGTGACCATTGGATGGATTTAAAAACTACACAGCTGATGTGCTTTTGCCAAGTGGACACACTTGCAAATCACATACACCATCCCTGACTAGGATCCTTTGCTTCTCACAGACAGCACAGAAGATAGGAGACACCATTCTGACCCCAGACAGCCCCCTTATTTCTTTCATCTCACCATTTAGCACTCTCATCCACCTGTAATTTTAGTTTTGCATGTTTTTACTTGTATCACTTTTTTGTTTTTCCTTTTATATAGTCACTCACATTTTTGTATCATGCCTGGCCAAAACAAAACACGGTTGACTGAGGCTGAGTTGAGTTGACAGTCATGGTGGATGAAATCATTGAAGTAGAGCCTCATCTTTTTGGTTCCCAAGTCCAGCATACTCCTGTCAATAGGAAAACCGAAATGTGGGACAGGATAGTCAACAGAGTGAATCCTGTTGGTACTACCCAGCTGGAAATTTGGAGGAGGTAGACTGACCTGAGGTTGAGGGTACCTACCCGGTACAACAACTGCCACCTGGAGGCCCCAGAGGACTGGCAGTGACCCTGCCAGTGCCCCATTACAATTCTCACTGGGAGGAGAAGATCTTGGCCATCCTGGACACTGAGGGCTTGACTTCAATACCTGTCACAATATCACAATGTCCTGTTTGCTCTCAACTCTGCTTTAATGTCTGACTTAGGTATAGACAGTGCAATAATCCCTTTGCTGCATAGGCTATACACACATACCACAGCTAGAGTGCATTATACAATGAAGGGGGATCTCACAGAGGATTTCCAGTCAGTAACAGGGGTTGGGCAGGGCTGTGTCCTGGCCCCATTCCTCTTTTTAATTTATATAAATGCCTTTGGTGACCACCTAGTAAAGGCCAGAAAAGATATCCCCAAAATCAATTCACGAGAAATTCCTGTCCTGTTCTGTTCTATGCAGATGTTGCTGTCCTAATTGCTCGAACAGCAAATTGTCTACAATCTTTGTTAGATGCTTTTAATAATTTTTGGATAACTTAGGACTTAAAACTACCTGAACCAAGTCATTCATAATGAAATGTGGCCCAAAAATGTCGAAGACCAGAGCGTTTCTGCTTGGTGGAGAAGAAGTGGAAAAAACCTCCCACTTCACTTACCTGGGTGTCCCTATTGATACTGATTTCATTGGAGGTTTTTACTGGATGTCAGAGTTTTACAATTTCAAAGGGAAATTGATGCAGTTTTTACATTTGCAAAAAGGCTGGGAAACTGACCCACAAGTGAGCTGCTATGTATTTTTTAAGTAAATGTCTATTGGTTGCAACATATGGGGCAGGTATCTGGGGACACGTAAACTGTAAAGCCCTCCAGACTATACAGAATAAGTTTACAAGAAGACGTCTGGCTATTCCACACTCCACTTCAACATCATTTTGCCACGAGGAGGTAGGGTTAACTACCTGGAGGATTACATCAAATTAAAACCCCTCTTACTGTGGCAGTGTATTTGGAAAAACACAGAAGCCCAATTATGTAGATCAGTGCTGTTAGATTGCATGAATCTGGACAATTGCTTAGACATTCCTTGGCTCAAATCTGTTAAAAAGGGCTTTGAAAGTCTTGGCATCATAGCTCTTTATCATAGCCCGGCTCTTTTATCTAACATCTCCCCAGCACACATAAAAAAATCTCTTTTATCAACATGCGCAAAAAGCATGGCAGGGCAATAGCCAGGAAGAGTGTGGAGTCAACTTTCGGGCTCCACTACTACGCGCAGTACTTTATTTTCAGTTTATTGTAAATGAAGGACAGAAGTTCCTACTCAGAAGGTTTCGACTACAAACCATACACTTTTTGGTGGTCTATCCATTCAAAGGTACTTGGTTTTCATCTATACCCCTTTGTCATTGTGAGATCCCAGCCGAACAAAGCACTTTGCACTTTACATTATTTTTCACATTTTACCTACAACAAAGAAGGCAGTTCTTGGGCCCCATATTGCGTGCTCTGGATTCTAGATCTCACATAGCAGCCTTTTCTTACTTGCAGTGCCTGGGAAATAAAACTGTTATTATTGCTGTTTTAAATTACATCTAGGCTTTCCTGTTTTCAGTTTCTATTTTTGGTAAATTCTGCTGGGGTTTTTTCAGTGTTTTCAATACCTAAAAAATAGTGGTTATCAGTGGTTACACATTTTCGCGCCATTAAAACAACAGAAACAGTGTTTTCCAGTGTTTATGGAATGTTTTGCTTTTATTATTGCTTGCTTTCTGCACTGAAAGCGCATGTGTATAGACAGTGTGCGCACAGGGTAAGTGAGGTCCAAATACATTTTTACAAGGCAAACTTATTGTAGTACACCATACAATACTTCTTTAGTTAGTCTTTGGTCATGTGCGCTTGCTCTTTCCTTCCCATGTAAATGTTTATCTGTGAAAAGGCCTTCTCAAATTGACACTTGAGAAGGGCAGTGCCAAAACAGCCAGTATACAATTTGCTAACTCTGGCCACTGACATAGCTTTCCATGCCAGTACCGGTGCACTGCACCTGAAGATTGTGATTCTCTGGGACAGGTTCAGCAACATATGCATTGAACTGGGTGCATATCCCTCAGTTATTGAAGCGATCACAAAATGAAGCAGTACTTTTCAAAGTCTGGAGAAAATTCCCTTTAACGGAAGGGAACTAGAATTTGTGCAGAGTACCTCAGTGAGGCTTCATTGACTTCAAATGCCATGGTTAGTGAAGGGACATTTCTATGCATCATTGCAAGCCATTTCTCATGCACTGTAAAATAAAATTTCCTGAATTGCTCCTCAACACTTCTTTGCTTACCAAGTGGCAAGAATTCTAACATGGAAAATGTTGCAGTGCCAAAGTCACTAAAAGTTTTGCCCAGCCTACTCTCAAGGAGATGTTTAACATCTACACCAATTATGCTGAACACTTGGTATACAAGGGTGTTTTCAGACTTTAGGTTTTTGACTATTTCCACTACAGCAGTCATGTTTTCCTGTAAAAATCTAAGAATGCAATAGAGTGTACTTTTTTCACATCACTATCAATATGCGACCAAAAATCCTCACATTTTTTGCCTTTGGCATCATCACTAAGCAAAAATTATGTAAACGGTTGCCACATGGATAATATAGCATTCACAGACTCTAGGACTGAGAACCAACGGATAAATGACACAGTTGGGATGATTCTTTCTTTGATGCCACACAAAGCACTAAATGAGAAATATTAGCATATTAGTTCCCTCGCATAATGAAACAGTGCACCAGAATGGACTACAAAGTCAGTAGCATTCTTCATTACCTTTGAAGATTGTAAAGTTGCTTTCAGTATACCATCGAGCAAGTGGCAAGGATCTCTTACAGGAATGCTAAGGTATCGATTTTGACAGGTCATCACACAACTTTTTCATATACGTACTTGAATTACTGCAAATACAAACAATATTACTCCAATCTCTGTGGAACTTGGTAAGAACATTTTGCAGTAGCATTCCAAGCGACACTGCGTTCCATGTTTTCCAAACGTCTGGTGTCATGTTTTCACGGCTAACCCATTTGACAGCACTCTTTTCACATATACCTGTCACTACAACTTGCATTGAATGTTTAAAGCCTGGGGTGTTTGACAATTCACCTACTAATAATACTGACTCGCTAGAAAATGGGGTTGATGTATCAAAGGCTTTCACCCATTCTCTTTCTGTGGGTAAATGTGATGATACATATTGGGAAAGATTCTTAGAAAACTAGCCATTTTACTTATCAGTGAAAGAATCAGACGTAGCCAAAATATCAAATAAGATTTTGATATTTCCTGATTCTCTACAGTTTATAAAATAATTAAATAAGACCTAAAGCATGCTTCTAAACCCTGCATCTTTAGACCAAAGACCAGAAAACTAAAAAAAGCAAAAGGAAGAATAAACAATATTTTAGTGACATCCCTAAACAACAAAACCCAAGCAGAATAATGTTAACCCAGTCTTTCTTGCTGCTGCCTTGCATAACAAAGTTATATTATATTGGCTACTTCAGGTAGAAATAAAAATTACATTTTTAACTCACCTTTTCCTTTCTTTGAATGGCATTCAATTTGTGGTTGTGAAGGTGTTTTTTCAGTGTTTATATGTTTACACTGGTGATGGCTATTTTCCTTTCGATGGGGTTCTATCAATTATTATAGGTTTAAACCTAAAACAGGAAAGCCTAATTACATCTGAAGTTCCCTGAGACTACGATCTAAATATTGAAACTTTTCAGTATCTTGTTGCTATCACACTATTTAATGGACTATATCTGATTTTTTTATGGTGTATGAACCCCTTTGTACTGTGTATTCTTTGATATGAATTTATGGCTCGCTAGAGCCGAATAAAGAATTTGATTAAACTCTGCTTTTGCTATTGTGTTTCCTAACATGCAATACTTAAATGTATCTGAGATGTTGGTTGTGTCAATTTGTATTGTTGCATATAAGAGGACATGTACCCAACTCCATGACATGCATGCATGTTGGAATGGTGTCTGTAAGTGGATTACCATAATAATATCACCCCAGGGACCCATGATATGTGTGAATATGTAAATGTATGGTCCATTCCAAATGCTTGTTTTCGACAGGTATGGTACACTAACCGTTTGTCAAGTGTTGGTAAAGTGATATTGAAGTGACTACTACCACCATGAGGCCCTATGACTGGAACTCTAACCAAGCTGCCAGACTCCTTTTGCCCCTTTGCACTTGCCTGCGATGTTATAACAGATGTACACCCATCACGCAGGTTACCAGTTGTCAAGTGTTGGTAAAGTGAGCTTGAAGTGACTACAACTACCATGAGGGCCTGTGACCGGAACTCTAACCAAGATGCCAGACTCATTTTGCCCCTTCTCACTTGTCTTCCATGTCACAACTGATATACACCCATCATGCAGGTTACCATTTGTCAAGTGTTGGTAAGGTGAGATAGAAAAGCTACCACTATTACCATGAGGCCCTGTGACTGGAACTCTAACGAAGATGCTAGACTCTTTTGCCCCTTCTCACTTGTCTGCCATGTCACAACTGATGTTTACTCATAATGCAGGTTATCATTTGTCAAGTGTTGGTAAAGTGAGCTTGAAGTGGCTACAACTACCATGAGGCCCTGTGACTGGAACTCTAACCAAGATGCCAGACTCCTTTTGCCCCTTCTCATTTGTCTGCCATGTCACAACTGATATACATCCATCATGCAGGTTACCACTTGTCAAGTGTTGGTAAAGTGAACTTGAAGTGACTACAACTACCATGAGGCCCTGTGACTGGAACTCTAACCAATATGCTAAACTCCTTTTGCCCCTTCTCACTTGTCTGCTTTGTCACAACTGATGTCCACTCATCATGGGCTGTGCAATGTACAGACAATACTCCACTCAGATATATTTCTGAATACTTTGCTTGATTGTGCCCTGGTTTCATAAACTAAAACTATTGATGACATGAGTGGCACCCTAACAACCGTGCACCCCCAATATATGTAAGCCATGAAGGAAACTCAGCTGATTAGCAGTGGCAGGTGACCCCTTGACTCTGCACTCCTCACAGGATGAAGAATGCTAAATATACAACCAAGCTGTGTGCTTGCCCGTATTATACACAATTAGACCTTGGAATGGTCAAATACAAATGTTATGACTACAATGTGTTCGTTTACATTTTTGGAGATGTCATGTCTTTCCCTAAAGCCAAAATGTCACATATCTGCATATCTAATGAGCTGATGAAATCTACTACATGTATTGAATGACTTCAAATGTCTAGTAATCAACTTCAACTCCACGTAAATAGATGACAATACTAGTCTCTATCTATTTAGTTTCATTCTAGGTCCCTTTTTACTTTGACACAAACAACATGGATACCTCACTTCCACTAATAATAATGTTCTCTATTTCTCAACAGGTCAATCAGCCAAAGCACCTGCCCAGAGGTTGGACACCGAACAGAGTTCCGCTGTACCCCAGGATGAAGCCCTCAGAGATGACAACACTCCTGGAGATGTGGACATGGATGATGATCCTGGCCCATCTGGTCAGCCTGGGCAGACAGCACGGGTGGGCTTCACTGTGCCCACAACAACTCCTCCCACCACAGCTGCAAGAACACAGCCAACTACTGCACCCCCAACCTGTGTACCTAGCAGAGTCAATACCATTCTGTGTACCCCAATCCTGAGTTCTGAGGTGGCTATCACTACCCCAGTCACTGAGGAAACAGGACCCAGTGGGAGGGTGCAGCCTGTGCCATGAGCACAAGTCAGTGGGGCTAAGGGTCGTGGGAGGGTAACTGTGGGCCCGCAGAATGAACCCATTGGGGCCACGGACACCCAGGCTGCCATCACCCAAGTCCAGGGAGACTTCAAGGTCTCCCAAG
Source organism: Calotriton arnoldi (assembly GCA_963921515.1). Taxonomy (NCBI): domain Eukaryota; kingdom Metazoa; phylum Chordata; class Amphibia; order Caudata; family Salamandridae; genus Calotriton; species Calotriton arnoldi. Next base: position 3,723,238 of record CAWUFW010000659.1, read on the forward strand.
GTGAGATGGGCCAGGTACTTACCGAAATCTGGGAAATGAAGCAGCTGCAAAAGGGGACATACCAGGAGGTTGCCAACATCCACACTGACGTGGCCGACATCAAAACCAACAAGGCCTCCCTGGTTGGGGTGCTGCGGGACATCAACACCACCCTCTGCAGGGCTTTTCCACCTGATTCTACCCCTGCCTGTGGTCAAAGTACATCCAGCAACAACTAAGTAAAGTCCCTAACCCAAGGTTGTGGATCATGTGTTGAATACAAAAATAGTACAGTGTAACAGTATATGACAATTATAAAATACCCAGTTGAGAAAAATTCAAAGTATCATCTAGAAATGTCAGGGACTTTACTTAGTTGTTGTTACATTACCCCGTCCCTATTCTCTGATATTAGGGTCCCTCCCTCTTCTTTTATTGTTCAAAGTACATCCAGGCCATCAACATCTGCCACAGGAAGGGAGGCCCTGTCAGAGGAGGACTCACCTGCAGATACCCCAGTTTCAGCGGCTGCGGATCCCCCCTCTGCCAAAAAGAGGGGATGTCCATGCTATAATCCAGGAGGTGGTATTATCAAGATACCCACCACCGCCAGTAAAAAAAACTCACACCTATTTTCCTCCTGTGCATGCAACACATTGACTTTGTGTACTATTCCTACCGCCTTTTCCATATATGATATGAGTAGTATTTTGGACTTTGGACTCCGGACAACTTGGACTCTACATCAATGCTTTCATCCACCATGACTAAAGACTTCACTTTTGGTTTTCATTGTGTAACTTATAGTACATTTATTGATCTTATCTTTGTTCATTTCATTAAATACACACATCAACAAATCATTGTCTCCTGTTGTAATTCTCACATATAGCAATGTGAATGTAATACCATGTGAGCTTTGCAATGTCATAAACAATGTTCAACTCAGGATCACTACCATGATACAGCAACACATAAATTCAAGAGTCTGGTCTGATAACATGTTTATTCCATTGTTCAAATCATAGGCTGACATGATGTCACAAACATAGCAAATAAGACATGACTCAGTTATTCGGTGTCAGTGGTCACATAATCAGTTACAGACATTCACAACACAGAAGGAGAGAATACATTTGACAATATCCTCTACAATAGGCAACATTAAAAGAGGTCTACATCATCAGCTGGACCCATATTACCTACCTCACAAAAGGAATCCCACAACAACTAAACCAGCAGACACATGTCAGTACAACAGTTTCTGACAACAGGGTGTTTTCAATCCAGTGTTGCTTGCATTTGGTGGAATGTCACAAACAAATGTCAGTGATTTTCTACAGGCTCTTTGATCTACAATTTGGAGACACATCAACAGCTACATACATTTCATACACAATGAGGATTTAGCCAATGTGAAGGGAGACTAGTTGATTTGGTCCCAACACAACATTGTGTTGGATCACATGATGGCACACATATTGCATCAGGACCAACATACCACAAGGAACAAGTCCAATGGAAGCCACGTAACTTCCATCTCATCACTGTGCAAGTTGTGTTAGTACTGGCTTTGTACACCAAAACTCTGTGACAAACATTTACAGGACCAATCCATGTTCACTTCATACGTCTGAACAGCATCATATACCTGCTAATGTCACAACTTTGAAATATCCAAATGAAGATGCCATGGTGAAGGAATATGAAACAGACCAACACAGAGAGAGATTAGAAAAGAAACCATACCTATGGCACAAATCACATTGTCAACTTCTAGAGATCACAGTCCCAGACAACCTTTACAGCTAAACAAAGCTATGCGTACAAAGAAAACACATTTTCCCTGATTTTGCCAGAGCCATATATTCCTAGGATGTAGCATTAACATCCTCCTCACAACATCACAAGAGTTGCAATAATAGTCAGTCATCACATCTCACACCATAGTTACACTCAGGAGAAGACGTTTTAGATGACATCTTGACAGAAGTCCATTCCTTCTTCTTCACCACTATCATCATCATTTGGCAATTCAGGTTCCTCACTTGGTGGCTCTTAATTGGCTGGCATCCTCTGCGATGTAAGGGATGTTCCATCGCAGGGCAATGTTGTGGAGCATGCAGCAGGCCACAGTGGTCTTATACACCTTCCCGGATGAGTAGAGGAGGGCTCCTTCAGTCTTGTCCAGGCATCTTATTCTGGCTTTCAGGAGCCCAAAAGCCCGCTTCACTGGCCGCCATGTTCTTCCATGAGCCTCATTGAATTGGCGTAGTAGGATTCCTCAGCGGTGCCAATAACCATGGACGGTTGGGATACTTTGAGTCTCCTAGATGAGAGACAGACAGAAGTGCAACAACGAGTTACACACTTTCAGATTACACTACCTGACATTACCCACGCAAAGTTTGGACAGATCACACTTACCTACAAGCCAGGCCCTCTCCTGTAGTAGTTGTGACATCAGCTAGGTATGGTGCTATTCCGCAGTATGAAGGAATCATGTGCAGATACTGGGAACCGAGCAAGGACGTTTGAGATGGACAAATCCGGTTAGCAGACAACTTTCACTTTGATAGAATGGAAGTGCTTCCTGTTGCAGTACACTTGTTCACTGGCTTGCAGTGGTACTAATGCAATATGGGTGCCCTCAATGGATCCAGTCACACATGGGATGTGACCAAATGCATAGAAATCACCCTTCACAGTTGCTAAATCCTCATGTCTGGGGAACTGGATGTAGCTGTTCATGTGTCTCAACAGTGCTGCTAGCAGCACTTGGAGAACCCTACTAAACATAGGTTGTGACATTCCACCTTAAATAGTGACAGTTAATTGAAACGAGCCTGTAGCTAAAATATACAATACAGACATGAGTCTCACAAGTAGTGGGATTGATGTAGGATAAGTGATGTGAGGTAGGATGTCAGGCTCCAGCTGATGACATAAGTCCAGTATTGTTTGACGATTCAAACAAAATATCTGTATCACATGTCTCTCTTCCATGGCCGAAAGGTCTGGAAATGGGTGGTACACTGGAGGCTGGCATGTCCTCCCTCTCCCAGGGTACCAATGGGAGGAGTAACATTAAAAATGTGTATTGGCTACAGTGTCCAGAGTAACATAAATGAAGAGTAAGGCAAAAGTCATGTGTCTAAACATAAATGCTTAATGAAGCATTACACATTTCACATCATCATTGTCAAATTTTGAACATCCACCTGTCATCCCCAATGTGGCTTTCACATGTCTGTAAGAGAACTGTGCACATCATCACATCAGAAATTGTAAATTTACATTATAGTGAGGGTATCATTACATTTCATGTGCAATGCCACCAACCACGGTGTACATTGCACCACGCACATTTTGCCATATGCACAGTAATGCACTACAAAGATGATGTTTTTACTGGACATGACATGGGAACTGAGTTTTTCAAATGTAAACATGTTTGCCCTCATTTGTAGTGGTGGTGATGCATCTAACTGTCACCAATACTGTTTTCCCAACCGTTAACACACTAATAGGACATTTCGAGAGTGCACCTCCGGAGGAAGTCGATGACGTGGTGGGTGGTTGCATGTACAGCAGACACAGCCATAGGCTAGCATTGGTGATGGTGATGGCCACTGTCTAATGGCTATGTGCACCGATACTGATGACTGCGTGTTAGAAGGCAGGTACCTTTGTCCAAATAGGGACCCTTGCTTCTTGTCAGGGTAAGGGGGATACACTTCTAAAATAACCCCTGCTCACCCCCTTGGTAGCTTGGCACGAGCAGACAGGCTTATCTCAGAGGCAGTGTGTAAAGCATTTGTGAACACATACAGTAATACAGTGAAAACACTACAATTGGACACCACACCAGTTTAGAAAAATTTGTAATCTTTATTTAAACCAAAACAAGACCAAATGACAAAAATACAAAATACAGTAATAAAAATATGACTTTCAGATGGTTGAAATAGTTCAGTTCAAAGCAAATTGCCGGTGCGACAGGGAAGGTGATGCGTCAGTTCCTTGCTCCGGGGGAGGTGATGCATCGGTTCCTTCCTGCTGCGCAGGGGAGGTGATGCGTCAGGTCCTTACCAGAGAGGAGGTGATGCGTCGGTTTCTTACTGCGTGGGGAGGTGATGCGTCGGTTTCTTACTGCGTCCCCCAATGATGCGACAAACTTGGCACCTCGATGCGATGCGACGATCCGAGACGATGCGTGGATTCTTCCAGCTCCCAGCGGAAAACTGTCTCTAGAGGTCCAAAACAACAGCAGGCACCTCTTTGCAGGTCAGAACTCCCAGCAAGTAAGTTCAGGGGAGTTGGTGGTGAAGTCTTTGTGTCCCTGAGACTTCAGAACAGGAGGCAAGCTCAGTTTCAAGCCCTTGGAGATCTTCCTCAAGCAGGGGACACAGCAAACAGCAAACTCCTTTTCTCCTTTCCTTGGCAGCAAGTAGCCACTGCATGCCAACCCCAGACAGCAAAGAGCACAGGGGCAATTTTCCTCCTCAGCTTCTCCTGCTCTTCTCCTTGGCAAAGATTCCTCTTGATTTCCCAGAAGTGATCTAAAAGTCTGGGGTCTGGGGTCTGGGCCCCTCTTTTTATACGCTAAAATGCTGAAGGCAGAGAGTGTCTGTACCCAGCCAAAACCAGTTCTGTGGGGCACTTTGCAAGTGCACAACAACCTCCATTGTCAGTGTGAGCCCTGGCTCCAGACACACCACAGGGGGGCGGATCCATCATTGTGGAAGGCAGGCACAGCCCTATTCAGGTGCAGGTGCTACTCCTCCCACCACTCCAAATGCAGACAATGCCTATTCAGCCCAGCCCTGACTCATCAGGCTCTCTGGAGCCACTGCTCCTCCCCAGCCCCTGACACTCCAAAGCCAGACATGCAATGCACAAACCTCGCATAGGCATACTGGATGGCTAAGCAAGAAAATACCTACTTTCTAAAAGTGGTAGTTTCAAACACAGAACACCCTCACTAAAAGATGCATTGTAACATTGTGAGTTCAGGCATTTCAAACTTTATTTTCCTACCTTGTTCCCAGGAGTAGTTAGGTTTATAAGATGTTATAAACAAACTCCCCATTCTATCCTATGGGAGCAGGTAGCCTTTCAATAGTGAAAAATGAAATTGGCAGTATTCCACTATCAGGACATGCCACACATATCAGGCCATGTCCTACTTTCACACACAATGCACCGTGCCCACAAGGGTACCTTGGGCCTACCTTAGGGGTGACTAACATGTAAGAAAAGGGAAGGTTAGGGACTGGCAAGTGTGTGCAGCTGCCAAGTCGACATGGCAGTACCAGACTGCACACAGGCTCTGCAATGGCAGGCCAGAGTTTACATTTACCGGCTGCTTATGTGGGTGGCACAATCAGTGCTGCAGCCCACTAGCAGCATTTGATTTACAGGCCCTGGGCACATACCCAAAGCATCTAGACCTGCAAAACAAAATCCAACACACAGCAAAAACACAGGAGGCAAAAAGGCAAAAATACATGCCAATAGTGCTAGGTCTAACACGTGTCCCCTCCAGCTGAAATGTAGGGATAACTACCCACCCTCTTGGGAGATCTCTTCACTAAGGCGGAAAAATCTGGACAGACCATCAGCATTGGCGTGTTCTGTACCTGGATGGTGTTCCACCGTGAAGTCCATCCCCTGTAGGGAAATGGACCACCTCAACAATTTTGGATTCTCACCCCTCATCTGCATCAACCATCTGAGGGGCCTGTGGTCTGTCTGAACCCGGAAGTGAGTCCCAAACAAGTAGGGCCTCAGCTTCTTCAGCGCCCAGACCACAGCAAATGCCTCACGCTCAATCGCACTCCACCTCTGTTCCAGTAGAAGTAACCTCCTACTAATGAAGGCAACAGGTTGGTCTAGGCCCTCCTCATTCAGCGCTGAGAGCACCGCTCCCACACCATGCTCTGAAGCATCTGTCTGCACAATGAATTCCCTTGAGAAGTTGGGCGCCTGAAGCATGGGCGCTGTGCACATGGCAGATTTCAGGGCATCAAAAGCCTTCTGGCAGGCGTCAGTCCAGTTCACCTTCCTGGGCTGCTTCCTGGAAGTCAGCTCTGTCAAGGGGGCAACAATGGAGCCATAACCCTTGACGAATCTCCTGTAATACCCGGTGAGTCCTAAGAAGGCTCTCACCTCTCTCTGGGTCTTGGGGGGTTCCCAAGCCAGAATGGTATCAATCTTGGGCTGTAGGGGCTCCACCTGGCCGCTCCCCACCTGGTGTCCCAAATACACCACAGATCCTTGCCCGATCTGGCACTTACTCACCTTGATCGTGAGGCCTGGCCTCTGCAGGGCCTTCATTACTTCGTAGAGGTGGTGCAGATGTTCCTCCCAAGTGGCACTGTACACTGCGATATCATCCAGTTAGGCAGCACTGAAATCCTCCAGTCCAGCCAACACCTGGTTGACCAACCTCTGAAAGGTGGCAAGGGCATTCTTCAACCCAAAGTGCATCACCCAGAATTGGTAGTGCCCCTCTGGCGTTGAGAATGCTGACCTCTCCTTTGCCCCATCAGTTAAGGCAATCTGCCAGTACGCAGACGTTAAGTCAAACGTACTGAGGTACTGGGCAGCTCCCAACCGATCGATGAGCTCATCAGCTCTGGGGATGGGGTGCGCATCAGTACTGGTGACCGAATTGAGTCCTCAGTAGTCCACACAGAACCGGAGTTCTGGCGTGGCACCGGGTGCGGCAGCCTTTGGGACCAAGACCACTGGGCTGGCCCAAGGGCTGTTTGTGGGCTCAATCACCCCTAGCACTAACATCTTGGAGACCTCCTCCTTGATGCAAGCCTTGACCCTGTCAGTCAATCTGTAAATCTTGTGCTTCACAGGAGGACTGTCCCCGGTCTCAACATCATGGACACACCACTGAGTGACACCAGGGCTCAGGGAGAACAGAGCAGCAAAGTGCCCCAACAGTTGGCGGCAGTCGCTCTGCTGTTCAGGAGTCAGGGCGCAGGAGAGTGTTATACCGTCCACTGACCCATTGTGTTCCTTCACAGACAGGAGGTCAGGAAGAGGCTCAGTCTCCTCCTCCATTCCAGCATCTGTCGCTAGGAGCATGCCCACTTTGGACCTCTCCAAGTGGGGCTTAAGGTGGTTCACATGCAGGACACGCAAAGGGTTCCTTGGAGACTGCAAGTCCACCAAGTAGGTGATGTTACTCTTGCGCTCCAAACCTCAAATGGTCCGGTTCACTTGTCCTGAAGCGCACAGGGCTCCACGGGGGCCATGACCCACACTTTCTGTCCAGGCTGAAACTCGATCAGAGTGGCATTCTGATCATACCAACATTTCATCTCCTCATGGCTGGCTTCCAGATTTGCCTGAGCGAGTTGCCTGAAGCGCTTAGTCTGGTTCCTGAAGGACAGCATGTAGCTATATTCATCCTGGGGAGGTTTACTGGGAGCTTTCTCCCAGCCTTCTTTCACCAGACTTAGAGGTTCTCTTACAGGATGCCCATACAGGAGCTCAAAGGGACTGAACCCTAAGGACTTCTGCGGTGCCTCTCTGTAGGCAAACAAAAGGCATGGTAAGAGGACGTCCCACTTACGCCTCATGGGTTTACCAAGACACATAATCATGCCCTTCAGGGTCTGGTTGAATCTCTCAACAAACCCATTACCTTGGGGGTGGTAAGGAGTGGTGAACTTGTAGGTAACACCACACTCCTGCCACAGGGACTTCATATACTTATATATGAAGTTGGTACCCCAGTCGGACACCACCTCTCTGGGGAACCCCACATGGGAGAAAATCCCCATCAACGCACGACCCACCACGGGGGCCGTCACAGTCCAGAGAGGGATGGCTTCCGGGTACCGGGTGGCATGGTCCACCAAGACCAGGATGAACCTGTTGCCCATGGCTGTCTTGGGATCCAGAGGCCCCACAATGTCAATACCCACACTCTGAAAGGGGGTGTTGACCACAGGGAAAGGTTAGAGAGGAGCCTTACACTTCCTCCCACTCTTACCACTTGCCTGGAAAGTCTGGCAAGACCTACAATGAGTATCAGAACTCTTACGCATTTTGGGCCAGTAAAAGTGGGTGACAAGCCTTTCAAAGGTCTTGTCTTGCCCCAAATGTCCTGCCAAAGGCACATCATGAGCCAGACCCAGTAGGAAGGCCCAGAAGCACTGGGGTACCACCAGCACACTGGCTGACCTAGGCTCAGCAACCTTAGGCTCGCCATACAGGAGACCATTCTCCCAGTAAATCCAATGTGATCCAGACTGATCACCGGCTGCCTGGTTTGCAGCCAGTTGCCGCAACCCAACAAGAGAAGGGCATTTCTGCTGCTCCTGGCAGAATTCCTCCATGGAGGGGCCTCCTTCCTGCTGCCAATGGGTCAGCTCAGGCAGGTCTCCCAGCTCAGCCACTTGTTCCCCTGTAGGCTCTAGGGCATCCCCCTAAGGGTCTGCCTCCTCCTGGACCTTGGGAACTTGGGGGGCCGGTTTCCCGCACCTCCTGCCTCTTCTCTTTCTGGCAGGCACCTGGGCCACTCTTTCAGGCTCCAGGTCCTCTTGAATGCCCTTGCCGGCTGCCATTGACCAAGTGGTCACACACGCCCACTCAGGCAGACCCAACATCTCTAAATGAGACATCCGGTCCACCTTTGCCCAAGGGGAGCTCTCCAAATCATTGCCTAGCAGACAGTCAACAGGCATGGCTGGCCTCACAGCTACTTTCAAGGTACCTGAGACCCCCCTCACTCAAAGGGAACCTGTGCCACTTTGCAGAGGCACTTTTAATTGCCAGCTGCAACTACTGGGTAGAATGTGTTGGGTGCCACCTGCTCTTCAGACACTAGCCGACAACTGACAGCTGTCACACTGGCTCCGGTGTCTCTCAGAGCCTCTACACTATGGCCTTTGATGGTCACCCAATGCCTGTACTTCTTTGTGTTATCAGGCAGATGAGCTCTTGGGACCATCTCACTGTCTCCTAAAGAGACCAGGGACATTTCTGCGGGACCCCACCCATCTTGGGCACCCTACTCCTCCCCCAAGGCTACACTAGCCATTTCCCGGGGCGGTGCACCAGTGGGTGCGGTGGTAACCTTCTTGGGACACCTAGGATCCCCTTGGTAGTGGCCCACCTGACCACAACCAAAACATGCCTTGGAACACCCATGAACAGGCTTACCTGTCGGGACACAGGGCTTCTTTTCAGTGTGAGGCTGGGAACCCTTACCTTGGTTCCCTTGGGGATTACTTTGGGGCCCTTTTTGGAACTCCTTCTGTTTACCCTTGTCCCCCCCACTCTTCTGCTGGGGACCCTGACCACCTTTGTCAGAGTCTCCCACACAACCTTTTTGGACCCTGGTACTGACCCAGCGGTCCGCCTCCACAGCAAGCTTCCTGGGGTCAGTCAGCTTACTGTCAATCAAGTGCTGGCGTAGCTCTGGAAAACAATTATCTGTCAAGTGCTCCCATGCAACCAAATCATAGAGCCCCTGCAAATCATTCACCTTGCTACCCTTCACCCAACCATCCAATGCTCTGCAAAAGTAGGACACATACTTCACCCAAGTACTTGATTCCAGCTTCTTGCAGTTTCTAAATTTCTGCCTATACAGCTCTGGGGTCAACCCATACCTGGCTACCAAGGCTTTGTTCATTGGGGCATAGGACATCTGATCCTCAGTCGGCAAAGCTAGCAGTGTCTCCCTTCCTTCACTGATAAAGTGGCCCCAGTACCCTGCTCCCCAATCTCTCTCAGGGACTCTGTGGGACCTCATTGCTACCTCATAGGCTTTGAACCACTGACCAATGTCCTCATGCTTCATGAAATCCTTAATAACGTCCTTGGGGATGTATACCCTCCCTTCTCCAGGCACTGATGGTGGGCTGTCACCATTGGGATTGGACTCTAAACTCTTTGCCTTTAGATCCAGCTCCCTCAACCCTCTTTCATGCTCTAAGAGCATCTTTTTCTCCTCCAGGGCTAATTTCTCCCTCTGAAATGCCAACTCCTTATCCTCCTTCCCCAGCCTGAGCTTCGTGAGATCCAACTCATGCATCCTGTTTTGCTCCCTGTCCTCCAGCTCTTCTGCTGGGGACAGCCCCTTTGAAGAGACACTGCTGGCCCCCCAGGAAGGTACCCTCCCCCAGGCAGACCCAATAGCCCATTCTGCTGCTCCTCCAAATCCTCTCCCTCCACCTTAGGCTCCTCGGCATGCTCACTGGCATTCCTTGACTCCAACCAGGCCCTCAGCACCTTTTGGTATTCCTCCTTTCTGGTGAGGCCTCTTACAGAGATTTTGAACTTTTAGCAGACAGCTTTAAGTTGTGGCACAGTGTAGGTATCAACCCTCTCCTCTTCAAATTCAATATCAACAGATGCAAGTGATGCTGGTTTTGACATGATGAAGATTGGCAGTTCTCAGTTGCAAGAAAAAATTCAGAGGAAAAAACTCTACCAAATGTATGTGGTTGCGTAATGGTCTGCACTATACTAGTAGTGTACACCAATCACTGTATGTAAGACACAAATCCAAGTCCAGATCCTCACCGCTGTCCACCAATGTTAGAAATGGGGGTCTCTAGTTGGCAGAGGTAGGTATCTTTGTCCAAATAGGGACCCTTGTTCTTGTCAGGGTAAGGGTGATACACTTCTAAAATAACCCCTGCTCACCCCCTTGGTAGCTTGGCACGAGCAGACAGGCTTATCTTAGAGGCAGTGTGTAAAGCATTTGTGAACACATTCAGTAATACAATGAAAACACTACAAATGGACACCACACCAGTTTAGAAAAATTAGTAATCTTTATCTAAACCAAAACAAGACCAAATGACAAAAATCCACCATAGAGTAATAAACATATGACTTTCAGATGGTAGAAATAGTTCAGTTCAAAGCAAATTGCAGATACAACAATTTTCACACAGAGTACCTGGGATGCGTAACGCAAACAAACAAAACAGGCCGCAGGGAAGGTGATGCGTCGGTTCCTTACACTCAGTCAAGGTGATGCGTCAGTTCCTTACTGCTGCACAGGGGAGGTGATGCATCAGTTCCTTACCAGAGTGGAGGTGATGCGTTGGTTTCTTACTGCGTGGGGAGGTGATGCATTGGTTTCTTACTGCGTCCCCCAACGAAGCGACAAACTTGGCACCTTGATGCGATGCGATGATCCAGGACAATGCGTGGATTCTTCCAGCTCCCAGCGGAAAACACGAGGCAAGCTCAGTTTTAAGCCCTTGGAGATCTTCCTCAAGCAGGGGACACAGCAAACAGCAAAGTCCTTTTCTCCTTTCCTTGGCAGCAAGTAGCCACTGCAGGCCAACCCCAGACAGCAAACAGCACAGGGGCAGTATTTCTCCTCAGCTTCTCCGGCTCTTCTCCTTGGCAAAGGTTCCTCTTGATTTCCCCGAAGTGATCTAAAAGTCTAGGGTCGGGCCCCTCTTTTTATACCCTAAAATCCTTTGTTCTCTGAAGGCTGAGAGTGTCTGTAACCAGCCAAAACCAGTTCTGTGGGGCACTTTGCAAGTGCACAACAACCTCCATTGTCAGTGTGAGCCCTGGATCCACACACCACAGGGGGGCGGATCCATCATTGTGGAAGGCAGGCACAGCCCTATTCAGGTGCAGGTGCTACTCCTCCCACCACTCCAAATGCAGGCCAGGCCTATTCAGCCCAGCCCTGACTCATCATGCTCTCTGGAGCCACTGCTCCTCCCCAGCCCCTGACACTCCAAAGCCAGACATGCAATACACACACAAACCTAGCAGAGGCATACTGGATGGCCAAGCAAGAAAATACCTACTTTCTAAAAGCGGTATTTTCAAACGAAGAATATAAAAATCACCCTCACTAAAAGATGCATTGTAACATTCCGAGTTCAGGCATATCAAACTGTATTTTCCTACCTTGTTCCCAGGGGTAGTTATGTTTATAAGATGTTATAAACAAACTCCCCATTCTATCCTATGGGAGCAGGTAGTCTTTCAATAGTGAAAAATAAAATTGGCAGTATTTCACCATCAGAACATACAACACACATCAGGGAATGTCCTACCTTTCACACACAATGCACCGTGCCCACAAGGGTACCTTGGGCCTACCTTAGGGGTGACTAACTTGTAAGAAAAGGGAAGGTTAGGGACTGGCAAGTGTGTGCACTTGCCAAGTCGACATGGCAGTACCAGACTGCACACAGGCTCTGCAATGGCAGGCCAGAGTTTACATTTACCGGCTGCTTATGTGGGTGGCACAATCAGTGCTGCAGCCCACTAGCAGCATTTGATTTACAGGCCCTGGGCACACACAGTGCACTGTACTAGGGTCTGACAAGTAAATCAAATATGCCAATCATGGAATCCCAAATCCATAACAACAATTTACAAAGGGAGCACTTGCACTTTGGCACTGAACAGCAGTGGCAAAGTGCCCAAAGCATTTAGACCAGCAAAACAAAGTCCAACACACAGCAAAAACACAGGAGGCAAAAGGCAAAAATACAGGGGAAGCCCATGCAAATGTGCCAGGTCTAACACTGCGTATGTGTGGTACATGTATGCTGCGGTTTGAAAAATAACTCACTTGCCTCCTGACACTGCTGCTATCAACACCTCCTCCATTTTAGCTGCTGTTTGCCACCTCTGGGAGCAATCGTGGCACACCATGGAGGTGAGAGGGCACCTATCTGCACTCCAGAGAAGCTGGATACCCTGGTTGATGAGATCCTTCCCCTGTATGGTCAGCTCTATGGCTCATCAGAGGACCAGGTAATTTTCTCAAATGCATATTTACCTATATTTAACTGCTTCCTTTCTATTCCCATAGGCTAAAATGTGCCTGTGATTATCAGAGTGTACGCATTATGTGTATGGCATATATTGTCTGGTGCCAACATAGGACACCCATGTAATGGATTATGAGGCCCTGTACTTTGTGGAGAGAAGAGCACCATTGTAATGTGTGATAAGGGTGATTTCTACTTGTGTTAAATGCATATAACTATGTTGGGCTCAGGTTCATAGTAGCTACAATGATTTCTCAAATCACATCATGGTTTATGTGCATAGTTGTGTATAGGCTCTACACCACAAGCTATGTCTGTATACTGTTATAAACATTTGAGGATGATGTTAGCCATATGTACCGTCACACAGATCACTCAGCCCACATAATGCTTTGTAAAATAGTTGTCTAGGAGGTAGCTGTACCTCACAGACCCCTTCAGAGTGCCACACAACCGTAGCTCACAAAAAGAGATAGGCAGAATAGTCACCTTTATGTGTTGAATTGGTGGAAATGTGGGGGTCATGTGGGATCAGAAGACTCAGCCTGCAGAGAACACGCCCTGACAATGAGTTGTGGGCAGTCTGGGCCATGGCCCAGCCTTGGCTAGAGTTACTGTGGCAGGAGAATTGATGCAAAGAATAAGGTCCCTGTAGACCTGCTGATCCATGGATGTTCACAGAAAGAGATATCTGTATCACTAGTAGCCCTGATAGCTGTTACATGGATAATATCAGGAATTGTGACTGAGGTGACCCCCCTGACCTGATACTTCTTTCCATTGACCCACACATCAATGTGTGTCTGTCACTAATGACAGTCCCTTTACTCACACAGGTCTGTTGACACTTTTCCAATAGTGTTGCTCCCACCGTACAGGCCTATTGCACATCTGAGACATGAACAGTGTAGATAGTGGGTTACTTCAGAATAGATTTTGAAATGTGAAACATCTGCTTGGTTACAATATTTCCCATCACACAGCACATAAATGGTATGTTGAATGTCATCCGACTTACAGTGCCACATATGGCAAAAGTTTTGTCCTGTGATGGCAGTATATACCACACAAACTTATTCTGACGTACTATGATATCCCAATCAGTAGTTTACATGTACACACATCCGCCAGAGAAGTAGCTCTCAGTGACACACATACCAGCCCTTCCATACTAAGGTATGCACCTCTATGGACCATATGCATTAATGCAATGGGCCTAGCAGTAAAGGTATCTGGACAGCCATGCAAAGGTAGTTTACCCATCAGGAGGTCCAAATGGTGTGCTGTGTGTCATGGTACCTTACATCACATTCCATGTAGGATGGCCCTGTCCTACATGATGTTAGTGGGCTGCCTCAGTCAGTGTAGGTCATGACTAAGGTTGAGGTTAGTCATCAGATGACCACAAAAGTGTGTATCCATGCTTTAGTTGCGCTTAGCATGCAACATGGACACATGTTTTATGTTGACTCTTGATGAATGCTTGTGCTAGATGTCAACAAAATGTGTATCAACCCTACATTTATCCTCAAACTTCCAGTTACAATCTGTTTCTACGTCTATTGTATCCATACAGGTCAATGCCCATCAGAAGAAGGCCATTTGGAGGGCCATTGCCTGGAAGGTGCGGACCCTAGGGGTCTTTAACCAGTGTAGCATCCACTGCAGAAAGAGGTCGGAAGACCTGCAGTGCTGGACCCGGAAGATCGTGGAGGTTCAGCTGGGGAAGTCCTCCCAATGTGGAAGAGGCACACGCCGGACCCTGACCCCCCTGATGGCCTGCATGCTGGCAGTGGCCTACCTGGAGCTTGATGGGCAATTGAGGTACCAAAAGCAGCTACGTGGGGGTGAGTCCTGTCCTGAGTCATACATGTTATATTGCCAACTTTGAGTGTTACAGACAAGCATTTCACCAACCATATTGGTGGTGGCCCTTGTGCCACACACAAGACGAATCACTGTTAGTGTAGGTCTGGTAGTAGGTGCATGCTGCTGAGCTGTGCCTTGTGACCTGGAAAACAGCAGAGTCCTCACCACATCTAATGTTCTCCTTATGATCAGACACCTGGCTGAGTGAAGTGAGTAATCATCTCATATTCTTAGTAAATCTGAGTTACAATTGTACCACAGAGGCAACATGTCTTTCTTGTGTGAGGAGTGATGTTCCCTCACTACTGTCTCTCATGTGATGGTGGCCCTATTACATGTGACATGACTTAGAGTACACAGTACATGCAGTGACTGTACAACAGTTCCCATTGGTAAATACTGGTTATACAGTGAAATTATAGTGCAAATATCACTGGTGCCATCAGCATTAGTGCCTACATGTTGACCAGTCTACATTTACTAGTTGATGGTTCATCTGCAATAGTGTTTCAGAACACTCATTCACTGACTGGTGATATGCATGAGGGAGTAAAATGTAGAACTGTAGGGATCGTATGTGAGTGTCTACACTGATCCTTACAAGGCAATCTGAGTATGCAATACCAAAGAGTGATGTGATGTACCTGCCCATTGGGACTTCAGTGACACATCTTCATGTCATAAATAATCAGGGATACCCAAAACATTCAAATGTGTATTGGCTTGTGGATACATTTTAGACCTGACATCATTGGAGTTGTTTTCCCCTGTATTTTTGTCTTTACCTCCAGTTTTGTTGCTGTGTGTTGGATTTCGTTTTGCTGGTCTAGATGATTTGGGCACTTTTCCACTGCTGGTAAGTGCCAAAGTGCAAGTGCTCCCTTAGTAAATTGTTGTTATGGATTTGTGTTTCCATGATTGGTCTATTTGCTTTACTGTTAAGTTCCTAGTACAGTGCACTGTGTGTTCCCAAGCCTGTAAACCAAATGATGCTAGTAGGCTTTTAGCACTGATTGTGCCACCTACACAAGCAGCCTTGCAACAAGTTCTCAGGCCTGACATTGCAGTGCCTGTGTGCAGTCTTGTCCCGCCATGTCGACCTGGCAAGTTCACCCATTTGCCAGGCCCTAACCGTACCTTTTCTTACATGTAAGTCACCCCTAAGGTAGGCCTAAGGTAGCCCTGTGGGCAGGGTGCAGTGTATGTGAAAGGTAGGACGTGCCCTGATGTGTGTGGCATGTCCTAATAGTGAAATACTGCCAATTTCGTTTTTCACTATTGTAAGGCTATCTGTCCCCATAGGATAGAATGGGGAGTTTGCTCATAACATCTTATGAGCATTACTGACCATGGGAACAAGATATGAAAATAAGGTTTGATATGCCTGAACTCAGAATGTTAAATTGCATCTTTTAGTGAGGGGGATCTTTACATTCTGGGTTTGAAAATACCAATTTTAGAAAGTAGGTGTTTTCTTGCCTAAACACCCAATGTGCCTCTGCTAGGTTGTGTATTGACTTTCTGGCTTTGGAGTGACAGGGACAGGGGCTGGGTATGTGCATTATGTTCAGACAGCCACTTGGGGGGGTTTAGGTGTGTCCTGCCTTTCCAGGGTGAGTCAGGGCTGGGCTGAATAGACCTGGGCTGCATTCAGAGTAGGGGGAGGAGATTTCTTTCACACCTGAATGGGCCTGGGCTGCCAAGGACAATGCTGTCTCCACCTCCTGCCAGGAAGTTGCACCAGAGAGGACAGAACTGGTTTTGGCTAGGCAAAGAGCTTCTCTGCACCAGAGAACAAAGGATTTTGTATTATAAAAAGAGGGGCCCCAGACTTTTAGATCATTCTGGGAATCAAGAGGAACCTTTGCCAAGGAGAAGTGCTGGAGAAACTGAGGAGAAGTACTGCATCTTTGCTGTGTGCTGTCTGGGGTTGGCCTGCAGTGGTTGTTTCTGCCAAGGAAAGGAGAAAGGACCTTGCTGTGTGCTGTGTCCCCTGCTTGAAGAAGATCCTCAAGGGCTTGAAAGAAGAGCTTGCCTCCTGTTCTGAAGTGAAGGGACACAAATACTTCACCCCAAGCTCCCTTGAACTTCCTTGCTGGGAGTTCTGACCTGCCAAGAGGTACCTGTAGCTGTTCTGGGCCTCTGGAGGTTGTTTTGGCTATTGGGAGCTGAAAAAGGAACACAACGACGAGAAGGGCGACGCAACCGTACCTGTTTCCGATGCATCACTGAAGAAACCGACGCAGTGCCTGCCCGCAGCTCGAGGAATCACCGTACGCCGCATCGAGTGCACCAGTCTGCGAAGTCCGAGATCACAGCATCGATTCTGACGCAAGCCCTGCTGTGCAGCTGCAAGAACCCACGCATCGTCCCGGATTGCGCATCACATCAAGGCGCCAGGTCTGTCGCATCGTTGGGGGATGCAGTAAGAAACCGACGCATCACCTCCCCACATAGTAAGAAACCGACGCATCAAAGCCTCTCCAGTAAGGAACCGACGCATCACCTCCCCTGTGCAGCAGTGACAAACCGACGCATCACCTCCCCGGACCAAGGAACGGACGCATCACCTTTCCTGAGTGTAAGGAACTGACGCATCACCTTCCCTTCGACCCTTTTTGTTTGTGAGCGCAACGCATCCAAGGTAATTTGTGTGAAAAGTGTTGCATCTGCAATTTGCTTTGAACTGAACTATTTCTACCATTCAAAGATCATATTTTTATTACTGTATTGTGAATATTTGTTGTTTTGGTCTTGTTTGGTTTAGATAAAGATCACTTATTTTTCTAAACTGGTGTGGTGTCCATTTGTATTGTTTTCACTGTATTACTGTATGTGTTCACAAATGCTTTACACACTGCCTCTGAGATAAGCCTGTCTGCTCGTGCCAAGCTACCAAGGGGATGAGCAGGGGTTATTTTAGAAGTGTCTCCCCCTTACCCTGACTAGAAGCAAGGGTCCCTATTTGGACAAAGGTACCTACCTCTGCCAACTAGAGACCCCCATTTCTAACATTGGTGGTCAGCGGTGAGGATCTGGACTTGCATTTGTGTCTTACATACAGTGATTGGTGTATATAACTAGTATAGTACAGACCATCAGGCAACCACATACAATTGGTGGAAATTTTTTCTTTGGGACTATTTGTTTTCCTTGCACCTAAGAACTGCCAATCTTCACCATGAATAAGCCAGCATCACTTGCATCTTTGGATATTGAATTTGAAGAAGATAGGGTTGAAACCTACACTGTGCCACAGCTGAAAGCTATCTGCAAAAAGTTTAAAATCTCCCCAGAAAGGAGGAATTCCAAAAGGCGCTCAGGGCCTGGTTGGAGTCAAGGGATGCCAGCGGGCATGACGACCAACCTATGGAGGAGGTGGAGAATTTAGAGGGACAGCAGGATAGGCTATTAGATCTGCCTGGGGGAAGGTTACCTTCCCTGGGGAGGCAGCAGTGTCTCTTCAAAGGGGCTGTCTCAAGCTAAAGAGCTGGAGGACAGGGAGAAAACCAGGATGCATGAGTTGGAGCTCACGAAGCTCAGGCTGGGAAAGGATGATAAGGAGTTTGCATTTCAGAGGGAGAAATTTGCCCTAGAAGAGAAAAAAATGCTCTCAGAGTATGAAACAGAGTTGAGGGAACTGGATCTAAAAGCAAAAAGTCTAGAGCCCAATCCTAATGGTGGCAGCGCACCATCAGTGCCTGGAGAAGGGAGGGTATACATCCCCAAGGAGGTTATTAAGGATTTCAGAAAGCACGAAGACATTGGTCAGTGATTTAAGGCCTATGAGGTAGCAATGAGGTCCTACAGAGTCCCTGAGAGAGACTGGGGAGCGGGGTAGTGGAACCGCTTTGTCGCTGAAGGGAGGAACACATTGCTAGCATTGCCCACTGAAGATCAGATGTCTTATCCTCCCATGAAGGAAGCCTTGATAAGGAGGTATGGTTTGACCCCAGAATTGTACAGGCAGAAGTTGAGGGCTTGTAAAAAGCTGGAGTCAAGCACTTGGGTGGAGTATGCGTCCTATATTTGCAGAGCGCTGGATGGATGGGTGAAGGGTAGCCAGGTGAATGATTTTCAGGGGCTCTAGGATTTTGTTGCATGGGAGCACTTGTCAGATAATTGTTTTTCAGAGCTACGTGAGCACCTGTTTGACAGAAAGCTGACTGACCCCAGGAAACTTGCTGTGAAGGCGGACTGCTGGGTCAGTGCCAGGGTCCAAAAAGGTCATGTGGGAGACTCTGCCAAAGGTGGGCAGGGTCCCCAGCAGTCTGGGGGGGACAAGGGTAAACAGAAGGAGTTCCAAAATGGGCCAAAAAGTAATTCCCAAGGGAGCCAAAGGAAAAGTTCCCAGCCTCCCACTAAAAAGAAGCCATGGATCCCCACAGGTAAGACCGTTCAGAAGGGCCCCAGGGCATGTTATGGTTTTGGTCAGGTGAGTCACTTCCAGGGGGACCCTAGGTGTTCCAAAAAGATTACCAACGCACCCACTGGTGCACCGTACTGGGAGATGGCTAGTGTAGCCTTGGGGGAGGACACGGGTGCCCAAGAGGGGTGGGGTCCAGCAGAGATGACCCTGGTCTCTTTAGGAGACAGTGAGATGGTCCCAAGAGCTCATCTGCCTGATAACACTAAAAAATAAAGGCAGTGGGTGACCATCAATGGCAATAATGTGGAAGCTCTGAGAGACACTGGAGCCAGTGTGACAGCTGTCAGCTGGTGTCTGAGGAGCAGGTGGTCCCCAACACATTCTACCCAGTAGTTGCAGCTGACAACTCTGAGTGCCTCTGCAAAGTGGTGCAGGTTCCCTTTGAGTGGGGGGGTCTCAGGTGAGGCCAGCCATGCCTGTTGACTGTCTGCTAGGCAACCATTTGGAGAGCTCCCGTTGGGAGAAGGTGTAGCGGAAGTCTCATTTGGAAATTTTGGGTCTGCCTGAGTGGGAGTGTGTGACCATTCGGGCTATGGCAGCCAGTAAGGGCAATCAAGAGGACCTGGAGCCTGAAACAGTGGCCGAGGTGCCAGCCAGAAAGAGAAGGGGCAGGGGGAATGGGAAACCAGCCCTGAAGTTCCCACGGTCCAGGAGGATGCAAACCTTGGATGCCCTGGAGCCTACAGGGGAGCAAGTGGCCAAACTGGGGGACCTCCCTGAGCTGACCCATTGGCAGCAGGAAGGGGGCCCCTCCAGGGAGGAATTCTGCCAGGAGCAGCAGAGATGCCCTTCTCTTGTGGGTTTGTGGCAGCAGGCTGCAAACCAGGCAGCAGGTGATCAGTCTGGATCACATTGGATTTACTGGGAGAATGATCTCCTGTATAGCGAGCCTCAGGTTGCTGAGCCTGGGTCAGCCCATGTGCTGGTGGTACCCAAGCACTTCAGAGCCTTCCTAATGGGTCTGGCTCACGATGTGCCTTTGGCAGGGCATTTGGGGCAAGACAAGACCTTTGAAAGGCTTATCACCCACTTTTACTGGCCCCAAATGTGTAAGAACTCCGACACACATTGAAGGTCTTGCCAGACTTGCCAGGCAAGTGGTAAGAGTGGGAGGAAGTGCAAGGCTCCTCTCCAACCTTTCCCTGTAGTCAGCATTTCCTTTGAGAGGGTGGGTATTGATATTGTGTGGCCTCTGGATCCCAAGACAGCCATGGGCAACAGGTTCATCCTGGGCTTGGTGGACCATGCCACCCGGTACTCGGAAGCCATCTCTCTACGGACTGTGACGGTGCCCATGGTGGGTCGTGCATTGATGGGTATTTTCTCCCCTTTGGGGTTCCCCAGAGAGGTGGTGTCTGACTGGGGTACCAACTTCATATCTAAGTATATGAAGTCCCTGTGGCAGGAGTGCAGTGTTACCTCCAAGTTCACCACTCCTTACCGCCCCAAGGTAATGGGCTGGTTGAGACATTCAACCGGACCCAGAAGGGCGTGATTATGGCTCTTGGTGAGCCCATGAGGCATAAGTGAGATGTCCTCTTACCATGCCTTTTGTTTGCTTACTGAGAGGTACCACAGAAGTCCTTAGGGTTCAGACCCTTTGAGCTCCTGTATGGGCATCCTGTAAGAGGACCTCTAAGTCTGGTGAAAGTAGGCTGGGAGAAAGATCCCAGTAAACCTCCCCAGGTTGTATATAGCTACATGCTGTCCTTCAGGAACCAGACTAAGCACTTCAGGCAACTCACTCAGGCGAATCTGGAAGCCAGCCAGGAAGAGATGAAATGGTGGTATGATCAGAATGCCACTCTGATTGAGTTCCAGCCAGGCCAGAAAGTGTGGGTCATGGACCCAGTGGAGCCTTGTGCGCTCCAAGATAAGTGGACTGGGCCATTTGAGGTGGTGGAGCGCAAGAGTAAAGTCACCTACCTGGTGGACTTGCAGTCTCCAAGGAACCCTTTGCGGGTCCTGCATGTGAACCGCCTTAAGCCCCACTTAGAGAGGTCCGAAGTGGGCATGCTCCTAGCAACAGATGCTGGAATGGAAGAGGAAACTGAGCCTCTTCCTGAACTCCTGTCTGCTAAGGAACATGCTGGGTCAGTGGACGGTGTAACTCTCTCCCCCACCCTGACTCCTGAACAGCAGAGCGGTTTCCACCAACTGTTGGGACAGTTTGCTGCTCTGTTCTCCCTGACTCTGGTGTCACTCAGTGGTGTGTCCATGATGTGGACACTGGGAACATCCCTCCTGTGAAGCACAAAATGTACAGAGTGACTGACAGGCTCAAGGCTTGCATCAAGGAGGAGGTCTCTAAGATGTTAGCCCGAGGGGTGATTAAGCCCTCAAACAGCCCTCAGGCAAGCCCAGTGGTCTTGGTCCCAAAGGCTGCCGCACTCGGTGCCACGCCAGAACTCCAGTTATGTGTGGACTACCGAGGGCTCAATTCAGTCACCAGGACTGACGCGCACCCCATCCCCAGAGCTGATGAGCTCATAGATCAGTTGGGAGCTGCCAAGTACCTCAGTACGTTTGACTTAACATCTGGGTACTGGCAGATTGCCTTAACTGATGGGGCCAAGGAGAGTTCTGCATTTTCCACCCCAGAGGGGCACTACCAATTCCGGGTGATGCCCTTTGGGTTGAAGAATGCCCCTGCCACCTTTCAGAGTTTGGTCAACCAGGTGTTGGCTGGACTGGAGGAATTCAGTGCCGCCTACCTATATGACATCGCAGTGTGCAGTGCCACTTGGGAGGAACGCCTGCACCACCTCTGGGAAGTGTTGAAGGCTCTGCAGAGGGCAGGCCTCATGATCAAGGCAATCATGTGCCAGATCGGGCAGGGTTCAGTGGTGTACTTGGGACACCAGGTAGGGAGCGGCCAGGTGACCCCCCTACAGCCCAAGATTGATACCATTCTGGCTTGGGAACCCCCAAGACCCAGACAGAGGTGAGAGCCTTCTTAGGACTCACCGGGTATTACAAGACATTCGTCAAAGGGAATGGCACCATTGTTGCCCCCTTGACAGATCTGACTTCCAGGAAGCAGCCCAAGAAGGTCGACTCGACTGACGCCTGCCAAAAAGCTATTGATGCCCTGAAATCTGCCATGGGCACAGTGCCCATGCTCAAGGCACCCAACTTCTCACAGGAATTCCTGGTGCAGACAGATGATTCAGAGCATGGTGTGGGGGCTATGCTCTCACAGCTAAATGAGGAGGGTCTTGACCAACCTGTAGCCTTCATTAGTAGGAGATTACTTCCACGGGAACAGAGGTGGAGTGCGATTGAGCATGAGGCTTTTCCTGTGGTCTGGGCACTGAAGAAGCTGAGGCCCTACTTCTTTGGACTCACTTCCAGGTTCAGACTGACCACAGGCCCCTCAGATGGCGAATCAGGAGGAACTGCACCCAAAAAGAAGACTATCTCATTGAATCAGATGATCTGAGTAACAGATTGGTTGAACGAGGGTACCCGAAATGGCTAGTGAAACGGGCCAGAAAAAGAGCATGGCACAATCCGAGGGATCCGCTACTCAGCCCTAAAGAACGCCCAAAGAACTTGGACAGACTGATCCGCGTGACGACTTTTAACACACTGAGCAATGAAATCCACCAAATCGTCAACAAACATTGGCCGATAGTTGCTGAAGACTTACAGTTACCTGAACCTCCTATGCACTCATTTAGGAAAGGGAAAAATGTCCGGGACCATGTGGTCAAATCATTCTTGGACGTACCACCTAAACCCACCATTCAATCCATGTGGCAACTACCTGACATTGTGGGACACTTTAAATGTGGGAAGTGTAAGGCATGCAGCTTAACTATTGAAACTAAACAGTTTCATTACAACAACTGTACGGTAGATCTCAAAACACATACAAACTGTAACACAAAGAACGTCATTTACGCTATTGTCTGCCCTTGTGATAAAATCTATATCGGTCAGACAACTCAACAAGTTAAGTGCCGAATATTGCAACACTGCAGCAGGATAAGATGCAGAACCATGGGGGCCCCTATGGTAGAACACTTTCAAACGCTTCATCATCCCCCAGAATCCATGAAATGGTTGGTCATCGAAGCAATCACACTGGGAATCCGGGGCGGTGATTTGGGCTTGATTTTGAACACTAGAGAATGTAAATGGATGGATCGTTTTAACTCTGTAAAAGATGGTCTCAACGACATCGATGTAACATATGCCCAATTATCCTTACTAAATGGACAGTAATTGACTTTCCGCCATTCCCTCATTTCTTACCACCATCTATGTTTATCATGCTTGTTACAGGTTTATTAAGTCTTACCATTATACAGTGTCATTTTTTAAGATCTGTTCTACTATTAGAATGTGCGCCAACCGGTGTTGAACAGTCGCATTTTATGTGTATTGTTTTGTGCCTCAAATGAAAACGATACTTGCTTTGTTGATTTTTTTTGCTACTGATATGCCCAATTATCCTTACGAAGTGGACAGTAATTGACTTTCCGCCATCTATGTTCATTATGCTTGTTACAGGTTTATTAAGTCTTACCATTATACAGTGTCGTTTTTAAGATCTGTTCTACTATTAGAATGTGCGCCAACCGGTGTTGGACAGTCGCATTTTATGTGTATTGTTTTGTGCCTCAAATGCAAACGATACTTGCTTTGTGGGTTTTTTGCTACTGATTTGTAATTCGATCATCTTTTCCATTCAGGCGCTTTCCTGAATTTCATTGGCCTTTACCATCTGTCCATTGCCCCGTATTGTTTACTATCAGGGTTTTATTCCCAGCTCTGGGATCGATACTCTGCCTTTTTTAACTCATCGGCAGAGCCTCGATCGATTATTGACTGGAAAAACGTGCTCAACGTGCACGTTTCAACTCAGTATTTAAGCTTGACACGTGACACCCCTCGTTGTTAGCTGTCAGAAGTTTCAACGCTGCCTCGAGGTATGTGCTCCGCTCCCCTGCTCCCTCCCTTCCTGCTCCCTAGATTACTTGAGACGCGCTCTTAAATGCCCTTCTAATACACGTAATGTCTTTTTGGAGTTTTTCACGCTTTTTTAATGTAATCTCACAATCAATACGCGCTGTATGATGCGGTTTTTCCGTTTATGAGGATTCTAATACACGCAATGACCTTTGAAGTTTATCACGCTTTTTAAATGTAAATTCACAACCATTGCGCACTGCATGATGCGGTTTTCCGTTTTTGTGGATTCTATTACACGTAATGTCTTTTGAAATTTAACATGCGTCTTAATTTCACAACCAACACGCGTTATATGATGCGTTTTTCTGATTCTGAGGATTAATCGTCAGCCCATGCCATGTGTTAGTCCTGGTGTCTCAGACGCCCTATGGTTATTTTTAGCTATGGTAATTTGTACCTTTATTGATCTGTTTGGGGTACGCCCCGTAGTGCTTTATTGAACTGAGGAGGCTTTCCTCAGTCTTGCCATTTTGTACCTTCATTACTCATTTGTCACGTTTCTCGTAGCCTTAATCTGTAGGCACGTGGTTTTTAGAATTTCTTTTCCGCACTCACTTACTTAGGGATCACTGACAGGATTTTTTCCTTGTTGCAGCTACAGGTTACGTTTGAACCTTTGCTCTTTCTATACGGATACATCCGCGACCCTTGGTTACTGAGAACCTTTGGTTCATTCCAACACATATTCATCGTGAGTAAATATCATACTTCGCCTGGCCCAACACAGTACTCCTCTTTATCCACTAGTGTGAACATTTACCCTAGCGGATTCTGCATGTCTCCTTTCTTCCCCCCTATAGGAGCCTTGTTGGCCCACATCACTACTTTCCAGCCTGAAGATTTCTTTGCTGTCCCTGGTAAATCTATACCCTAATTATTCTTTGTTTGGATGTCTTCTCCATAACGACACACCTTACTAATTGCATACCATTTTCTTAGGTGCTAAACCCCACCCCTCCGCACCCCCTGGTCCTGATGAAGACCCCACCTCCAAGACGGTCAATCTGCTGGTCCTTATAGGGGTCGAAACGTCGACATTCTCTTTTCTCTACATATCAAACCTGGATGACAGAGAATTTATATCTGCATCTTTTGTTTATGATTTTGCATTTTTGTGTTTGCCAGAAACCTGGCAGGTTAGGTTTTCATTATTGTATATCGATGTATATATATGCACTACCTTTCCCCTGCACATCACTTGCACTTATCCCAACTGCGCACTTGTCACCTCACGTTGTATGCACCTGGTTTTAGTAATTGTCAAATGTGAAATACAGTTAACCTTTTGAGTCTGGTTGATCCATGCTGACAACCCTTGTGATATTTATTAAATCATAATCATTTAATGAATGAGCCAATTGGTGTTGTCATACTCTTTGTACATAGATCATGTATGGTTTGCAGATATAATGTGAATAATTTCCACTGTGACTATCTCTTTTGTACCACTATTTACCCGAGTCCAGTGGTCTTTCGGGTTACCCCATTGATACAAAACCCCTCAGATGGCTGATGCAGATGAGGGGTGAGAATCCAATGTTGTTGAGGTGGTCCATTTCCCTACAAGGGATGGACTTCACGGTGGAACACCGTCCTTGTACAGAAAATGCCAGTGCTGATGGTCTGTCCAGATCTTTCCGTCTTATTGAAGAGAACTCCGAAGAGGGTGGGTAGTTCTCCCCACATTTCAGCTGGAGGGGATACGTGTTAGACCTGGCACCATTGGCGTGGGTTTCCCCTGCATTTTTTGCCTTTGCCTCCTCTGTTTTTGCTGTGTGTTGGACTTTGTTTTGCTGGTCTAGATGCTTGGGACACTCTGCCACTGCTGTTCAGTGCCAAAGTGTAAGTGCTCCCTTTGTAAATTGTTGTCATGGATTGGTGTTTCCATAATTGGCTTATTTGATTTACTAGTCAGCCCCTAGTACAGTGCACTGTGTCTGCCCAGGGCCTGTAAATCAAATGCTGCTAGTGGGCCTGCAGCACTGATTGTGCCACCCATATATGCAGCCTGTAAATGTAACTCAGATTTGCCACTGCAGTATCTGTGCGCAATTTGGTACTGTCATGTCGACTTGGCAAGTGCACCCACTTGCCAGGCCCTAACCTTCCCTTTTCTTACATGTTAGTCACCCCTAAGGTAGGCCCAAGGTACCCCTGTGGGCAGGGTGCAGTGTATGTGAAATACTGCCAATTTCGTTTTTTACTCTTCTAAGGCTATCTGTCCCCATAGAATAGAATGGGGAGTTGGCTCATAGCATCTTATGAGCATTACTGCCCATGGGAACAAGGTAGGAAAATAAAGTTTGATATGCCTGAACTCAGAATGTTAAGATGCATCTTTTAGTGAGGGTGATTTTTACATTCTGGGTTTGAAAATACCACTTTTAGAAAGTAGGTATTTTCTTGCCTAACCATCCAGTCTGCTAGGTTGTGTATTGGCTTTCTGTCTTTGGAGTGACAGGGGCTGGCTATGTGCATTCTGTTCAGACAGCCACTTGGTCGGTTAGGTGTGTCCTGACTTTCCAGGGTGAGCCAGGGCTGGGCTGAATAGACCTGGGCTGCATTCAGAGTAGAGGGAGGAGATTTCTTTCACACCTGAATGGGCTTGGCCAAGGACAATGCTGTCTCCACCTCCTTCCAGGAAGGTGCATCAGAGAGGACAGAACTGGTTTTGGCTGGATAAAGAGCTCCTCTGCCACAGAGAACAAAGGATTTTGTATCATAAAAAGAGGGGCCCGACCTCAGACTTTTAGATCACTTCTGGAAATCAAGAGGAACCTGTGCCAAGGAGAAGAGCTGGAGAAACTGAGGAGGAATACGGCCCCTGTGCTGTTTGCTGTCTGGGGTTGGCCTGCAGTGGCTACTTTCTGCCAAGGAAAGGAGAGGGACTTTGCTGTTTGCTGTGTCCCCAGCTTGATGAAGATCTCTAAGGGATTGAAATTGAGCTTGCCTCCTGTTCTGAAGTATCAGGGACACAAAGACTTCACCCCAAGCTCCCATGAACTTCCTTGCTGGAAGTTCTGACCTGCCAAGAGGAGCCTGTAGCTGTTCTGGGACTCTGGAGGTTGTTCTGGCTGTTGGGAGCTGGAAAAGCAATGCAACGATGAGAAGCGCGACGCAACAGTACCTGTTTCCGACGCATCGCTGAAGAAACCGACGCTGCACCTGCCCGCGGCTCGAGAAATCGCCGCACGCCCCATCGAGTGCACCGGTCTCCGAAGTCCGAGATCACCACACCGATTCTGACGCAAGCCCTGCTGTGTGGCTGCAAGAACTCACGCATCGTCCCGGATCGTCGCATTGCATAGAGGCGCCAGGTCTGTCGCATCGTTGGGGTGACGCAGTAAGAAACCAATGCATCACCTCCCCAAGCAATAAGAAACCGACACATCACCTCCTCTTCGGTAAGGAACTGACGCATCACCTTCCCTGAGTGTAAGGTACCGATGCATCACCTTCCCTGCGACCCTTTTTGTTTGTGTGCGCGACGTATCCAAGGTACTTTGTGTGAAAAGTGTTGCATTTCCAATTTGCTTTAACGTGAACTATTTCTACCATTTGAAAGTCATATTTTTATTACTGTATTGTGGATTTTTGTCGTTTTGGTCTTGTTTGCTTTAGATAAAGATTACTTATTTTTCTGAACTGGTGTGTTGTTCATTTGCAGTGTTGTCTCTGTATTACTGTATGTGTTCATAAATGCTTTACACACTGCCTCTGAGATAAGCCTATCTGCTTGTGCCAAGCTACCAAGTGGGTGAGCATGGGTTATTTTAGAAGTGTATCCCCCTTACCCTTACTAGGAAGAAGGGTCCCTACTTGGACAAAGGTGAAAACCCTTGCCAACAAGAGACCCCCATTTCTAACAATATACTATCTATGACTAGCATTATCACCTGCACCGAGCAAGATTGGAGATGTTCAAATGGCTATATGGAGTCTTGTGTTGTGTGAATTCTGATTATCCATCTCCCAAATGTTTGGACTTCAATGTTTTCAGGGAACTTTATAAGCCTGTCTGCTCGTGCCAAGCTACCAAGGGGGTGAGCAGGGGTTATTTTAGAAGTATATCCCCCATACACTGACTAGAAGCAAGGGTCCCTATTTAGACAAAGGTACCTACCTCTGCCAACTAGAGACCCCCATTTCTAACAATCCCAAAAACTCAAACATGCATGCACACGCAGACACTCACCCTCCTCACCACCCCATCACCCCAGCATACACAGACAACACAGCAACAGACAGAGACCCCTCCACATCCACACCCATACCCACAGACAAAAGAGCAAAACACACAGACCCCCCCACAGCCACAACCATACCTGCAGACAACATAGCAACAGACACAGAGACCTCCACAGCCACAACCATACCCACAGAACACACAGTAACACACACAGACCTCTCCACAGCAACACCCATAAACGCAGACAACACAGCAACACACACAGACCCCTCCACAGCCACAACCATACCCACAGACCACACAGCAACACAAACAGACCCCTCCACAGCCACAACTATACCCGCAGACAACACAGCAACACACACAGAACCATCCACAAAACCCAGCATGTCCACAGCACACACAGGCGCAAATGCAAATTCTCACAGTCACCCACGCAACAGACACCAACACAACACACATTGCAGACACCAGACACAGCGTACACATCCACTCTCTCTCCCTCCCAAACTGAATTTCATCCCGAACATCCTATGGGTTGCCTGTGCTGATGTCTTGTTTGCACTTGCCCTTTCCCCTGTGAAGCCTGACCCCCCTTCCAAAGTCCAAAAACCTCTCCCACACCCAAACCCATCCCTTCTACTTCCCACTCCACCCCTGCAAACAGGATCCCCAACCCCAAACCCAGCCCAAAAACATTTTTTTTAATCCTCTCCCACACCCAAACCCATCCCTTCCACTTCCCATTCCACCCCTGAGAAATAGCATCCCCACCCCCTGAACCCAGCCCAAAACCCCACATATCCAAGAAGACCTCTCCCAAAGACAAACCCATCCCTTCCACTTCCCACTCCACCCCTGAGAAACAGCATTCCCAGTCCCCTGAACCCAGCCAAAAACCCCACAAACCAAAGAAGACCCCTCTCAAAGACAAACCCATCCCTTCTACTTACCACTACACCCCTGAGAAACAGCATCCCCACCCACCTGGACCCAGCCTAAAAACCCCCAAACCCAAGAGGACCCCTCCTAAAATGAAACCCACCCCTCCCTAAACTTCTGCCCCCCATCCAAGTGCCATCTTCAAGATGCCTGCTGTGCCCAATTGATGCCCCTCTGTGTGGAGGTTCCCTGGCAGTGTCAGTAAGGGCAAGATTGCTGAGGCACATGACATAACAGTGGGCTTGCCATTGTCCTTTGTTCCCTTGATGGATTGTTCGAGTTGGAATAAAACCTTTCATCTTTTGGAAGACATTGGTCCTGCCATTACTATTCTAATTATTTGATGTTCTTGTATTGTTAGTGATGTGTGACCACAGTTGTGTTTGTTTGATTCCTGATTGCTGATCTATTTGAAGTGGCTAGTATGATGTGACCTTGGGCCCAGTGCTGGACTTACACAGGACAAGGGGGAATGTTGGATGAATGTATATGTGGGATGAAATCCGATTGGTGCAGACATTGCATTGGCTGTTATATGATATGGTAAGTATTTCGGCTTGTCCTGGCCACTGTCCACATCATATAGGTTGCAATTGTCCCTATGATGTATGCTGGATATGTGTTTGGTGCGTTGAAGTTAGATTTGTTTATCCACACATGGAGGGTGTTAACTTGTCATACCTTTGTGAAGTTCTGCATGGACATGTGTTAATTTTCCTGTGTGTACCTTACACCTACTTTATCTAGAAGTGTGACACATCGTGTTAGCGCTGTGTTTGCTTTCATGAGATGTACTTACACATTCCCTACACATGCATCAAAGTCAAAGTCAAAGTCAAAAACACTTGTTAAGCGCACAAATCACCTTGAGGTCTCATGGCGCTTGCGGGACTCCAGTGGGCTAAAGGTCATGACTATTATCCTTATTTCTGATCAAATAACCACGTTTTTAATTCTTTCTGGAAATGTTTGTGTTCGACGATGGAGTGAAGATGGGATGGAAGCTTATTCCAAAGATGGGGGGGAGAAAGGAAAAGGATTGTCCCCCACTTCGTACAGTGCGGATTCGAAGTGGGGTAAAAAGAGATTTAGAACTAGATCTTAACAGTCTTATTGGCTGGTACCGGTTAAGCTTTTTCGCTAAATAACAAGGTCCGGTTCCATGTATGATCTTGTGGGTGAGGCATAAGATTTTGAAATGGCCTCTCTTTCTTACCGGAAGCCAGAGGAGGGACCTTAGGCTGGGAGCTGAAGGAGATCTGGATGGCAGATTCAAAATAAGTCTGGCAGCGGTGTTCTGCAGAATCTGTAGTTTGGAAAAAAGATCTTCGTTTAGGGAAGCCAGCAAAGCATTCCCGTAATCCAGTCGGCTTACTATTAGACCCTGCACCAGAGGTTTCCTGGCTTCGATAGGTATCCATTTAAAGATTTTACACAATTTCCGAAGGATGCCGTAACAGGTGCCTAATACAAGATTGACATGGGTTTTCATGGATAGTTTATTATCGATGGTTATTCCAAGATTGCGTACAGCTTGTTTTGGAGATGGACATAAGCCCAGTTCCTGTGGCCACCAATTTTCAGACCAATATTCCTCGGCCCTGCCGAACAAGATAATCTCCGTTTTACTGCCGTTGAGCTGTAGTTTGTTATTGCCCATCCAGTTGTTAATATGAATCATACAGTTTTTAAAACGGGTCATTGTGTCTGCAGGGTCGGGACCAAACGTGATCAGTAGCTTGGTGTCATCAGCGTAAGACACGGCCTCAAAACCATAGGACCTGATTACCCTGGCCAGAGGTTAAAAAGCATAGGGCTTAAGATGGATCCCTGGGGCACTCCTATGCTTACTGGCCTACTCCGTGAGGCCAGGGTATCTATATGTACAGTGGTTGAGCAGTTCTTTAGAAAGTTTTTGAACCAGTCCAGGGCTTTCTCCCTGACTCCCACCTCCCAGAGCTGCTGTTCTAAAATGCTGTGGGAGATGGTGTCGAAAGCTGCTGACAGGTCCAAGAGGACCAGCATAGCTGATTCTCTTTTATCCAGGGCCAGCCTGATATTATCAACAATCTCTACTACTGCCGTTTCGGTACTATGTGCTGACCGGAAACCGGATTGCGATGGATCAAAGAATCCATGGTTTTCCAGGTGGGCGGTGAGTTGTTTGTTTACCAAAGATTCAAGCACCGTCCCGAAATAAGGCAGTAGCGAGATGGGACGATAGTTGCCTGGTACCCTAGGATCTGAGTTTGGCTTTTTCAAGATGGGCTTGACTCATGCATGACACTTGGCTATGCTATTGGTTGTCCATGACATACTACAATTCACAGGTCCAGTGCACATTGAGTTTGTCAGCATGTGCAAAATGTACTGTGCCCCAGGGCCCCAGCCTATCAGGATTCCCCCTGATAGAAGCATACCTATCCTGCAGATAGTGTTTCCATTGTGCCATTAGAGGGCTTCTCACACTGATTCTATGTAATCCCATTCACCGACATTGCTTATTTATGTGGGTGATGGGTGAGAGTCCAGTAGAGAGTTTTAGCAGAGAAGATGTGTTTCACTCTAATCCTTTCTAAAGACAGTGGTCCCCAGACAAAAAATTTGTGTGAACAATGAATATAGACCCAATCAGTACTATATTATAGGAATCTGTCCAGCTGGGCAGATATTTAATATACAATCGAAAAACAATATTTGCAAACAATGAACATGAATCAGTTATAGTGGGACGCAAGCCTGCATCCAACTTGACAAAAAAGACGTACAGTATACAGTGAGGGGTTCAGGCAAAGGAAGTCGTTTGTTTCAAACACATTTCTTGTAGAACAAACATAATATATAGAAGACACCATTACACAAAAGTTAGGGCATTTGCATAAAAGCTTATATGGTGTACAAAGTGTCGACGTGGCGTTTCGATCCCTTAAGAGAATGCCGGGATCATCCTCAGGACATTATGAATGGCATGCCTGTTTACATATGGCTAAAATTGCTAGAACCATGGAAAAAGTATTGGGATGGGGGAGAAAAAGAGAAGGAGAAGGAAATTAGTAATTTACAGATAAAGGAATGTCAACGAGAAGTGCTCGTGAGAATGTCTCCAGTGCAGTCTCTAGTTGGATGCGTGAGGCTCCTGAACACGAAAGCAGGCACGTGATAATAACGTTCAGTGTAGATTTCTAACCAAGGTGATGGAAAACGATAGAAAAATTGCCGTCGATCTAGTTGGAAGGGGTGTTGAAAAGGTGAAGCTTTTTCAACAGAAGGAATAATCTGGTTGGCTTTTCCGACACATCACCGAATCCTCCGATAATTCTGACCAAGGTGAGGGGCCTAGCACCTCCAATAGGAATCCCAACACTCCTTTTTTAGGACGGGGACAGCCCGAGCCCCCAAAAAGAGGGAAGGTAAAACAACAACAGCGCTGGTTCAACCCACCGGGGGAATGCCAGACACGTCGACAACACTACCAATGGTAGACAACTACACAGAATCATCCACTGAGTGTAACAGTTCAATGGTACCTATTTTCAATGTATCTACACATCAACTATCTGACCCTGAGCAATCCTTATTGAGTAAGGGGCTCTCATTTGTGCCAACTACCCGCCCTAATTTCCTAGAGCTACAGACTGAACTGCTGAGGTTTTTCAGGAAGATAAGACTTCACAGTTACTTCCTGCTGAATCCCAAACCCAGCAATAGTCCTAATACTCCTCTCAGACCTCCCTCTACCTTTCCACCCTCTGTCAACATGATTCCAGGTGAAATACTCACCTTCGAAAAACTAGTTCTCAAAGACATCACCCAATTGGAAACGTCACGCCGATTTATTTCTTACAATATCTCAATGGAAGAGAAAAAGGCACTCCTTAATTTGAAAACCAATCCTTCCATTGTTATAAAACCCGCAGACAAAGGGGGAGGGATAGTTCTCCAAGAGCGAGATCAGTACAAGAATGAAATCATAAGGCAGTTGGCCAACACAGATCATTATTGCAGACTGCCAACCAACCCAACCAAGGAATTACAGAAGCTAATCCTTCAAGTCACAAATGAAGGTTTACTTGGGTTTCTTAACAAGAATGAACACAAATTTCTTAAAACCACATCACCATGCACACCAGTGATTTATACTCTCCCTAAAATTCACAAGAGCCAGGACAAGCCACCCGGTCGACCCATAGTATCGGGTTGCGGCTCTATTCTGGAACCGTTAGGTCAGTATGTGGATTTTTTTATTAAGGATTTTGTGCCTGAGACTGAATGTTATATACATGACAGTATGGCCATGATCAACCTGGTTAACGATCACCCATTTGACCCCACATCCGACACCCTTTGCACGTTGGATGTGGAGTCGCTTTACACAAATATTCCTCAAACTGACTCCCTCCTTGTTATTGAACAAGTCCTCAACAAACGACCAAGGCCCCATGCTGTACCCACGATCTTTATACTCCAACTCCTGGAAATTTGTCTCAGTAGGAATTTCTTCCTTTTTGATGATCAATACTATCAGCAGGTGGAAGAGTGCGTCTATGGGGGCAGTTTTTGCCCCAAACCTAGCCATACTATACATGGACCACCTGGAAACCAATCGCATACTATCACCTATGAACCCATTCCGCACCGAGATATCTATGTGGAAAAGGTACATAGATGACGTCTTTATGATCTGGCAGGAATCGGACGCAGCTATGAGACAACTTCTCCACTGGCTTAACAACAATTGTGACGGACTCAATTTCACCTTGACACACAGCAAGTCCACCATCCTATTCCTAGAACTAAACATACAACATAAAGATGGGATACTCATCACTAGCTTATTCAGAAAGCCCACAGAGAGGAACACCCTCCTCAGATATGATAGTCACCATCCCCTTGCCTTGAGGGCCTCACTACCTTACTCGCAGTTCCTCCGCATCAGGAGGAATTGCTCTCTAAAGGATGACTATTTTCGAGAGGCGAAAGTCCTCAGTAACAAACTGACATCAAGGGGATATAAACGCAGGCTAGTGCATAACTCCCTCAAAAGAGCCTGGTACTGTCCCGGGGATCCACTTCTGGAACCCAAAGAGAAACAACCACAGAACCGTATGGTTTGTGTGACCACTTTTTCACCAGTATCACACACTGTTAGGAAGAGCATTATCAAACACTGGGAGGTTCTGAATGCAGGGATACTTAATTTAGAACACCCCTTGTTTGCATTCCGAAAAGCAAAAAACATAAAAGATCACATAGTTCGGGCAGCCCTACCATCTACCAAAAGCACAGGAACTCTCAATGAGCTTTGGGGCCTCCCGCCCGTAACAGGACATGCCAAATGTGGTGACTGTATTGTTTGCCAGTTCACAATTGAAGGTAAAGAATTTGTCTTTGATAAAATCAGGATTGCATTGAAAACCTTTTCGAATTGTAACACCAAGAATGTGATTTATGCCATTCTGTGTCCTTGCAATAAAATCTATATTGGACAGACCACGCAAAAGGCTCGGATACAGATTTGCCAACACCGCAGCAGAATACGTTGCAATACCCCGAATGCACCTCTCGTGGAACATTTTCAGGCAGCGGGTCACACTGAAGATGACATACGCTGGACAATCATTAGCGTGATAAAACCACCACCAAGGGGTGCGGACATTGTACAGCTCCTTAACAAGGAGGAACT
The DNA here is from genome assembly GCA_963921515.1 of Calotriton arnoldi. Lineage (NCBI taxonomy): Eukaryota > Metazoa > Chordata > Amphibia > Caudata > Salamandridae > Calotriton > Calotriton arnoldi. Next base: position 3,758,100 of record CAWUFW010000659.1, read on the forward strand.
GAAATGGATTTTGAGGACTCAAAGTATTCATACAGGCCTCAACCTTCTGGAAGACTGGACTTCACTAATCTAAATACGATTTTCTTAAGTAGTCTTTCGATCTTTGTCCTCAACACAGACATTGACTATTGTAACTGCCCTGTTTTTGTTCCCTTTTTAACGTCTTATGTTACTTTTTTATTTATCTCTCCTAAATTCCATCGCCGATTTTTCCTCCATCTTAATGTATTGAGCTTGATTGTTCTTCAATATATTCTATGGTGTTTTTATTTATGTATCCTAAATGTATCCTAAAATCTATCGCCGACTCTGCCTTTATCTTAATGTATTGAGCTCAATTTCTTTTCAATGTACTCCACGGTGGCCAGATTCTCCTTCCTGGTTTACCTCTTTCTCTCAACCACTACCTATTAAGCACATGTATCTCTTCACACTCCAAGATGGCCACGTTTTTGGCTATCAATAGTCTCTTTTTCATTTTTACTATTCCTGATCATCTGACCCACTGCTCCCAACAGGATGGCTCATTAAATACCGCCTCCTCCCGGTTCACTCAGTGCTGTGACCGGCTACACTGAATGGTGTGACAGACCAAGGACTACTATCGGTAAGCGCTTATGCCCTGCATGCTGGTTCTTACTCCTACAGATGATGCTGTCATAATCCTAATGACCTTTTTGCTCCTCTTTTCCAGCATTGGCCCGGAACTCTATTCAAGACCGCTACTGCGGCTTGTCATATACTTAATAGTTACATTGGAACTTCCACAATTGGTAAGCGCATGCGCTCCATACTCTGCGTCTACCCTTGTTCCTTCCGCCACTAATTCCCTTCCCTTCCACCCACTGCAGGCTTCCGTTCCCCGAGGCCCACTCCTTCGCACCAACACCTGGACCTCACGTACAACGTAGCTGGTCCTGTTTCCTTGATTTCAGGGAAGTCTGTCACCTGCCCTTGGGTAAGCGGACCCTCTGTGCGATACCTATCCCGTCACCTCCCTGGACTTCATTACAGCATTAAACTACAAGCAACAGCGCGTCCTTTATCTCAGTTACCCTTGTCTTTTTCTTATTGTTCATCACCGTCAACACGGCTACTAGTAGAGATAGCTTCACCTTTTCAACACCCTCGCCAGATCTCGCTTCCAACTAGATCGACGGCAATTTTTCTATTGTTTTCCATCACCTTGGTTAGAAATCTACACTGTGCGTTATTATCACGTGCCTGCTTTCGTGTTCAGGAGCCTCACGCATCCAACTAGAGACTGCACTAGAGACATTCTCACGAGCACTTCTCGTCGACATTCCTTTATCTGTAAATTACTAATTTCCTTCTCCTTCTCTTTTTTTCCCCCATCCCAATCCTTTTTCCATGGTTCTAGCAATTTTAGCCATATGTAAACAGGCATGTCATTCATAATGTAAGGTCCTGAGGATGATCCCGGCATTCTCTTAAGGGATCAAAACGCCGTCGACACTTTGTACACTATATACGCTTTTATGCAAATGCCCTAATTTTTGTGTAATGGTGTCTTCTATATATTATGTTTGTTCTACAAGAAATGTGTTTGAAACAAACGACTTCCTTTGCCTGAACCCCTCACTGTATACTGTACGTCTTTTTTGTCAAGTTGGATGCAGGCTTGTGTCCCACTATAACTGTTTCATGTTCATTGTTTGCAAATATTGTTTTTCGATTGTATATTAAATATCTGCCAGGCTGGACAGATTCCTATAATATAGTACTGATTGGGTCTATATTCATTGTTCACACAAATTTTTTGTCTGGGGACCACTGTCTTTAGAAAGAGTTCAATTACCCAAAGGTCCCTGACTGACTGTATTTGGGTCTCCTTGTCCTTTTACAATGTGTTTCACTCTAATGACACATCTATACAGATGTTTCTTTGACATCAAAACATGACCTGGGATGTGTGCAATGTGAGTGTGCCATGTTAACTATTGCATCTTGATTTGAGTTGAGGTTACAGGACCTCATGGTAATTGTAGTGATTTCTGTGAACTTACCAAGACTTGACAAATGGTAACCTGCATGAAAAGTGACAATCAGTAGTGATATGACAGACGAGTGAGAATGAGCAAAAGAAATATAGCTTCTTGGTTAGGGTTACAGTCACAGGGCCTCATGGTAGCTGTAGTGATTTCTATGTGGACTTACCGAGACTTGACAAATGGTAACCTGCATGAAAACTGGATGTTACTTGTGACATGGCAGACAAGTGAGAAGGGGCAAAAAGAGTATAGCATCTTGGTTAAGGTTACAGCCACAGGGCCTGATGGTAGTTGCAGTGATTTCTACATGGACTTACCAAGACTTGATAAATGGTAAACTGCATGAAAAGTGGACATCAGTTGTGACACGGCAGACAAGTGAGAAGGGGCAATAGGTGTATAGCATATTGGTTAGGGTTGCAGTCACAGGGCCTCACGGTAGTTGTGGTTTTCTATGTAGACTTATCAAGACTTGACAAATGGTGTCTGCATGATAAGCGGACATCCTACAGATGTATTTTTGATATACATATGATCTATACAAGACAGGGTCCCAGTAGATATGTTTTACTCAGGGAACCCAATACCCCTGCCTGGTCAATGGTGTGCATCGCTTTGCTGAGGAGTCTATGGAAACTGGTAGTTGTATGGCTTACTACTGACTTCGTCCACGACGTAGTGGATTTTGGATGTGATCGAGCAGGTACAGCAGCTGCAGGGCATGTATGATTGACTCCATGGCTGCACAAGACGTGTAGAGGTGAATAGATGTGGGATTCACCCTTATGTCCCTCCCTTTCTGCCATCTCAGATGTGGTGGTTGGACAACCGAAGTCACGCTGGCTGTTAAGGAGCTCATAATTGGGCCGGTGGTTTCACTGGCGGTCTGAATCTCCCACAGGCTCATTGGCCTATTCTGCGACCACAGCGCTCGGATTTGGCTGGCGATGTCAGTGGGACCATGGCAGTGTTTCTTTCATACAACCACATGTCTCGTAATATGGTGGTCGGACCACTGAGTTTGCCGCAGTCAGAACGCCACCACCGGCACGGCAGTTCCCATTCCGCCAAACTCATACTCAAGCCTATAGTTTCAACAAAACAACATAACAAATATGTCAACATAACATAATTCTAAATACATAACATTTCCCACACACAGTAAATTAATAAAATTAGCTTACAATTTTGTTGCGTCAGATCTCTGTCCAAATTCGCATAGTTCCAAAAAGTAATCCACCAAACAGTTGTTTAAATGATAGTAAAAAGATCCAACAAAATGCAAAAATGTAGTTTAAGAAAAACAATCCCTCGAGGCAATCCACAGGCTGTTGGTCCCATATACAACCCCAAAAAATATTTTTTTTAAAGAACCGCTCAAGAAAACCTGAAAAACAAGGAAATCTATTTAAAAAAAGATTAGTTTATAATAACTGATTTCAGATTTCCTTAAAAAAAAAGAAAAAAACAGGATGTCTGACTTCCCTTAGAACCATTCAGGAAAATGAAACCTGCAAAAAATACATAAAACACCCTCCTGCACAAACCACTACGATCCCAAATAAATACATACATACATAATATTACTGTACACAAAACCAGTCAGCAATGCATACACTACACATAACTTACATTAAAAAACATTTCAATTTCCACAACACACAAAAAAAGTACGCAACACCAAATAGCATCCAAAAATACAATAGAACATACAATAAATTCACCAATAACACCACACATATCATATTCACAACTCTCCTACCTCCCCTTCACCTTAGAAATACCTTAAAATAAGTAACAATCTACTTACCTTTAAAGACAAACAGCAGCACCTAACAGCGACTTCTTTCTTCCATGAACGACCCCAAAATAACACTAATAGACTTCTACATTTAGTAAACAGTAGAAAAAAAATGGTCGCTAATAAAAGTTAAAAAAAGAGTATCCCCCATTGGAATCAATGGGAAAAATAGCAGAAATATTACCATAATGTTTATTAAATTGTATAAAAATGTTAAAAAATACATGAACAACAATCCTCCAAGACTTAATAAAAAAATTGTAAAGTGTATATTAAATAAAATTATAACATATATAAAATAATTTAATGTATATTAAAACTATTTATGTTAAATAACATTATGAAAATATATGTAAAATATGTTTTTGAAAAGTATTTAAAAATGTATAATGATTAAAAACATGAAAATGTTTATTACAGAAAATGTATCCAGAAACATTTATTTATCAAATACTAAATTTTTTTAATATATTAAATAATATTGTAACATGTATAAAATTATTCAATATATATTACAAATATTTCTGTTAAATAACCGTATGAAAATGTATGCATAATATGTTTGTGAAAAATATTAAAAAAACTACAATGTTTAAAATAATATGAAAATGTACATTACCTAAAATATATTCAAAACATTTGTTCTGTTTATCTTTATCAACTATTTAAAAATGTGCTATATAATAGTTAAAAAACTGACAATTTTTATTTCTTATGATATATAAAAAATATGAAAAAGTTACAATAAGTGTTTTTTCTTCAAAATAAAGATTAAAGTTGAACTGCAATGCTACCTTAGGATAACTTTCTTAAAAGCAATCAAGTCATTTTTAGAACATAACTTATCATTTAGCACTGCTTTTGGCATTTGAACTGCAGGCCTACTTTCTTCTATTTAGGATTGTGTTGGGAAAAGGTTTCCAAGATAAATGTTAAACATGGTGTTGGATTACATCTGGAATTCTAACTTCTGGTCAAGTGTCTGTCTAAAGCAAACTTTCTGAATAGCAGTACTGTGTATTTAAACACAGTTTTTATCTCAGTATACTTTATGTATTATATTCATATGTATTATTTGTCTTTTTTTTATTTCCAGCCTTGAGAAGATGGCCTTTGTGCAGCGAAAAGAAGTGTTCTGTACTAGCACGGATTTGATGGGTTCAATATTATTGCTGAATATCATAAGAATGCAAAATTCATTATGAATAGCATTTATTTTGTGTGAAAGCATCAGGATTAAACTTGTCTATCATACTGAAAGAATATGAGTATTTAAATAGGAGTGTTACACCAATAGCTTCTTTTTGTGTGGTGCCTCAGAATTCAATGTAATGGTTATAGATACATCAGAGGGGTAACTGATATCTTAGAATGCACCTGGACACATTTGCCCCATTTGCCTCAGAAAACATATATCAATGAAAAGGTAGCATTAACCTAATTCCATAGAGTAAAAAAATAACAAATAATTACTGAACCAATCATGTATGAAATGATTACATTGAACAATAGAAAACCACAATTAATTATGGTGAGGTATAAACAAAAGAGATGCCACATAATAAAAACTGCTCCGACACCTGGCTGGGCAAAAAACGTATGATAGAAGAATGATAATCTGCATGACTGAAGTAACTACATGACTAATTACAGTAAGTGCACAAATATACAAACAGTATTAAAATTAAATTTAATTTAAAAAGTTGGAACAAGTTCCTAAATGAAGTATAGTAATATGTATGATTTAAACATTCGGCTTATTATATTCCCAATGCCGATACATCAGAGGAATACCTCTAAACTACTCAAAGAAATACCAAATATGCATTCAAACTGTAATTCAAGATTTAAAGTTACATCACTCAAAAAAAACTATAAGTGTAAAATACATTTCTATCCAATAATTAAAAGTAAATTAAATGCAACATTAAAACTACTGTATTCAATTTATATCTTTACAGATCCCAAAGTAAAACTGACTTTGGTTTTTATAGGACACATCTACTATGTAGAATACATTATAGATAAACATATACTTTGGAAATGTCCTAAATAGTATTTCACTGTGTGTTCGAGACATTTTACTACAATTAATGCAACCATAGAAATTGTGAGAGAACACAACCACTCTGGCACAGACAAATTTAGTAAGGAATCTGAAAATGTGCAACAAAAAGTGGGATTTGCTTGAATTAGGAGCGTATAAAGCTCAATTGTAGGGTTTGTCACAGTGTTTTGATTTTGACAAACACATATTTGCCCTCCTGGTCAATCCAAGTACGAAGCACGCTGTGAGGGAAAGTTTTACATAAAGAATAGCAACCCAACATTTCTTTATAGTGTTAGTGGAGATGTTTGGGCTATCGTCCTTCGAGGTGGTTCAACAACTATAGATAACCATCCCCGCCCATTCCCTCTTTAGTTTGTCTGCTTTTTCCTGTGTCAGATCTGTCTCCTGGACCATTGTGATATCAGTGTGTTTATGTTTAAAGTAAGACAGTATTCTTTGGTGCTTAATATAACTGTTTAAGCTATTAAAGTTGAACAATATAACATTAATATGTATATGAGAAGCTGCTGTTGCGCTCATGATTTCCTTAGGGACGTGTGAAGGTGTCAAGTTGGCAAGGGCTCCTCAGGAGCAGTGGCAAAGTATATACAGAGGGAGTTGGCTGTGCCAGGCTGTTTGTGGTGTAGCAGGTCAGAGGGAATACAGTTGATTACTGTCTCCGTGGTGGCTGGGCTGGTAGAGAAGAAGGAGTCCCCCCAAGTGGAGCCTGTGGCTAGGTAAGCCTGGATAAAAAAATATTTTAAAGCTTATTTACCCTTGCCCACCTACCCAAGCACAACAAAGAAAATGAAAAAAACGGAGAAACAAAAATAGATCTCTAGACTTTCACCTCTGAGCCTTATTCTGCTACCCATGTGCAGTGGGAGACGGCAAATGCGTAGTCAATGGTAATGTAGCATGTCTTGGGGGTGGTATTCAACCCAGAGTCATCGTATGAGGCATGGGTAACACAAATGTTTGCCACCGCCATATTGAAATGAGTTACTCCAACTACCTTATGTGATAAAGAATTAGCAAAAGCAAAGTTCCAAGGCGATCCTTAGGTTTGGAGCCACATGGCATCAGAGAAGGCAAACATCATTATACATCTAACAGCAAGATCCTATGAGAATAAGGACAAAGAGCAAAACAATATAAATCATTACAACAAGTGTAAGTATCATTATATTTCTCACTGGGGACTTCAGGAGGTATGGAGGGTGTTCAAAGACGATCAGCATAATCCTCAGCATCATTGCTTTTTCTATCCTTCAGTGAAGAGTGTGATTTGTCTCTGTCTAGGAACATAGCTTCCACTACCTTGTTGAGACTCTCCTGTCTGATTTCCTATGGTATAAGCAACGGGCCCTGGTGAAGGAGTCCAGTCTGTCTTTTCAATGGTCTTGGCTTCTTTCATTCATGGTCTCACCTCCGGTTGCAGCTCCATAAGTGTCTGTCTCCATTGAGGTGAGGCTCTCAGTTTCAAGGTAGTCTGCTAGGACATCCATGTCATGAAACTTTGATGTTTGACCATTGCATGAGCATGAGAATTATTGCGGGGTGAAGATGTCTCATTTGGTATCATGTTGGTGAAGTTATGGTCACAGAGCCAGGAATTTGTTGCTTTTTATCAGTTGGTCGTGTGACAAGTCTTCAGTTATGTGGATCTGTTGACCATCCAGTATGAGGGAGCCCTCATGTTTTTTAGGCACCTGCACTATATCACCGGGACATTAACAAGAAGGCATGCAATGATTCCCCCAGGGCTTAGCGTGGGACAGGGCTAGGTGTAGTCAGAGTCTGTACGCTCATTGAAAGTCCAGAGGACCTGGAACTGTAGGAAGGCCATCATATCATACCCTTCTGTCACCTCCCTTACCGCAGGATATGTATGTTGTTCCATCGAGAACCATCTTCAGGATCTTTGACCTTCTGCTAAGATGCCAAAGTTCCAAGTCCCAGTTAGGTTGGTGGCTTGACTGTCTATCCAGGTCTTCCAGTCGTCTGTCAATTGCATCCAATTGGTTATGCACAGACATAAAATTGAAGCATTAAAGATTTTATTTTGGGTGAAGAGTATGGACATTGTTGTATCATAGTTGGAGCCCAAGCCCATGATTTCCTTGAGAATGGTATTGAGTGACATATCTGCTGATGTGCTATGTTTATAGATCTGGTACCTGTTAGGGCTTCTGAGAATGATAGTTGGAGTGCGGTCTTCGAAGAAGACATAGGATGTCCATGTAGTGACGTAAATTGTAATATCAATGAAAGTTAACAATTTAACCCACTAAATGTCGTTAGAAGCTTGCATCACAAAGTTGTGTTTCACAGTTCAGTCTCAGGGCCTGAGTAGAATTGTCCAATCTGTCTCCAAGCTATATTCAGGGAGCTAAAGTTGCTAAGGTTCCACAAGATTTTGTAAGGCACCGGTGAAGAAACCTGTGGGACCATGCCCATAAAGTATGATACCTCTTGCACCGGCCTCCATAGGTGATGATAGGCACAGAAGAAGGATGAATGGGTCTGAGTCTGTCAGTTATATCCCTCAGGCCTCATTGCGCATAGGTAATCCAGATGGTGGTGATAATCAGTGAGAAGTGGTTGATCTCAGGCACCAATTATACCTATTCATACTCAAAAGAGGAGAGTTTTCGGAAGATTCCACCTACAGAACGTGAGTGTGGTTTTGTATCTCCCTAGCTAAGTGGAAGACCTTCATAGCGCCAAAGACGGCACTGGGATGATCACAGATGCACCATACCCCTGCACAAGAGGATTTAACCAGTGTGTGCCAGAGGTGTCGTCAGACAACCACAGTACGTCCAGGTAATGGTCGGAGCATTATAGTAGCGGTTTGGTACAGCAGGTTTCTCAGGCAGAGTGGCACAGCCTATGGATGCTGCCACGACCCATTGCATATGTTGCATTCTTTTGCAGGTGGGAGGGAGGTCCCTTCAATGCGCTCCCAATGGTGAGGTCAGTGATGGCTCAGGTGAAAGGGTAACCACGTCTTGACCCTCAGTTGACAAAGGGTACAGGAGAAAGCCCTGATCTCGTGCATAAGCACCCCCCGAAGGCTCTCCATCGTGGTAGCTTATTCACTCAGTGGCCATCTTGCTCCATGGCTAGCTCTATTCCTACATTTTTATTTTAAAATTGTATCTAGAGTCAAATAACTTACAAATTAAACACTACCTTTCTAATCCCCCAATAAACCTCACTATTTGTCAAATACTTTTGAATAAAATAATAAAACATTGTATATGTAAGGAAACCAACATATTAAAAAACAAACACATAATTAAGTTATAATAAAATATTTACAATTAATAAAAAATTGAAACCATAAAAGAAAAATGCAATTAAAAATACATATTTTAAATATAAAAACGCACTACACAGACAGATGTTCAAAATTATCCATACCCAGAAAAAAGACCGTAAGAGATGGAAAATTAAAACCTAATAAACATATTTATAGCTAAATGTATAATACTAAACATGTATAACGATACTAATGCAACCTATATTTTAAAACTACAGTATTTTAGTATACAATATTCTAACATGTATTGTTTACAAAATTAACAAAATACTTACCTTTGACATTATGTTCCCATTATATTTTTGCAGTCACAATATTTTTAGCACAACATTATTGAGAATCGATATTTGGGAGTTGATATTCAGATACCATAGGTTTACTGAATTGTCTACAAGGAAAACATTGGAGTTGTTTCGAATAAATGCAAATATGGCTAAATTCAGCATCCTCTTCATAAGTCATGAAACAAATCAAGGGAAGATGAAAAAATTAAGGTAATAACGATGGGTCAAAAATGAACCAGATGGTTAGCTAGCTAACATTTCGCAATGTTGGTTATCATTTTTGTTGTGTGCATGTGGGAGAGATTATCTAGATGGCTGGAGCAATTTCTGAAGGTTGTAAATGATGATCTATGTTTTTTAATTTATCTGAATTGTTATATATCATTTATGTATGGTAACATTTTCTTGGATAGTAATCGATCAGAGTGTGGGATTTGTAAGATCCTAACTTTTGTCCTGTGGCCGTAGTCATTAGACATGATTAAATTCTTCAGCATACCAATGTGTATATTCGATACCTTGTGTTTTGTCTGCTTGACTGTTAGGGGAGCCTGCAATGTACCCCCTGATAATGCATCAAAGTAGGGACTACATGTAGAACTCAGAGAAAGAAAACCACACGGCCATAGCAAAGCAGACTATGACTGAGCAAAACTAGTAAACTGTATTAGGAAAGGCAAAGAAAAAAGTACAAAAGGAAAAAGGTAGGCTATTGAGCACCATGGGCACCAAAATTATAATAGTAAAATTATGTGCTCCTAAACACAATCGCGTTCATCTACTTTCTTTGTTTACCATGTTTAACATATTCATAAGAGTGAAAGAGGCAGGTGAGCGAAAAGAGAGCACTTCAAGATAAATTTACTGCAAAAGGGTTTCTTGATAAAATGGGAAACCATAATCCCACCTTCCCAATACTAGCTGGAACAATAAGGGAGACTATGAGGTGGTAGTATGGAAAGAATACCCGGCTGACAGGAACTGACTGAATTCTGACAGATAAAAGAGGGACCACTGGTTCACACAGCTCAACGAAAGATCACTGGAGTTATAAACCTACAGAATAATGGACAAGGTTGGGTGCTTGATCCTTGATTCGAATGAAGGAACCAACCAGTATCGGTGTAAGACAGGCAGTAGATTCTGTTATCAAGAGGAGATGGGGCACTTTATGCTACCTATGATGGGCGTGAGAGGGGCACATAGACGGGCATTAATGTGAAATTGCTGGAATATGTGACACTCATGTTGTTGTTCAATAAAGGGACTCCTCAGATCACTCACCATCAGAAAATCAGAAGTGTGCCCGTCTGGTCGTCTGATACCCAACTATTCAGGCTCAGTATTCAGAGGATGCTTTGGGAGGCAATAAGGGTCAGGAAGAAAAAATGACCACAAAATAAAATAAACTGTCACTCTAAATGATCCAAGTCAGTCCCTTCACAAAGGCCAGGGACCATCAGAGAAAGGAAGTGCTAAGGATTAAATCACGGCAAACAACCATGTAGATTAATAATTTTAAAACCGTAGGGTTGTTTGGAAAGGGGCTAGGTATTATTTGGGAAAACAGGCATGGGTAAAAGTATGGTAAAAAGCAGATCCTCCCTATGGATGGAGATGGAAAGGGAACGCGGACTGAGCCAATGGAATATGAGAAAAAACCTGAACAATGGCTCGAGAGGGGCAAAGTGGAATAATAGCCCTGAATCTAGAGTAATTTTTGAGACCTTGCACAGTAGGTTGGTGCAAAACAATTCTCCCAGCACTAGGGTGCTGCCGGGTCATTCCGAGACGATGGCTGGAATGGAGTAAATTGTGCTGGCTAAAATGGCAAGGCTGTGAAGGCATGCCCGGTAGTTTGCTTCTTTGTGGACATCTCTCATTGTCATCTTGGTTCACTCTTAAATTGGCCCTGAAAAGGGGGGCAGAGCCCGAGTTTTCTGATTGCTCAGAGTGGAGAGGCCAGCAATCTTCCTTACCTCTTTCTCCAACTTTGCTTTGGTGGCAGAAAGGATCATCATATTGATATTTTATCAAAGACACATTGACAACTGTTAAATCAAAGTCTCTGAGCAGGAGTCAGGGTGATTTTTAGGGCAGGCGGACCTTTTATTTTAAACTATTTCATATGTTAAGTATGGCAGGGCTGTCGTTGGTGAAAATTATGGATAAAGGCTTCCTTTGATGCAAATATCTTCTGTGGTAAAACAAAAAAAAGTGCGTAACAGTATCATCTAGTTGAGCAGCAGCACGAGTCAGACAGTTCTCTCATGTAACTCGGAATCAGTCGGTGAAACAAATATTAAATAAATAAAAGTTCAGTCGTAAGAACAGCTAAAGTGCAGTCGGTGTGCCTGGTTAACATCTCACCTCTCAGCGTTTTATAGAGGGCTGCACAACGGTTTGAGGGGGTAATATGTATTTTTCTACTCCATATTTGTGGTGTTTATTTCCAATTTGATTCATGCTACCACATTTTATTGGTCACTGTTCAGGGTAATTATCTCAAATTTTACTATCTGCAGTCAAATGTGGCGATCCACTGTCAACTCTAGTCAGTGAAGGCAACGTTCCAAAGCTATGATGCCAATCTCACATTAATTTTAATGAGGAAATGTATTACTAATGACATATAAAGTAAAATCCATAAAGAGAGCAAATTTGCAACCTGTGTCCTCAGTCAGTTTTTAGTTTAAAATCACTGAATCACGGTAGCTTCCAAAAACTACAGTGGAGGGTCTTCAGCATAGCATGCTGTCAGTTTAAAACTAAGAAAACGTGAAAACCCCAATTTATCTCTCATCTGCCTCTAATTATGATGTGGCAATCAATGTCACTTTAGCCTGATCCCACTAAGGAAAGATCCGTTTTTAAAATTATAAAACATTATTTTTATTTTACAAGTTGCACTACGGGCAGTTCTGAATCTAGATGATGGTGATGAAGCAGATAAAATGCTGAACCCTTTTAACTGACACATAAAACCAATTATGACACATTTGAGAGAAAAGATGACAAACGTGCACCAACTGTGTTAACTATGCATTACAGAAAACATGAGAACATTTTGAAGACTTAGGGGCCGATTCCGGCCGGAAATCTCTCCGACCGAGCCGGACCCGGAGAGAATTCCGACCGAATCGGACCCTAGCAGTCCGACCGGATGAGTACGATGCATTCGCATGCTATCGGACTCGATTCGGTCGGACTCCCATTGAAGTCAATGGGAGCCGGTCGTACAACGCGTACGCGGGCTCCCATTGACTCAATGGGTGCGAGGCGAACAAGGGAGCCCCCTACAGCGGGTACGTGTCCATGCGCATCGCGGCGTACATGCACAGGTAGGGGGGACCCATGGGTCCCCCCTGTGTGCGACTCGCGCGCCTACACGTACAGGGGGGTCTGACGCGGACCCCCAAAGTCCGGCTCCGACAGCTCTTTCGAGTCGGTCGGACTGCTCGCGGCGCGCATCGTACTTACCCGGCCGGGAAACATCTCCATAGCGCGGTGCGAGTCGTGACCGTGCGAGTCGGTCGGAGCGTGTTGAAGCCGCGTACGAGTCGGTCGGCGATTTCACGGGAGCTTGCATCGTAGTCGCTCGGCCGGACCCCCGTACGATTCGGTCGGGAAACAGGGCTCCGAATCGGATCCAGTAAATCCGAATCTGATTCGGAGCACTACCGGCCGGGATCGGAATCGGCCCCTTAGTTACTGCATCATAAAAGCATGCAGAGCAGAGTAAATTAGATGAGAATTAGTCATTTGAATTACATAGATGTATTATATTTGCTAGTACTGGTGTATCTTTTCAAAACGTAATAGAAGATGTTAAGTGGTAAATTCACATGGTCTAAACACTTATGAAGTACTAATGGAACTAATGTAATCTAGGGGATATTATGTGCGATATTGAGGAGTCTCATTCTAATCTCCTCATTTTGCATATGTGAAATTGTGCACCAAGTGAGAAAGGAGAGAAAGGTGCTACGCCTCTATACTAAAACCAAATGCTCTGAAACTTTTAGGGAATAATCTTCATACATGCATTAATGTGAATCACTAGAAACAATATTAATAATTTCTGTTTTTAAATAATTTTATACGTTGGTACTTTGGAAATGCAGTAATATGTCATAGTTAAACGTGCCTTTTACAACAAAACTAAAATGCTTTATGAGTGCAAATAAGTTGAAAGAAATATATAAGGTCCCAAAAGTTTATAAATGACATGTATATTTCTATTATTTTATATTCTGTATTTCACAAACCGAATTGAATTTAGGCCGGCATTTTCCTTACTTTGCTTCATTCTGTTCTCATGGAAAGCCTCTGTAAACTTACAATGTGAAGACAAATATTGTCTCTTTGGGAGAGTTCTCCTTCGCTTACGAGGACTGCTTGCAACAATTTCGCTACTTTGGGAACATCTGCCATGAGAAACTGGCCTCTTGAACACACTCATGTGTTATGTTATGTTATTTGCACTTGCAGCGCGCACAGATACTCCAAGGAGTGTCCCGGCGCGAGCCTGGAAAAAGGGAAAGTAAGCACAGACGCCTGACGATTCGTTTAAGTAAAAAGATAAGTCTTGAATTTTTTTTTTTAAATAGACAGAAGTCTTGAATACTGCGGAGAGCCAGAGGGAGTGCGTTCCAGGCTATGGTAGCTCTCACAGCAAGTGAGCTGCCCCCCACTCTAGTAAGCCGGAAGCGGGGAGTATGGGCCAGGAACTGAGAAGATGAACGAAGATATCTGGCGGGGGCATAGAACTGGAACCTCTTCCGTAGATAGGAGGGGCCACAGTCATGCAATGCACGATGGACCAGGGCCAGGGCTTTAAACTTGACTCGATTAGCCACAGGCAGCCAGTGGAGTGATCGCATATGCTGTCTGACACTGCTTCTCATAGGGATATTGAAAACAAGTCTAGCAGCTGCATTTTGGACAACCTGTAATTTATTAAGAAGATAGCCCAGCAGGCCGGCATAGAAGGCATTGGAGTAGTCAAGCCACGAAAGTATCAGGGCCCTGGTCACTGTTTCCTTAGCTGCTCTAGGGAATAGCAGGAGAAATTTCCTAAGGGTTTTAAGTAAACCAAAGCAATTCCCCGCTAGCTTCTTAATCTGGGTGGAAAAAGAAAGATTCTCCTCGAACCAGACTCCCAGATTTTTAGCGGATTGCCCCGTTGCGCCTGGCAAGGGAAATCCACTGGCCATAGAGTTTCTCTGAACTGGGGAGGGAAGGTCCCATAGAGAAGAATTTCAGACTTCCCCTCATTACATTTGAGCTGTGCTGAGAAAAGCCATTGAAAGACTGCTGCGAGGCAATTTTTGGCCAGTAACGGGGAACATTCTGATTTTCCCCAGGTAAACAGCAGCTGAGTATCGTCAGCGTAAGCTATAATCTTAGCTCCCATCTCTTCAGCCAAATAAATCAGAGGGGTAACGTATAGATTAAAGAGAAGGGGGCTCATGGAGGACCCCTGCGGCACACCAGTGGTCACCTCCTGAGGTGAGGAGGAGAACGGAGGGAGCCAAACTTGTTGGGTGCGCCCTTCCAGGAAGGATTTGAGCCAACTCAAGGCAGCACCCGAAATCCCCATGTCCGCCAGGCGGGTAAACAACAGCGAGTGGGGGACAGTATTGAATGCTGCCGAGAGATCCAACAAGATAAGAGCTGCCCTCCCTCCCACATCCAAGCATTCCCGAATAGCCTCCGAGGCTTCCACCAAGGCCGACTCAGTGCTATAGGAGGCTCTGAATCCGGATTGAGCTAGATGAAGTAGGCCAGCACCCTCGACGAAGTCTGTGAGTTGTTTATTAACCACCTTTTCGCAGGCTTTCACCATAATAGGGAGGAGGGAGATGGGGCGGTAATTGACTGGGTTCAGTGGATCTAGCGTTGGTTTCTTTAAGAGGGGCAGAATCTTAGCCTGCTTCCATACTGAAGGAACAAAGGCCTCCTGAAGGGACAGATTGATAAGTCTGTTGGCTTCCAGGTTCACTGTCTCTGCGACCAAGCCCAGGAGTCTGGCTGCACAAGGATCGGTAGAGGAGCCTGACTTCAAGGCCTTAAGGATCTTCAGTGACTTAGGAAGGTCAACAGGTGAAAAAGCCGTCAGGGAGGGAGACCCAGTATGTGGCACCTCCTAGGGCGAGGGCCTGGTCATCGAGTGATCACCTAAAATAAAGGAAGCCTGGATGGAGCGAATCTTATCAGTTAAGAAATTTGAAAGTGCCTCGCACCAAGCGTTAGACGAGAGAAGTGTGACAGATTCCGCCCTAGGGGCCATAAAGTTCTGGACAATGGAGAAAATTTCTTTAGAATTGTTCCTTACTTGATCGATGCGATCCGCATAGTAGAGGCTTTTGGCCCGAGCTATAGAGGTATAGTACAGCTTCTGGACTTTCCTAAGGTTCAATTTCACCAAAGGGCAATAGTCCCGCCGCCATACACGTTCTACCTTTTTGCGGTGTTGTTTCTGCAGTCTAAGCTCATGCGAAAACCATGGCCGGGATGGAGAATCCCTGGATAGTATGCGGGGGCCGTGGGAGAGGAACGGGCCACCGCCCTCTTGATCCAACTGGAGAAATTTTCAAGAGCGTCCTCCAAATTAACAGAGGGGGCTGGTCTGGACTCAGCTAGAGCGCCGCTGAAAGTCAGCGGGTTGATTTTGGCAAAGGCCGGGCTTTGACCGGCATTGCTCGGGGGAATACTACCCTCTAGAACCCAGGAAAAGTATGTTAGGAAATGATCGGACCAGGGCACCGGCAGAGGATCCTCCACCTTGATAGGGAAGTTGGAACAGATAGGATCAAGGATATGTCCACCTCAGTGTGTCTGTGCCCTGACCCATTGAGTAAGCTGGGCTAGATTGAGAGAGTTAATAAATTCCCTGGTGTCTCCCACCTCATCTTTATCCAAATGGATGTTAAGATCTCCCAGAAAGAGATAATTCGTAAACCGCAACGTGCGGGGAATGATAACATCGGCCAGCTTTTTGAGAAAAGGTCCAGCAGGCCCCAGGGGCCTGTAAACCAATGTGCCACCCTGCGAGACGTGTGGGGAGATAGTGACACTAAAATCGAGGACATCACCCTCTCCTAACTCAGAAGACTCTTCACAGCGAAAGGCCCATGTGCTTTTGCAAAAGGACTATTGTTTAAAAGTTATACACACTGGATGGTTCGACAGCTTACGTGATGATCACCACCTTTTTGCCATAATATGTGTCTTATTTATGCTGCATGACAAATACCCTAGAGGAACTGACCTATGGACTGAGTGCTCTGACAGGATGAGTGACCCAGAAGGTGCCACCCCGGAACTTGAGGATTATATTATACACTGATGTGACGGAGAGGCATCGTCGCCTTTCCTTTTCTGTTGGAGAGACACTCTTCCACATTGCTTCTTCTTCGTTTTTGGAACTTCCTTGCGGACTCTACTGTCCTTTCTTCTGGCTGATGCTTTCCTGTGTACGCCATTCCCGGACTTCTTTCCCCCATGGGAAAGTACCTTTGAGCTTTTATGGTTCATGTCCCTTCCTCAACTTTTCCAGAGGTTTGGAAATTAATGGCAACCTCAGACAGTGATTTGAATATCCTGCACTCTTGGATCTTAAATGCTTGCTATTGATGTACTCACTCCTTTTAAAATTCTGATGAAAATCTAACTTTAACTAAATTCTGTTTCTGTCTCTCCATGATTTGTCTCCTATGATTGATTGTGCATTCCAATTGAGTTACTAATGAGGGAAGGGAATTCTAACAGAGAGATCTCTGGACAGCAGATACTGATGTTATTATTCTGCATAGCTTTAACTGAATTATTGGTTTGTATGATCTTAGTTAGACTGAATTTCTTCAAGAGATTAAGGGCCAGATGTAGGAAGCCAATTTGCGATCGCAAACGCTGAAATTCGCAGAATTTCAGCGTTTGCTGATCGCAAATTAGCAGTGTGCAATGTAGCACACAAAAAGCCCCTCGCAAAATAAGGAATCGCATAATTTGCGATTGCATTTAAGGAATCGCAAATTGCGATTCCTTAAATGCAATGTAAGTAGCACAAAAGAAAGTGCAATTTAGTCTTAAGGAATCGCAAATTACCACCAACTTCAAGTTGGTGGTAATTAGCGATTTCCTTTCAAAAGCACTTTTTGCTTTTTAAAAGTGCCATGTGGCACACATTCATGCCCTTAGGGCATGTATGTGCGCCACATGTGCACACATGCACATTTCAGGGGTGCAACAGGGTGTCCCTCTGGAACCCTTGCACCCTTGAAATTGCGCACGCAATGTGCGAGTACCTATTGGGTACTCGCAAATTGCGTGCGCAATTCCCATTCATTCCTATGGGCCTCCAGGCCCATAGGAATGAATGGGAAGGTATTCCGCAATTTGCGATTCGCAATTAAGGAATATTAAGGAATCGCAAAAAATATTGCGATTCCTACCTACATGGCATTTTGGGAGTCCTTAATAGCGATTCCCTAAAAATCGCTATTAAGGAATCGCAAAACTGCTTTTACCTACATCTGGCCCAAGGTCTAGCCATGATAATACTTTACATGTATAGCTTAGTTTGAGAGTTATATATATATATGAATCTAATTACGAGTTCGTAGGTCAGTTACCCAATTCCTAGTCCTCATTGGATAACTGGAGTTGGATCTCTTATGTCCGACCCCTCTCAGCACGAAGCACGATCCATTGGAGGACCAAATAAATTAACCGCTTTCTGACCGAGATCATCAGTTTCAATTTCGACCCGCTGATTATAATACAGCTGGTCGGAATTGAAACAACTGGTCATTCTGGCTGGATTCTGACTGGCTCAAGGGGCCAGTAATCCATATGGACAGTGTTTTATGCCATCCGGATTATGATGTACAGTTTCCGACAGGCTTTCCATGACGGGCTATCCGACATGGAAAGCCTTTTGGAAAGCATGTTTGAGTGCCCCTTGCAGGGCCCCCTTCTGTTTGCAGCCTTTGGTTGGTTGAGGTCCCTGCCACGGGTTGCAGGGATTAACATGATGCGTCCGCCTCTAGTGCAGTAGCATCGTAATAGCAGTGTCGGGAGCAACAACCGGAGGTCGGTCGTTCCTGAGACCGCAACAGTGTAGGGCGGACTTCAGTTCTCCCGACATCACAATAGAGCCAATAATGTCATTCACTGAAATTAGAATTTCATGTGTCTAAACTGTCTCACAGCCTTCACAGCAGACTATTAAATGATGTGGTTGATGCTATAGCACAAACAAAGCTGGATGGTTTCTGTTACTTTTATTATGTATAAGGAAAATTGGTGCTGATTCTACTTCTTCATAGAAACATTGCAAATAAAGAAGAGTTGAAAGGTCCTTTGAGCATATATTTCATAACCATCACCATATTTACATTGAACTGGTATACCAAGATATCACAGCTGTTTGGCTTGAGAACATAGGGCCACATTTACGTAGGTTTTTTCCATTCGCACACAGCCCAATTCGCAAACCCATTTTGCAATTCGGTAACCTATTACCGAATTGCAAAATGGATTAGCGATTCTGTATTAGGAAGGGGCGTGTTAAGGGTGTCCCTTTCTAATAGCGTCTCATAGTGCTATGTATGAATGTGTTGCGACCATAATGCAGATGCAAAATATACACCTTTTACCACCTACTTCAAGTAGGTGGTAACCCATTCACAAACAGGAAGGGGTCCCCTTTATAAATGCATGCGAGAAAAAAAATTCTGAGAAGGCAGTAGTCCCAAGGACCACTGCCTACTCTTAAAAAATCACGCAGAAACATTTCATTTTTCTTTTTGAAACGCATTCTGTTTTTCTTCAAGAAAAAAAGGCTGCATTTAAACAAAAAAGAGTTGCTTTATTTAAAAGCAAACACAAACATGGTGGTCTGCTGTCCCCAGAAGGTCACCATCCCTGTGCATTTAGCAATATCCTATGGGTCCCAATTGCGACGTAGCACATGAATATTAATGAGGTAGGCCAATTGCGACAGGATTCAGAACTGTTATATGTGTGAAAGACACATTAGTACATAGGTGTTTACGATTTCCTAATAGCGATTCGCAAATATTTGCTATTAGGAAATCACAAAATGAAACCTAAGTACATGTGGCCCAATATTTCTTAATTATTTTAAGAACACTTTCCTACCATTGTATATTTCTTTGTGTAACAGTGATTGTATTAACTGTTATCTTTATTTTAATTCATCATGGTTTGGACTTTTAGTTTCTTTATTTCTTTATCTCAATTATTTGAGTAGTTTGTTACATATTATACCTTACTCCCAGTGCTGTAGAGGTTTAGTTTTCTTTTCAGATGAAATCACTGAAAGTATGAGAAGCATACCTTTGAGGAAGAAGCATTTGCAAAGCTGTATTAGGAATGTGCTCAACACTGGGTAGATATAGTTAGGATCGTGTTTCCATAAGAAAAGCATTTTTTGGTTAACTTATAACTTATAACTCCACAATACTTTCCAAAAATAAGTCTAATCCACCTGAGCTCCTTCCTGGAAAGTTTCAGGGTGATCATCAAGCGGGGGCTGAGAAAAAGGGAGGTCCCAAAATTAATTTTCCCCACTTATTTTTCCATAGGAAAGTAAACAGCGATACCATAAATACTAGTGAATGGAATTACACCAAACTTAGGAAGAACCTAGATCTTGATCCTGAAAGTGTGCTTTTTTGATTTGGTGTAAATCCAATAAATAGTTTTTAAGAAATTAAGTCTCAAAACATTTGTAAATTTCAAACAGCAGTGGATACTAGATAACAGATTTCAAGGTGAGATCTGATTGGCTTTCGCCACATTAACAATAGTGTGGCAGCAGCCATCTTAGGACTTGAGACTCAGTCCCAAGTCCTAGGTATAAGGGAGCAGGGTAGGGATACCCTGCCCCAGTAGACCTCATGGGGGGGTCCCCTAGGGCCAAAAACAGATCAATTTTAGAAATTTTGCAGCATATTTTCAGTGGATCAGTGAATCCGCAACAAAACAAAAAAAAATGTTCAGCCTCCCACACATTAAAAAAAATAACTGCCCAGGTAGGCCAGGGCCAAGGGGGATGGTGCATGTGTTTGTTTTGGAGAGGGGGACACCAAGCCCTCCTCCCTGAGGCTCTTACAGGCCTCAGGGACCTCATCCTTGGGCCGATGCAATTATAAGTGGAGGGGGCATGCAACCCATCTCCTAGGACTAATTTCATTTTTAAATGGGAGGGTGCATGTGGCCTCCTTTCCCAAGCCTGCTCAGGCCCCAAAAACCCTATCCCCTGGGGCAGAATTTATTTAAAAAAATTAGGGGCCGTGACTCCAATCTCCAGTTCCTGATACTTAACAGTGTCCTGGGGAACCCACCCCTGTGAGACTGTGGTTCCCTGCCTGGGAGAGTACGTGCATACCTTATTCACACTCTCCCAGGCAGGGAACAGAAGTTTGCTCCTGCCGGGAGGGAGCAGTAAAACAAATGCTGTTTCCGTCCTTACGGGAGCAAAGGAGAGGTACTGGTTCCTGACAGCACCCCATATGGAGCTGACTGAGGAGCTGGCTGGGGCCGCGAGGACCTTGGGGCTCCTCTCCCACAGGCCCCAACAATGGAAGGACTGTGGGTGCCCTTGTTGGACACCAGGGTACCCAACTAAAATAAAAAAAAATGGCCAGCTCCTGCTAGGGGAGCCAGCTGGGGCAACCTGGGCTCCCTCCCCACAGCATCCAACAAAAACAAAGCTGTGGATACCCTGGGTATGCACGTAGGCACCCACTTAAAAAAGAAATCTGGTTCCCGCTAGCACACACAAAGGGTGTCTGCTGGGGATGAGGGCCCCCTCGTGGACCCAATGAAAAATAAAAATATGTGTGTTCCAGGTCAGCACCAGGACACCCACAAAAATGTACGAAACAAAAAATTCTGAAACATTTTTTTTAATGTTGTGGGGGGCTGCAGGAAATGCAACATCCCCACCCCCCAGGCAACATTAAAAAAAAACAGCAATTCTCCTAGGTCATTAAATCCATGACACCAGGAAATCTTACCATGTTTTTCAAAAGCACTCCCAGCTGCAGCTCTATGATGGAGTTCAAGGTGATTGTTTCTATGATTGAATTTTGTGTGCTGAAAATGTCAAAAGAAGATTCAGAGAAAGCTTCTTTTAACATTTTTCAACCCCCAAAATGCAATCATAAAAGCAAAGTTAAAACAAAGGTTCAGGACCATGTTGATTTTTTTTTTTAAATAGAACTGTATTAAACAATTTTATTAAGCATTGCATTGTGTGAATTATTGAAATATACATTGGATTAGAGAATTCATGTTGATTTTTGGACAAAGATGATAGATCTGATTTATATATGTTGATATGGTCACCTGATAAAGCCAATAGCTAGACTTTTTAGTTTTGGTGTTGTGACTCTTTGATAAAGCCCCTAAGTCTGCTTGAGTCTAGTCAGCCCTGCGAGACCAACTGCATGATGTACACACCAGAAGGCAGTACCCTGCAGGAGGTAGAGTGCTTGCATGGGGTTGGGCGCAGTATCTAGTCACAGTCAAGGGCCTGTGAAACCCACCACATACCTCACACAGCTGAAGGCCACTTGCAGCAGCGGGGTAGGGTGCTTGCAGAGGTTTGTTAGGCCCTGCCCACAGCATGGGTTTGGCTGCTTCCGAGGGGTTGGATGCAGGGCCTGGATGCAGGCGGTCAACCCCACCCTGCACACGGCTGACGGTCTTGCGCAGCGTGGGTTGGCATTACATATGGTAATAAAATATGACTTTGCATTAAAAAAAGTGACCAGAAAGTAACTGAAAAATACAAAGGTTAAAGTGGCGTTATGGTTAGGTATGGTAATAATATGGTACTTAGCATTAAAAAAAACTTAAAGTTGTACTAAAAAAACAAACCGTTAAAGGGGTGTTATAGTTAGATGAAAATGTCCATTAAAACAACGTTTTAAACAAACAAAACCATTGACATTTTCAACTAACTATAATGTCCCTTTGAGATATATATATATATTGTTAGAAATTGGATTTCTGGTTGGGTAGGGCATGCACCTAAGCCAGGCAGAAACCACCACTCTAGTCAGGGGAAGGGAGTTGCACACTGACGATACCCCCTGCTCACCCCCTTGGTAGCTTGGCAGATCAGTCAGGCTTATACCAGAGGCAATGTGTAAAGCTTTTGCCCAACACACTCACACAGCAGCGACACACTAGGCACACAACAAAAGAAACTCCACACAAGGTTATATCAAAAATAGCCTTTGTATTATCCTTAAAACACATTAGAACATAATCACATATATACACTGTGCCACTTGTCACTTTGGCATGACTTACAGGGATTATATACACCACATGGCCAATCGGGCCACTGTCATAAGATCACAACCCACAGTTAGTGAAGACAACCAATAACTACTGGTAAGGGTACACTTAGCATGAACACATTAGGCATAAACCATCAGTAGCAATACCCAGCATAGCACATTACGCATACAGTCATCAGTAGTGTACCTTAGTGCACACTAGCAGTGTGTACCCAGGAGGAACTCCCCAACACTTGCCAATTACTCCTTGGTACAAAATAGTCTCCAACAGTGAGAGGCAGCTGCCCCCCGTCCTGTGATGCAGACTTCGAAATACTGCAGCGGGGGCCCGTTTTGGGCTCACCCGCGATGGCCCCCAGAACAATAGGAGGCCCCTAACAGGACACACAACTGGCAGCTGCCTCGACTTTCCCAGGTGCAGCTGGGGGTGCCAAAAATATGTTGGAGACCTCTCCCTGTCGTGTGTCCAGGGTAGGGTAATCCTTGCAATGCTACCAACAGGTAGCGCAATACTCCAGAGGGCGGTTAGACCTCACTCGGTCCCCCCGCAAAGGCAACACCCACAATGGCCGGACTCACCCTCACTCCGGCGAGTCAGGCTCCCAAAGGCTATCTGGAGACCTCCCGATGGCCAAGGCAATGGCACTGCGGCCTCGCGTCCTTCTCGGCCCGCCCGCCTTATTCCTTTCTCTGCAGCTGCAGGCTCTCTCTCGCTGGAGAGGAGGGGCCACCCGGTGTGGCTGAATGGAGCCCATGAGGCTCTGGTCTCTCCCGTGTGTGTTCGGACACCGCCCCAACCAGGCTGAGGAAACATGCAGGGCTCTCCTCTTCTGCACGGGAGCCACGCCCAGGATCAGGCTTCCTGGATTAACACCCCGCCCACAACCAGGCAACACGGAGGAATCCCAGCGTCGGGATTCCTACTCGGCAGGATTCCAGGATAAAACTGGCTGCAGGGCACAGCGCTTTTGAGCGCAAAACAATAAAGCACCCCACACGTTTCTGGGCAGTGTGAGCCCACACCTGGGGGCTCAGGCCACAGAGGAGGGGGGGCACTGCCCACGCTGCTAGGCCAAAAGGCGCTCCTCCCCAAATCAGTCCTGTGCAAGCCCACTCCTTTTAGAAAGCGCTCACCAGTGCCATGATCACCCCAGAGCAGGGGGGCAGAGAACAGGGCACAGGCAGGCCAGCACACAGGGCCCCTTGGCAGAGGGCAGTCCCTTCAACCCTCCAGCAGGCGGGGGTTGAGTCCCACAGCAGTTCCTCCTGGCAGAGTGTTCCTCCACGTCCAAGTCAGTTTCAGTTCAGCAGACATGGGGTCACAGTCCAAATATTTATACTGTCCAAAGTCTTTGTTCTGCCCCTTGGCACAGGGCTCTGAGCCAGCCAGTCCAAACCAGTTCTGGGGGGCACTTGTCAAGTGCACAACACTCCCCATTGTTCGTGTAGGCCCTGGCCCCAGACACACCACATTGTGGAGGGTAGGCACAGCCCTATTCAGGTTCAGGTGCTACTCCTCCCACTACCCCAAATGCAGATCAGGCCTATTCAGCCTAGCGCTGACTCACCCAGACTCTTTGGAGCCACTGCACCTCCCCAGCCCCTGTCACTCCAAGGCCAGACAGTCAATACACAACAGTCAAGCACAAAGAAACATAGTACATAGAAATGCCTACTTCTAAAAGTGGCATTTCTAAACTAGTGATAATAAATCTGTGAACACCAGTACGCAGCATTTATCACCACTATTCCAAACATATCAAACTTGATCACACTACTCCTCTCATGTCAGGAATTACCACTGAACACACATATCAAGGAATCCCCAATGCATTCCTACGAGAGGGCACCCTCACAGCAGTGGGAAACCAAATAGGCTGTTTGTCACTACCAGGACATGCCACACAGGTAAGGCACATGTCCTACCTTTTACCTACACCGCACCCTGCCCATAGGGCTAACTAGGGCCTACTTTAGGGGTGACTGATATGTAGTAAAAGGGGAGTCACGGACGTGGCAACCATTTTATGTGCCACGACACAGCGGCAGTAAAATTTGCACGCAGGCCCAGCAGTGGCAGAGGCCTGAGACAGGTTTGAAAGGCTACTTTAGTTGGTGACATGAGCAGCGCTGCAAGCCCACCAGTAGCATTTAATTTACTGGCCCTGGGTATACGAGATACCACTGTACAAGGGACTGACAGGTAAATTAAATATGCCAAACAGGTGTAGTCCAATTATACCAAGTTTACCATAGAGAGCACATGCACTTTAACACTGAACAGCAGTGATAAAGTGGCCAGAGTCCTAAAACCACCAACAACAGGTCAGAAAAAAATACCGGAGGAAGGCAAAAAGTTCTGGGATGACCCTGCAAAAAGTGCCAAGTCCAATATATATATATATATATATATATATATATATATATATATATATATATATATACAAAGCAGATCCCTGCAGTCCTGGCAGGAAAAAACGAGCCACTCCAGTTTCAAGGTTCAAAGGTATTCCAGGTTTATTTACGGCAACAAAAGACGACGCGTTTCGATCTCTAGCGAGATCTTGGTCACATGACCTCTTAGTCAGTTCCACATCTATTTAAAGACATACTAACATGCACGGCACAGCGTGCAGTGAGACATAAAGAAAATACTACAGTGATTTCCAAAGTTGTTTAAAATTAAAAAGTTGGAAACAAAAGGCATTGTTAATTAGCACAAATGCATTTTAATGTAAATATATAAATGAATGTGTATATCTAAATTGTACCTTATACAACAAATCATCAATTAATGATATATAATTCATACCATACCATAGACATCATATTGTGCTGTTGCTGAACATTGAATGATGGGTCTAGTGCCCCTTGAAGTGTCTCAAACATTATTTATTGGGTATGGTACCCTTGTATTGATAAGTTAGCTCGCATAGACCTAATTGTGATGACCGCTATGTTTACGTTAAGGAATTTATATACATATGTGTATGTGTCTAGGGATTGGTGCATAACGTGGCTATTAACAGAGGAAGGTAGGTGAACTGTACATATATTATAGTCAAAAATAGTCTTGCACCTAGGTGTATTTACATAAATTGCTATAACTAAACTATCATGCAAGGATTGTTTAAATTACCCAATTTTTCAGTGCAGTGCAATTGACGATATAGACTATAACATGCCCAGAGGTTCTGTAGAGATAGCAGTTACTGTGAACATACTGGCTCTCTTGTGCTCATAACAATATTTTTTAGTGGCTATCCTCCTCTCGTGTGGTGAATCCGATCTGTTGGAAATAGATAAAACAGAAACCGTTAATGTCACTGGTATAATTGGACCCATAATCATAACATCATAGGTGCAAAACCTAGCTTGGGCATCATAATTTCAAGAACAGACAAACCATCAAGAGTTAATTTATATCCACATGTTCCACTTAATGCAACATGTATTCTCGGTAAACAAAACAGGAAATCAACAGTGCAGGTTAAAACCACCAACAAGTGAAATTAAAATCAGGAAATCTACAGTCTAACTGAATAGGAACTATTCAATTGGTTAACAGGAAGCGTCCCAATATTCATAAATGTACATATAATTCTTCGTCATTATTCATACCTGTAGGGAACATACTGCCGGCTAGGAGAATTAATCTGGACTCTAGTCTGCGTAGTGCTTGGATTCGATTCCCTTCTCTAGGATGTTTGGAAATCGTTGCTAGACCAAAGAACTTGCCTTTGGTCCAATCGCCCTCATGTGCCTCATCAAAGTGTCTAGATGTGCTGTAACTGAAGTCGCGATTAGTTATCGCTCTCCAGTGCTCCAAAATTCTCTTCTTGACCGGAAATGTCGTCGAACCGACATACCATTTCCCACATGGACAGGTGATAGCATAAATTACGAAATCAGTCCCACAAGTTATGGGTTTTGTTATTCTCCATTTCCTTCTCGATCTCTGTAATGTCACTTCACTTACATTCTCACTGTATCTACAGGCTTTACATTTGCTGCATTTATAAAAGCCTCCCCTTTGCTCTAGCCACGTCTTTTTGTTACTCTGTAAGTGGCTATTGACTAAGATATCCTTAAGGGATAGTTTTTTTCTGAAAGTAACTGCTGGTGAGTTACCTAACTTTTTGGAAAGTAGTGGATCTTGTGTCAGGATATGCCATCTTCTCTTCAAGATGTTTCTCAGTTCACCTGCCTGTGTGCTGTATGTGGTTATGAACCGCACTGGGGTTCCTGTGTCATCTGCTTTCTCTCGAATCTTGGGAGGTTGGAATAAGGCTTCATCACGACTGACAGAGTCAGCTTTAGTGATACCCCTGCGTAACATCTTGGTCGTGTATCCTCTGTTTTTGAATCTCTTGATCATGTCTAGTTTGTTTTTTTCATATAAGATTTCTGTGCTACAGTTGCGCCTAGCTCTAAGAAACTCACTGTACGGAATACTCCATCTGAAATTAGGGGGTGACAACTGGCTGAGTGAAGAATAGAATTGCCTGCAGTCTTTTTTCTAAATAGGTCTGTTGTCAATTTGCCATCACTTATAGTTAACCTGATGTCCAGAAAGTCAATACTCTGTTGGCTGTGTAACATAGTAAACTTTAAATTCATGGTGTTACTGTTCAAACATTCAACAAATTCAAGGAGATCGCATTCATTACCCTCCCACACAAAAAAGACATCATCTATAAATCTTAACCATAGTCCAATGTTGTTGGACCAGGGTTCCATTTCCTCACTCCAGAGTATCTGCTTCTCCCACCACCCCACCACAAGATTAGCATAGCTAGGGGCAAAGCAAGTACCCATCGATGTGCCCTGTAGTTGCTTGTACCACTTCCCATCAAACATAAACACATTCTCTGTCAGACATATTTCAATCATCTGCAGGATCATGCGTGTGTGTTCTAAAAATTCAATATTTCTTGCTTTGAGGAAGTGTTGGCATGCTTTGAGGCCGTCTATGTGTCTAATGCTCGTATAGAGACTTTCAACGTCTAAGCAGACCATCCAGTATTTACTTTCCCAATGTAAGTTTTGGATTTTCTGCAGAAAATCTTTCGTATCCCTAAGGTAGGAATTAAGATCTTTAACATATGGGAAAAGAAAATGGTCTACAAATTCAGAGGTGTTCTCTAATAGACTATTTTTGGAAGACACAATTGGACGTCCTGGAGGGTTATCCGCATTTTTATGTACCTTTGGTAAAAGGTAAAAAGTGGGTGTGGTGGGTGTTTTATTCATTAAAAACTGTTTCTCGTCCCAACTCAGAAGTTTGTTATTAAACCATTCTTCTAGGTTTTCATGATATCTGGTCTGTAAGGTGATCAAGTATGTTTTATCTACCCTTTCATAACAAGTAGTATTACTGAGCTGCCTCTGGGCTTCCTGTACGTATTTGTCTCTGTCCATCACCACAATGTTTCCCCCCTTGTCCGATGATTTAATGACAATCTTATCATCTTTCTGTAATCTAGAAACTGCCTCCCATTGCTCTTTAGTGATATTCCTCATTTTAGGGTTGGTGGCTGTGAGTTCGAGTAAGTCATTACTTACTGTTTCATGGAACAGATCAGTGTTGTCCTTTGGTGTTTGGGGTACATACTTTGATGGAGCTCTAAATTTAGTTAGGCTAGAGGCCCCTATGTCTATGCCCAATATATGTAGAGTAGTATCATCATGTGCCTGGTCGAGGGGATTTTGGGTGCTGGCTGTGATTGCAGTTTGTTCTTGTAATTGCTGCAAAATATTCAATGTGGGGATATCTGCTATGGCTAGTGGTGGAAGTACATCACTGTTATCACTGGTTGAGCCCATACTCCTAATATTGACATTATCCCGCATAGCATGCATTTTATACAATTTGACTTTACGTATAAATTGGTATAAATCAATGCATGTTTGAGCATAATCTATGGGAGCATCTGGACAAAAGGATAATCCTAATTTCAGGACCTGTTCTTCTGTTTCAGTTATGTCTCTACAAGAAAGGTTCATTACCGTAAGTTGCTGAGTGTTGTTCTCCATTATTTCTTCTTGTTGTTCTGGCTTCTTGTTCCCACACCAGTGCTGCTGTACTTTTCTTCTCCTACAGCGCCTTTTGTTGCTCTCATGTTGGCGCCTCTTCCTTTTCCCCCGGGTTTTCCCCTGTATGACTGTTCCTGATTTCGTTGTATGAGGCGCAGTTCCTCGGAAAAAGAAGACAATTCCCCTTGATTTGATGCACCACTATCCACAGACTCTTGGTCTCAACTTAGATCCGTGATGGAGCCATCCATGCCTTTGTCTGCTATGCCCAGGGCTCTGTCCTTCGCCATTTCAGCTCTTGTTTTATCGAATTTTCTGGCGAAAGTTAGTATTCGCCCGGTCCGGTAATCCCTCTCATCCCGTTGAAATTTTCTTTCTTTCCTCTCGATCACTCCTTTTTCAAATGTTTTGATCCTTTCATCCACAGCCATCAGTACATTTTTCACCTCAGTCTTATCAGAAGTTTTATCCAGCTCATCCATAAGTGCTTGAATCTGCTGAGTCAGCTCCTTGTGCTCTTCCCATGCGTTCTTGATCAGCATGTGGAGCATATTCTTGGAGCATGTGTTAGTGTTGTCTGTCCAATCTTTGAGCAGCTGTGGATTTGGGCTATTTAATGTGGGTATGATGAAAATCCTTAATCCTCTCGGAATTCTATTCACTTCAATATAGTTTTGCAGAGAAGTGGCTTCCCACCATCTGCTCGTTTCTCTTTTGCGTAATCTTTCCAATTGGTTACCCTTTTGTTTGATCGTCAACATGGCTGGCAGGGCTGTTTGTTGGTTATCGGCGTTCCCCACTGTTTCAGAACTCCGCTTGAAGATTAAATTCGCGGACGCTTCCCGTCCTTTTAACCATTCTGCTGCCATGGTAAAAAAAACCTTTTGATTTATAAAGTCATTAACCTTTAGAAACTGCGCTGTTGTAAATAATTTACTAGCGAACTCTGGCGTGTCCAGGAATCCGCTCGTGTAGAGTTCTGTAACTCGAGCGGTTAAGTAAACTGAGAGTAAGAGTAGAACCGAAAAAGTTTTGCTGGTGCTTACGTTTGTTGTTCTCTCTCCCAGTACTGGCGTGCTGGTGTGTGAAGCATCCGCTCCTTACGGGACACAGCCGGCGGGCGTGTTCATTGGGTTTCCAAACGACTGGCTGGCGGAAAAAACACTGCCCTTCCTTCCGAGTTGGGGCTCGTTAGCGGACGCCACCGCTGACATATACAAAGCAGATCCCTGCAGTCCTGGCAGGAAAAAACGAGCCACTCCAGTTTCAAGGTTCAAAGGTATTCCAGGTTTATTTACGGCAACAAAAGACGACGCGTTTCGATCTCTAGCGAGATCTTGGTCACATGACCTCTTAGTCAGTTCCACATCTATTTAAAGACATACTAACATGCACGGCACAGCGTGCAGTGAGACATAAAGAAAATACTACAGTGATTTCCAAAGTTGTTTAAAATTAAAAAGTTGGAAACAAAAGGCATTGTTAATTAGCACAAATGCATTTTAATGTAAATATATAAATTAAAGTGTATATCTAAATTGTACCTTATACAACAAATCATCAATTAATGATATATAATTCATACCATACCATAGACATCATATTGTGCTGTTGCTGAACATTGAATGATGGGTCTAGTGCCCCTTGAAGTGTCTCAAACATTATTTATTGGGTATGGTACCCTTGTATTGATAAGTAGCTCGCATAGACCTAATTGTGATGACCGCTATGTTTGCGGAATTTATATACATATGTGTATGTGTCTAGGGATTGGTGCATAACGTGGCTATTAACAGAGGGAGGTAGGTGAACTGTACATATATTATAGTCAAAAATAGTCTTGCACCTAGGTGTATTCACATAAATTGCTATAACTAAACTATCATGCAAGGATTGTTTAAATTACCCAATTTTTTAGTGCAGTGCAATTGACGATATAGACTATAACATGCCCAGGGGTTCTGTAGAGATAGCAGTTACTGTGAACATACTGGCTCTCTTGTGCTCATAACAATATTTTTTAGTGGCTATCCTCCTCTCGTGTGGTGAATCCGATCTGTTGGAAATAGATAAAACAGAAACCGTTAATGTCACTGGTATAATTGGACCCATAATCATAACATCATAGTTGCAAAACCTAGCTTGGGCATCATAATTTCAAGAACAGACAAACCATCAAGAGTTAATTTATATCCACATGTTCCACTTAATGCAACATGTATTCTCGGTAAACAAAACAGGAAATCAACAGTGCAGGTTAAAACCACCAACAAGTGAAATTAAAATCAGGAAATCTACAGTCTAACTGAATAGGAACTATTCAATTGGTTAACAGGAAGCGTCCCAATATTCATAAATGTACATATAATTCTTCGTCATTATTCATACCTGTAGGGAACATACTGCCGGCTAGGAGAATTAATCTGGACTCTAGTCTGCGTAGTGCTTGGATTCGATTCCCTTCTCTAGGATGTTTGGAAATCGTTGCTAGACCAAAGAACTTGCCTTTGGTCCAATCGCCCTCATGTGCCTCATCAAAGTGTCTAGATGTGCTGTAACTGAAGTCGCGATTAGTTATCGCTCTCCAGTGCTCCAAAATTCTCTTCTTGACCGGAAATGTCGTCGAACCGACATACCATTTCCCACATGGACAGGTGATAGCATAAATTACGAAATCAGTCCCACAAGTTATGGGTTTTGTTATTCTCCATTTCCTTCTCGATCTCTGTAATGTCACTTCACTTACATTCTCACTGTATCTACAGGCTTTACATTTGCTGCATTTATAGAAGCCTCCCCTTTGCTCTAGCCACGTTTTTTTGTTACTCTGTAAGTGGCTATTGACTAAGATATCCTTAAGGGATAGGTTTTTTCTGAAAGTAACTGCTGGTGAGTTACCTAACTTTTTGGAAAGTAGTGGATCTTGTGTCAGGATATGCCATCTTCTCTTCAAGATGTTTCTCAGTTCACCTGCCTGTGTGCTGTATGTGGTTATGAACCGCACTGGGGTTCCTGTGTCATCTGCTTTCTCTCGAATCTTGGGAGGTTGGAATAAGGCTTCATCACGACTGACAGAGTCAGCTTTAGTGATACCCCTGCGTAACATCTTGGTCGTGTATCCTCTGTTTTTGAATCTCTTGATCATGTCTAGTTTGTTTTTTTCATATAAGATTTCTGTGCTACAGTTGCGCCTAGCTCTAAGAAACTCACTGTACGGAATACTCCATCTGAAATTAGGGGGTGACAACTGGCTGAGTGAAGAATAGAATTGCCTGCAGTCTTTTTTCTAAATAGGTCTGTTGTCAATTTGCCATCACTTATAGTTAACCTGATGTCCAGAAAGTCAATACTCTGTTGGCTGTGTAACATAGTAAACTTTAAATTCATGGTGTTACTGTTCAAACATTCAACAAATTCAAGGAGATCGCATTCATTACCCTCCCACACAAAAAAGACATCATCTATAAATCTTAACCATAGTCCAATGTTGTTGGACCAGGGTTCCATTTCCTCACTCCAGAGTATCTGCTTCTCCCACCACCCCACCACAAGATTAGCATAGCTAGGGGCAAAGCAAGTACCCATCGATGTGCCCTGTAGTTGCTTGTACCACTTCCCATCAAACATAAACACATTCTCTGTCAGACATATTTCAATCATCTGCAGGATCATGCGTGTGTGTTCTAAAAATTCAATATTTCTTGCTTTGAGGAAGTGTTGGCATGCTTTGAGGCCGTCTATGTGTCTAATGCTCGTATAGAGACTTTCAACGTCTAAGCAGACCATCCAGTATTTACTTTCCCAATGTAAGTTTTGGATTTTCTGCAGAAAATCTTTCGTATCCCTAAGGTAGGAATTAAGATCTTTAACATATGGGAAAAGAAAATGGTCTACAAATTCAGAGGTGTTCTCTAATAGACTATTTTTGGAAGACACAATTGGACGTCCTGGAGGGTTATCCGCATTTTTATGTACCTTTGGTAAAAGGTAAAAAGTGGGTGTGGTGGGTGTTTTATTCATTAAAAACTGTTTCTCGTCCCAACTCAGAAGTTTGTTATTAAACCATTCTTCTAGGTTTTCATGATATCTAGTCTGTAAGGTGATCAAGTATGTTTTATCTACCCTTTCATAACAAGTAGTATTACTGAGCTGCCTCTGGGCTTCCTGTACGTATTTGTCTCTGTCCATCACCACAATGTTTCCCCCTTGTCCGATGACAAGGGGGGGCTGATCAAAATCGGACTATGCATTTGAGGCTCTATTGAGAGCGTGGACTTTAAAGTTGGGTGAGGCAGAATCCATGCAGGATATTATTTTAGCGCAAGACTACAAGTCCCAGAAAGCTTCTACTAAAGCCCATTGGAGGGCGTGACATGCTAATTAAGAGACTGTTTTCGCACGCATCTGCCCATTCACACGCCGGCCCCGTGAGCAAGGAGCAGGAGCTCCGAAATGCGTTGGGGGAAAGGCAACGAAATGTCAAGTGGTATGCCGGTTTGCCGAAAATAAAGAATTCTGCGGTGGCTGGATTCGCCTGCTGTTGTGTGCGTCTTCATTTGTGGGCACAACTTGTATGATATATATATAATCGTTTATTACAAAGAATTCTTATATATATATATATATATATATATATATATATATAAAATATACATTTATATTTACACACACACACACACATATATATATATTCACGGAAAAAAACAAAGGATTTACACATATATAGGATTTATATATATATATCCACTGAAAAAAACAAAGTTTACAGGGACGTTATAGTTAGGCTCAGAGAAATTCAGCAGTTATAGTTTGCTGAACTGAGTATAACTTGCTTCCCCACAATGCACTGCTTAGGACCTCACATATTACATCACTCATGATATGGTCAGTGACATCACTCAGGCATCTCAAATGACATCACTGATGAGTGAGTGTAAGTGTTTGTAAGTGTATGGATGTGTGAGTGGCTAATCGAGTCGCTGTATGGGTTAGTAGGTGACTGTCTTTAGCTGTATGAAAAGTGTCTGACTGACTACATTGGATGAGAAAGTGGCTGTGTGAGTGCTTGTATAGGTGAGTGACTGGTTTTGTTACTTACAGTATTGGTGACTGAGTGGGTGTATGAGTGGTTGTATGCATAAGTGAGTGGCTGTGTCAATGACTCAATGGCAGAATTTGTGGATGTATAGCTGTATCGGTGAGTGAGTGGCTGTGTTATGGACTGTATGGGTGAGTGAGTGGGTGTGGGAGTGGCTGTACATGTGAGTGAGTATCTCTGTCTGAGACTGTATGAGTGAGTAAGTTGGTGTGTGACAGTCTGTATGTGTAAGTGAGTGCCTGCCTATGTGACTGTATGGGTGAATGAGTGAGTGTGTGTCTGATTGTATGGGTGTGTGAGTGGTTCTGTGAGTGGCTGTTTGGGTGTGTAAGTGGGTGTGTCAGTAACTGTATCTGTCAGTGAGTGCCTGTCTCAGTGAGTGTGTGGCTATTTTAGTGGGTTTCTCATTGCCTGTGTGGGTGAATTAGTGCCTTAATGACTGACTATATGGCTGAGTGAGTGGCTGTGTGAGTAGGGGTATCACTAACTTAATGTCTGTCTTAGAGAGTGTTCAGAGAAGTGACTGGGTGGGCTAGTGACTGCCTGGATGTGTGAGTGGTTGTGTCAGTAACTGTAGAGGTAAGTGAGTGGGTGTGTTAGTAGCCATACAGGTGTGTGAAGGGGTGTGTCAGTGAGTATATGAGTGAGTGAACACGTGTGTGTGTGGTCGTATGGGTTTTTGAATGGGTATATTAGTGTGTGTCTGTATGGATGTGTGACAGGGTGTTTCAAAGATAGTTTTGAGAATTTCAGTGGGTATGGAAATGCTTGTCTGGATGATGTAATCAGGGATGTCATCAGTGATGTCATTTGAGATGTCATCAGTGATGTCACTGACTTTGTCATATGTTATGCAATATGGAAGGTCATAAGCAGTACATTGCAGGGGCGCAAGTCATAGTTAGCTCAGCTAACTATAACTGCTGAAATTCTCTGGTTTGGTACGAGTGAAATCTGAGCATAACTATAACATCCCTGTAACCTTTGGTTTTTCCATTGAATTTCTAAGGTTTTATAAATTCTATTTCTTAACTATAACGTCCCAGTAATCTTTGTTTTTTCAGTGAATTTCTATGTTTTTTTAACTAGTACTCGCATTTGCAGAGTAGTGGAGAAAGGAGACGGGGCATCTGACCAGCTCACAGCAATCCCATTGTGTGGGACTAATTGGAGATAACAGGAGGAGTTCCTGGCATCCAAGAGGACTTCATCCCCCAAGTAGTAGTGCACCATGAGGCGCATTTGCAGAGTGGAGGAGAAAGGGAACGGGGCCTCTGACCAGCTCTCAGCAATCCCTCTGCTTGGGACTTACTGGAAGCAACAGGAGGGGTTCTTGGACCCACATGACCCTCAGCATCCAAGGAGACTTCATCCCCCAACCAGTAGTGCACCAGGAGGTGCGCTTGCACAGTGGTGGAGATAGGAGGCATGGCTTCCAAAGAACTCTCATCAATCCCGCTGTGTAGGACTTACTGGATATAACAGGAGGGGTTCCTAGCCCCTAAGGACCCTCAGCATCCAAGGGGACTTCATTCTCCAACCAGTAGTGCGCCCGGAGGTGTGTTTTCAGAGTGGTGGAGAAAGGGGGCAGGGCCTCTGATAACCTCTCAGCAATCCCACTATGTGGGACTTACTTGAGGTAACAGGAGGGGCAGTTGGCCCCCAAGGAACCTCAGGAGCCAAAATGACTTCATCCCCAAACTAGTAGGTCATTAGGAGGTGCATTTACAGAGTTGTGAAAAAAGAGGGCAGGGCGTCATGGAGGCCTCCCATGGGCCGGCTGTTTTAAAAAAATGTAACTTTTTTAGGGAGGGAGGCCACATGGTCCCCCTACCTGTGCCGATTTCGACCCCGCTGACCGCATCCGCTGGGGCCCAGCCTTTTTATTGTATTTTTTAGGTAGGGGAAGGGGCCATGCAGCCTTCCTCCACAGGCCTATTTCGGCCCCTGGGCCCCCATCCCTGGTGGCCCGACCTATTTGTAATAAGAAAGGGAGGCCACGTGGCCCGGACTTTTATTTAAAATATATACTATTGGGGAGGGGGCTATGCGGCCCCCCTCCCCAGGCCAACTTTGGCCACGGGGACCTCCTCCCCCTGGGCCTGGCCATTCTGGGTACCAAGATCCCATCTAGTGCACCCAGTGACTTTCGCTGGGGACTACAAGGGGAGCCTGAGTGCCCCTGTGATACCTGCTGGATCCCCGCCTCCTGCAGGAGCTAGGATTGCTTTCACACAAAAGGAGATACTGGAAAGGCAGCTCCCTGTGTGTGTAAGCAATACTGCTCCGCTTTCAACAAGCGAGAGCATTTTTAATGCTCTCGCTTGCTGGAAGTGGAGCATTTGCTGTGACTTGGCGGGAGCGATAAATCTCCAGCCAAGCCACAGCAAACAGCTATGTCCCTAGGGTGGGCACACTGAGACATAGCAGAAGCCAGCCCTGGGGGGTGGTGACCCCCGGGGCCATGTATGGATCCTTTCTTGGATTTTACCCCAGGGAGGTGGTTGTCCCAAGGACATGGGTGAGCCAGGGAGGTGGCGGTCCACAGGGCTGTAGGGATGTTCCACGTGGCCCCCGCTCATTCAGTTTAGGAAATGCACCGGGAGTTGACGGTGTCTGGGGCTGCGGGGGTCCTTGTGGCTCCCTAGCATTCAATGGTATAAAGCTCCAGGGAGGTGGTGGTCCCTGAGGCTGACGGGGGTCTGAGTGGTCCCCTGCACTCAATGTAAAGAAAGCCCCAGGGAGTTGGCAGTCCCTGGGGCTGCAGAGTGGTCCGTGTGACCCCCCCCACATTCAATTTCACAAAGCCTCGGGGAGGTGACGGACCCTGGGGCTGTGGGTTGGTTGTGCACCTCCACATTGTTACCATTGTTTGCCCTGGGGAGGTGGCGGTCCCTGGACCTGCAGGGGGCAGTGCAGGGTCACCCTGTATTAATTTACCATTCTTTTCCCCAGAGAGGTCACAGTCCCTGGGATTGTGGGGGATCTGCAGGCCCATCCACATTATTTATTAAACAGTTGGGGCTGCCACGTCGGCACCCTCTGCATAATTAAAAAGCAGTGACCCCGGGATTTGGACTACCCTGGGGGCTTTCTTGAAAAGATGCGCGGGAGCCCATGATTCTTTTTTCAATCTTACCATGAATCCGTGGATCCACTAGTGAATTTGTGGCAAAATTGACCCTCACAAATGTTTTTAACCCCCAGTGGGGTCCCTGTTGGACTCCTTCACCAATCCTAGGGATCAGGGTTTTCCTACCTTGCCCCCCTTTTTTTATTTTTTACATTTTTTGTTGTACTTAACTCAAGCCGAGTCCCAAGATGGCTGCCAACACTTCCTGGTTGAAGTGTTGGCAGCCAATCAAAGTTGAACACGGGGACTGCTGGACACAGGGGTAATACCCATCCCTGTCTATACAAATTTGTTTTCCAGTTAATATTTCCCAAACTACAGAATGGAATTACACCAAATCAATAAAAGCATGATCGGTGTACCAAGATCTATCTTCCGGCCAAATTTGGTGTAATTTCGCCCAGTAGTTCAGGCTGCAGTCTTGCTTAAAGGTCCTATGGTGAATTAACATAGGGAACATGTGTTTAGGGACTCCCCTTTTTCTTGGCCCCTGCTACACGAAACACCCCAAAACTTTCCAGACACCATCTGAAGTAATGGGCAAATTTGTTTGGAAAATTACATGAAGATTCATCAACTGGCCTCAAAGATATATGCAACTGAAAATCACCTTTTTGATAGAAACTCCATCCTAACTATAACTACCTACTGGCGATATCTGAGCCTTACTATAACATCCCTGTAACCCCTATGTATTTATAAATATTCATTGAAAAAAAGAAAAGTTACAGGGATGTTATAGTTAGGCTCAGATTTCACTTGTGCAAAACCAGTGAAAATCAGAAGTTATAGTTACCTGAGCTAACTGTAACTTACGCCCCCGCAATGCACTGCTGATGACCTCACATATTACATCACTCATGACATGGTCAGTGACATCACTGAAAACATCTCAAATGACATCACTGATGACATCATCAAGTGAGCGTAAGGGTTTTTAAGGGCTTATGGGTGTTAAACATAAATATTAACCTACTACTAAAGTTAAATTAGTATACTACGTGCACTACTACTGAGGTATTCTACTTCTAACATATATTATGTGAGTGGCTGTGTGACTGGTTATATCCTTGTGTGTATGGGTGTGTGAGTGGCTTTATGGGTGTATATGGGGGTGTGTGAGTAGCTGTGTGGGTGAGTGAGATGCTCTGTGAGTAGATTCCATCATCTTGATGAATACTGTCACCTATTTCTTGAGCTCAAGGCCAACGATGATTAACATCAAAGTTTGTAGGTAGATGACGGACATCTAGAGGGTGTATGTCACTGGGGATAAAGGATCAACCAGTCTCTACTGGTTTTATGTTGTCTTTGTTTCAGATGTACACTGAGGAAAACCAATTGTTTCCTTCTCTGTACCGAGTCAGCTGTTTCTTTATCAGCACCTGATCTACTAACCAAGGTGCTCAAGGATACGTCCACCTGGGGGATTTCACTTTACCCTGTATGTTTTTCTTGCTTTTGGGGAAGGGTGTTGTTTTAGTAAGACTGCCCATACTTGTAACAATTGTCTTTACATGAACTTGATTTTCAAATGCGGTGTTGCTGGCTATAATGCTGGTTTTATGAGAATTAGTAGTTTTGTTTTGGGGTGGGAGGGGCAGGCAGTGAGTTACTGCCTCAGGCTGGGCTTGCACAAAGCTCCGCCCCCTCCACAGTTTTGCAGTATGCTTTATCTGTTTTTGTGTCTTATTTTTTAAATCAAGTACCGTTATGCAAGTCTGCTGCTGTTACTTACCTATGTTTGGCATTGCTATGATTGTCATCCTGCTTGCCACATCTACTGTATTGTGTTAGCACAATTTTCAGAACCACTTTTTTCACTATAGGGACCAGCATTTCATGCTTACATGAAGCAACGGTAAAAACGGCAGTCCACAAATCACCATCAGATACCCTAGTAGTCACATGGTTCGATGCCATATATTTCTACAATTAGCCAACAAATAATAAATTTGGACATAACAGAAGTACATCCCAAAGAACATTTCAAGATCATAGCGCCCGGACAAATGATACGCCTCTAAAACATGATGCCTGCAAAAGGGGCATATTTAAAAATATATATTTATATAAAAATGCGAACATACTGACTCACTCGTTTCTGTCTTTTAGAGCTTCTGCGCACCTTTGCATCTTTTTGGTTGTCTGCTGCTTTATCAGCATTTTTCCAACCCGAGCTCAAAAGTCACGCCACTCAATCAATTACATTTCAGTTGTTAACAAAAGCTGTTACTTCAGGCACCCGTTATCACACGAAATCTGAATGCTTTCCCATTTCCTTTCTGCTTTTATGATTGAATACAATCCTCTTCTGTGCATCTCAATGACTAATATTTCATACGGTTTGTTGGTGATCAATATCCTTGTAAAAGTGTCATACTAAAGCAAATAAAAACGCAAAGCATGACGGGAGGAGCAGAATGTACATATGAAGGTGGTCAGTATTATCTCAGGAGGTTGCATTAAGGCTACTTCTGTTTGCTTCTTGTTTCGAACCCTGGAGGTGCGGCAAATAGAATCTTGTTAGCCAAGTTCGGTGACGGAAAAAAGCCTGTAGCAAATCACCCCATGCCTTTTAACAAAAGCTGCAGACTAAATGGGGAATACACTGTAGAATTAAGGATTAGAGGGATAAGACGCAGCCAGCCGAGAAATGTTCTAACATAAAATGTGTGACCTCAGTTTATGCCTTGGCAAAAAAATGATGCGTCTTGGAGGGCTAGAACTATCGCTTCATTTTCTTGGAGAGCACCCAACGGGTCCTTTGTGAACCTTACACAAAGCCATGTTGTTTTCAAAGCCTACATCTTTATTCAATGCATTGTTGGGAGTATGTACTCCCCAGATGGCACTGCTGTATTCCATGAGCATTATCCCATAAAAGCAAGGCGCGGCTTGTTGACATGTTATGTATACTAATTTCTTAAAATACATGGTCATGGTATGTGTGTGCCCGTTGTGATTATTGATCTATGCTGTCAGTGCAATTTCTCATTTTTGTGTTGTTTCCATCTGATTTGAATGTTTACTATGCATATGATAACGTGCTTTGTACTTTCTTTTGACTTTACATGCATTTTTGCGGTATAAAGGGTTTACCGGAAAACAATAAAGAATTTGAACGTGAACTTATCTTTATCAAATTTTAAGTGATCTGTACGCAATTTTCTAACATTTCTTAGTTTACGTATATTGTCCTATTACAAAATTATCATGTATTCTTGCTCAAAAAAGGACAGCATGGATAAAAACAACCTTGCTATTAATGTAGCCAGGATACCAGTGACAGACGCAATTAAAGTGAACAAAAGTGTTCAAAAGTTGAGAGTAAGACCTCAGAGAATCTAAGAATATGGATAGGGCTACTATAAATGTGGATAAGTTAACCATGTCATCTGGGCAGCACATGACAAGCCAAGACATATCATCAAGGGGCATAAAAAAAACTATAAAAAGACCAAAAGGTAAGAGACTTCTCTGCCAATGCTCCCAGAATCTGGAACAACCTACTTAATGGCTTCAGAAACACTCCAAACGTCATTTCTTTTTGATCAATCTACCACCAGCAACATTTAGATCAATCACATGTGAATATAAATGTACTGATAAGCACATTTTATTGCTTAAACAACAAAGTACCTAGAGTTATACTTCCAAAGGGAACCAACATTGGTAGTGTCATGACTTAATGGCCAATATTCTATGGTCATATTCCTTAAAGGACAAAGGCCCTCACCAATCCAGGGGTGGCATGCTTCTTCATAGGGCCGCTCCTCACATTGGTAATTGATTTGTACAGAAGCAGGTAAAGAGACCAAAGTGTTCACAATTTGAGAGTAAGACCTCAAAGAAGCAAAGAAAATGGATAGGGCCACTATACATGTGGAGAAGTTAACCACATCACCTGGGCAACACATGAGATTAAAAAAAATATATTAAAAAGATCCTGGGAAACTGTAGAGCTCTTCAGATTGAAATAGAGCCACAGTGTCATTTTTGAGATCTAGAATTGCTGTGGCTAGTGTGGAGAGGGAAGGAGTAAAGTTAAACAAATATCACACTTAATAATCAACTATGACAAATTATTATTGATTGGCAATTTTAATTATTGGGCTAATGATGTGACGGGTGGCCCATGCTCATCAGAACTGACCGATTTACTTAACGGGCTGAACTGTGTCCAACATGTGACATCCCCATCACATATAAAAGGACACACCCTCGATCAAATATGGACCTCCAACCTTACAATGTCCACGCTGACAGTGTCCCCATGCACATGGTCCAATCACTTCTTAATAAAGTTTTCTATTAATAATCTGACAATATCCAAACCCTCAGCCAAGGAGGGGCTAATTGCAAGGAAATGGAACCACATCAATATCAATGCCTTCTGTAACTCGTTGGCAACTACAGTACCCACCAATCAGCCTTCTGTTTGACCTGAGTGAAGAAAATATTACATCATGGCGAATAGCAGCTAGCAATAGACATGCCCCCTTTACGAAAATTAAAACAGCCAGGCGTCATGATGCCCAGAGATGGGTTTCAGAAGACCTAAAACTTCAAAAATTAGCCCTGCACCGAACAGAACGGATCTGGAGACAGAACTACTCCTCTGATAAAAAGACATTCATCAAGCCCAACTTAAAGAATACAAAAACGCTATTTTGCAAACTAAAGCTTCTTGCTTCTCTACTAAGATCTTGACTTCCACTAACAAATCGGAAGAAGTATTTGCAATTGCCACTGAGCTATCCAATCCAGACAGAGTTACAATAAAACTAGCCCCCTCCCAGTCACTCTGTAACTCTTTGAATACCTTTTTTATTGATAAAATCACCACTATTAAAGCCAGCATCCCCATTAACCTTTCTTGTGATGCTTCACCAATGGCCTTTAGAAACCCTCACTCTCTGTATCAATTCCCTGTAATCAGCAGAGAAGTTTTTCTCTACCTGCTGATCAGAGTCAAGTCTGGATCTCCTGCTGACAGCTGTCCCCCTCGTATTTTGAGAGAAGCTTTTACTGTAAATCCTGACCCTGCCCTCTCTCTTCTGAATGACTCATTAATACAGGGTTGCATACCCAGAGCCTTTAAAGAAGCAGTAATAGTTACCCTTATCAAAAAAACTAGTGCAGATCCCCTGATTCCTCTGAATTATCGCCCCATTTCTCTGCTCCCCTTTCTGGCCAAGGTGTTGGAGAATCATGTGGCAAATAGCCTCTGCTCTTTCATTGAGCAGTCCCATTTCCTTGATTCTCACCAAGCAGGCTTCCGCCCCTCCCATTCAACTGAGGCAGTAATCCTGATCGTTTCAGAAGAAAGGAAAGAAGCATACACGGGTACCACTCAAGCCTTGGTGCTCCTTGATTTATTTATCCGCTGCTTTTCACACGGTCGACCACGGAATTTTAGTGGACCGTGTCAGGGACGCAGGAATTCAGGGACCAGCTCTCCGCTGGATCACATCATTTTTGAGGGCCGTTCCCAGTCAGTTCGCCTCTCCCATTTTACAGCGCCTAACGTCAAATTAACCTGCCGGGTGCCACAGGGATCTTCATTATCCCCGCACTTGTTTAATTTGTACCTGCTCCCTCTGATTCTGTCACTAGGAGAAAGAAACATGAGCACGTTTAATTATGCAGATGACATACAATTGATTTTTACCATTGACAACCCCTCTGACTCTATCCTGAACTTCCAGACGACTATGTTACATATACGCTACTGGATGAATAGTAATCATCTAAAGCTGAATCCTGACAAAACGGAATTGATCTTGATAGATGGTTTCCGCAAACCTTGGAATTCTAATTTCTGGCCAGCCGAGCTGGGTACTCCTCTGGTACCATCTTCTTCAGCTAAGAGTCTTGGTGTTAAAATCAACTGTGACCTCTCCCTGAAGTCCCAGATTGGTACGGTAGTCTCCAACTGTTTCTTCCAGCTTCGGAAGATCAGGGAAATCAGCAGATTCCTTACAATGGAAGCTCTTATTCAGGTTGTTCTATCTCTGGTCATCTCTCACATCGATTATGCCAACTCACTTTATTTCAGTCTCCCGGTGAACTTAACTAAAAGATTGCAGCTAGTGCAAAATCAGGCAGCAAGACTGATTTATCATCAACCAAGATGGCAACACGCCTCTCCCCTAATGAGGAAGCTACACTGGCTTCCTGTAATACAACGTTGTGCATTCAAAATCGGATGTTTCATCTTCAAATCTCTGCATGACACTTGTCCGAAATTCGTTTCCAACCTTATTCAGAGATATAGACCTATCCGCAACTTGCGCTCAACCCATCTTAACCTCCTGGCTACACCCACCTACAAACTGAAGAGACTAGGCAGGTGTAGATTGGCGGCTTTAGCCCCTCACTTTTGGAACGCCCTTCCTCTGAACATTAGATGTTGTACAAACTACCCTGTATTCAGGAGACTCCTAAAAACCTGGTTGTTTTCCCAGGCATATGAATAACCAACTAGGCAGCAGGCTATATTTAGTGCCAAGAAACCGACTGGTGTATGTGCACGCTACAAATATTTTTAACATAACATAAACTACCTACTGGTGGACTAACAACTTTTATTAGTAGCATGTGTGTTGGATTAAAAACAAGTGAGAAGGGGGCTAATTCTTCCATTCACATAAGGTCGACATGTTTCAGCCCTTCAGTATGCCCTTGATAGATACCTTGGGCTTTTGTCAGAACCAGACCTCTGAGATTATCATTAATGATGTAATTAGAAATGTATTGAAGTGCTGCTACAAAGCCTGTGTATTTATCAGAGGAATACAGTTCCCTTCTAAAGTGGACCTGGTGAAAAGATAGCACAGGAACAGTATAGAGACAGGAACAACTTATGTGTGTCTGGCAATTGCATGAAAAAATCAAACCCGATCATGTGTCGCTGTAAAGGATTGCACATGTGTAAAGTGAAAGTGACCACGCAACACGCAAGAAACACCAAAAAACTGTATCCAATAATGCTTTTGATGAAGTATGTTGTCCTCATTCTTGCCTTTGAGTGGTTGCATCAATGCCTCTTCAAATGCATGCCAGAGGGCCAGGGGTACCCACTGGAAGATAGTAACTTCATGCATACAATGCATGTCAACATAAAATGCATGTAAGGTACATCAGCATGAAGGTGTAGCATCAGAAACTATCTGGAAACCACATAATATGTTGAAGTAGACCCACACAAATAAACATCCAGCCCCTATGTTGCCGCTTGTTAATTGTGTATTTATGGT
Source organism: Calotriton arnoldi (assembly GCA_963921515.1). NCBI lineage: Eukaryota > Metazoa > Chordata > Amphibia > Caudata > Salamandridae > Calotriton > Calotriton arnoldi. The sequence continues at coordinate 3,802,447 of CAWUFW010000659.1, forward strand.
ATGCTAAGATACCTGGTTTATAACATGTCAATTATAGTTTCATGAGAAGAAAAGACTCTGTTAACAGTGTTTACATCTTAAAAGTCTCTGTTAATAGTGTTACATCCTATAAATGCCATATAATAACAAGAACAACCAATAAATGGTAGGTCACCTTGTACAATAATGACATGTTACCAAAGTCAAAATAGAAGTAACTGAGACAAAATGGCAGCCAAGCTGCCATGGAAATTCCTTGTTCAGCCCGTTCGCCGCTTCTTGCTGACCACTGTAGTGTGAGGAAGGGCATTTTGAAGCCCCCAATCAGCTACTAGTGATGCTCTACATAGAGGGCAAAGGATCATGGGAAATGTAGGCTTATAAGCACTCATCCTCCCCGAGATTATGTTACAGAGACAAGTGTGCAGTTTACAGAGTTACAGTCATATGTCCTGCTGTGCCCAGAAGAAGATACATATTGGAAAATGTAGACACGTGTATGTCTGTCTTTGACTCCGCCTGAGTCCATGGCAACATCAAACAGTATGCGTTCATGATTCCAAGTGATTTCCCATATATCTCTATGTAAGGGATATCCATAAGAGACCTCAGGGAATGCCTGTCCATAATTACCCGAACATCGTGGATGAAGAGTATATATTTTCAAACATCCTGGTTTATCGAAACATTATGAAACACTCTGATGAATAAGAGCATTGTGTTGGCAGAGGAACAAGCGAATGCCATGATATGCAAAGGTGCATTAGTATGAATGCGATATGGAATGATAGATTCCAGTTCCTCCAAATAAAAGAGGATGATGATAACAATGAACAAGTGTAGTAAAAATCAAGAGCATATGCTGGTTTCTGATAACATGGAACTAGCAGGTGTCAAAATTTAATTGGAATAGCACCATCCATGAGATGTCATCATTGGGCCAGTGTATGTAGATTTAAAGTCCATAAATCTACCGCTCTTCCTTCCTAAAAAGAACTTGTGAGAAACGTGTCTGGTTATTCTGTATAGCTGTTTATTTCGAAGACTATGCTTTTGAGATTATCCTCATGATGCCCCAAATTGATGAAATGTGCAATAGATCATTCACATATAATCTTACTGCAATGTTCTTAAATGGGTATACTGATTTTTCAAATATATGATGCCAGTGCTATTAGAATTGTCAAAAGAATTCTGTTTCCATGGTGTGTGGAGGCCAAGGCCATGACTGTCAGTATTCTCATTGAATGGCACAAAACATCAGATGCCACAGTGTCCTGTAACCCTCTGAAGATCATATAAAGGAGTCTTTATGAGATTCATACTTAATATAGTGTTTTTGGGTCTGGCATGTACAAGGAGATCTCGGAAATTGTGACTGCTCTTAAAGGCAAACAATGGTTTAGCAAGTATCATGATATCCATGTTTAATTTGTACCAATTTCTGTTGATTAGATGTTTAATGTCAGAAAATCCACTGTATGAGCTAACACACACTAAACATGTTTCTAAATATGTTTCTCATATTTATCAAGGAGGGCAGAGGGTGATTATGCTGATTTTTGGCCTTTTCTACTACCTTTAAAGGGTAGGCTTGATGTAGCTGTTGATTAGATAGGGTTTGTGTTTGTCATCACAAGATCGGAACTCAGAGCAGGAGTTGGAGTTGTGTTAGTTCAACTGGATGATAAAGGTAGAGAGAATCCAGTAGTCTTTATTAGTAGTAGATTACTACCCAGAAAATAGAACTGGGTGGCTATTGAGAAGGAGTGCTAGGCCATAGTGTGGGCTTTGCGTAAGTTCCAGCCTTACTTATTTGGCACTAAGTTTGTAATGCAAACAGATCATAAGCCACTGAAATGGTTGATGGCTATGAAGGGAGGGAATCCCAAGCTGTTGAGACGGTCTTTTTCTTTGCGAGGGTTAGACTTTGCAGTGAAGCACAGAGCCAGAATGAGCCACGGGCATGCTTACTGACTTTCTGGCCGGTTTCCCAGTCTGACCGCCCATCCTCTCCAGTTTAGGACTTGGTTCAGGGTGTTCTGGTCTGGATGGGGCATCTGGTGGGAGGTAACAGTCCTCTGCATGGTAAGAGAAGTGCGCCCCTACCCTGAGTGCTTAATTGTACTGTTGTCTGGATCCCTAATACTGATTTTTGTTGTCATAGACATACACGGATCATACGTGTGCCATTACATAGGCCTGCCTCAAGGATTGCGATATTGTTGAACCATCAGGGGCACCCAAAGTGCTACCTTCATTGTGGAGGAAGGCTTCCGCCTTCATCAAGAGGTAAGCAGCACAATGGCGGTGGTGGCAGCATACAGTGTAGTGATCAGTAAAAGTGAACATGTCATTTTTAAGCTCCGTCACTGGATTGAGGCCTGCAAAAGATCAGCTGCTCTGTGCTGAACTCACCCTTGGCCTACATCAGTTGGATGAAGAGTGAATGAATTAGTAATTTGTAAAGGGCAAACGAATTCCAGAAGGCATCAAGGCGCTAATGCAGTTAGTCTACTACAGAAAGAGAAAACTACAAGGTCCTACCTAGCCTTGCAGGATACATTATAGATCAAAGAGCCAGGTTTTCAAAGCCTTATGAAAAGGGGCATAGGCTTGCAAACTGGAGGTGGAGTGAGAAAGAGAGCTCCAAAGCTTAGATGCAGCCACTGAGAAGGCTCTCCCTCCCCACCTTGCTTTTCGAACCTTATGAGTAACCAAAAGATTTTTCCCCACTATTCTCAGATGTCTAGATGGAATGTACCATTGGAACAAATTCTTAATAACATCAGGGCCAGCATTGTGTAATGACTTGTGAACAATGCACAAGTGCTTGAAAATAATTCACTTATTAACTGACAGCCAATGAAATTTACGAATTGCCACAGAAGCTGAATGGGACTTCGGAAGATCAAGAATCAGTCTTGCTGCCGCATTTTGAACAAGCTGCAATTTGGCTATTTCAGTCCTATTGCTGTCCAGGTGAAGCGCATTGCAATGGTCCAGCCTATATGTAATAAATTGCATGACCACTCATCTATGTGCAGGGAAAGAAAGGTAAGGAAATACTTTCCCAAGAATCTTTGTCCCCCAGAAACAGGTTGAGACCGTCCTGCTAATCTGAAGATTGAAGGACAAGTTGTTGTGACCCAGCATTTCCGGCAACCATGCTTGGGTCCATATGGATGGCTGACTACTAAAAATCAAGACCTCAGTCTTATCACCAATGAGACTAAGGTAGGTTTTTACTATCCAGATGGCCACTGCCTGCATACAGTTCTTAAAGTTGTCCTTCGTGATAGACAGAATTATTTGTGTGCCATCAGTGTAGAACAAAGCCTACAGCTCAAATGACCTTATAAGTTTTGCCAATGGGGAAACATATAGGTTAAACAATGTAGGGCTCAGGGAAGAGCAATGAGGAACCCCACATGGAGTAGGTATGGGCTCCAAATAGAAATGGTCAACAACCACTGTCTGTGACCTATCCATCAGGAAGGATAACAAGAGCTTCAGGGCTGAGTCTGCAACCTCAATTTCCTGCAGGCGTTCAACAAGTCAGGTGGGAGAGATGGTATCAAAGGCTATGGATAGAGCCAAGAGGATCAACACTACAGCCTGTCCTGCATCCACCATGGAACAGATGTTATTGACCGCTTATACCAATGCAGTCTTGGTTCTGTGGTTACTCCTGAATCCAAACTCAGAAACATCAAGAAGATGTTGTTGTTCCAGATAAGTCATCAGCTGGATATTCAGATGTTTCTCCAAGATCTTTGTGGGTAACGGCAGTGGGGAGATGGGCCGTTTTTTTAAATCAGAATAGTCTAGGTTGGGCTTTTTAGAAATTTGCCAACTGCATTTTTCCAAATTTGAGGGTAGCTGCCAGAAATAATAGCTTTGTTCTAGGTTGATGTGAAGTGTGGAATGATGATATTGGCTCCCAAATGCATCGCCTTAGGTGAGCAGGGTTCTAGTGGGGAGCCTGGTTTCACGCTGAAAATGTACTGTTCAGTCAATTACAGAGTTAAAGGGGAATAGGCATACAAACATGAGTCTGCGCTCTTGCTCATACTCCTGAGCTGTGAAGAGCCAGTGACTGCATAAGTGTCCATTTGAGCAGAAATGTAGGGCTCCGAATTAAGATTATCCAGATTTTGTATAAATGGTGGGAATTTTGGTATGGAAAAAATATGTCATACGATTACAAAAGGCCTGGGAGCTCTCAGTACTGGGGGAGACTGTAGGTGAAGATAAGAGATTAATCAACTTAAAAGATCTCCAGAGGAGTTGGCTGGTGCAAGTTTATTATTACAATAGCGAGATTCCTCTTGCCAATGGCCATTTCATATTCTGCCAGGATAGCTTTGTATCTGGCTCTTTTGTGCGGTTCATAACCTTTACGCCAGGCACGATCTTGGAAGCGACAGGCCTGTCTATGTATTCTCAATCTCTCAGAAAACCAAGGAAATATAAGCTTTTTTCTCCGTGTATAGGTTTCCTACAGCGTGACAAGAGAGTCAGTGGCTGAAGTAAGCCATGAAGTGAACTTTATGGCTGCCAGTTCTGTGTCATTGTGATTTGTCCATTTCGAGTCATTCATAGCCCGGGATAAGGATGTTTTAGAGAGCCCTTTCCAATTCCTTTCGAGAGTCTTATTACTTCCACCAGACACAATCTTGTGTGTGGTGGGCAAGGCGAGGGAGAAGGGAACCGCATGATGGTCAGACCAAATGAGAGGAAGAGGTTTAACAACCCTAATACGGCAATCATTTGAAAAGAAGCAATCCAAGATATGGCCTGCCTTATGAGTAGATAACTTTACTAATTGCGCGAATCTACAGCATGACATCATGTCTTTGAGGGTCTGATAATCCTTACACACTATCCAAATGGAAACTAAAATCACCCAAGAGGGTGAAATTGTGTTTCCCTAGATGGGTTCAATTAAGTGAGCAAACTCCAAGATAAAGACAGACCTAGGTCCAGGAGGCCTATAAACAAGAATCCCTGCAAATGTTCCAGTGGGGCACATTTTTAAAGAAAAGTATAATGCTTCACAGGGAGAGGTAGAGTTATGCAATGGCTCCATATATATGATGATCTATATATGATTGCCAATCCCGCCCATGTTCTGCCCGTTCGATCACGCCAAGTAATGGTGTAGCCTAAAGGAATGGCGTCCACCAGGTCAGGACCAGATGAGTCCTTAGACCAGGTCTCTGTCACCAAGACCCAGTCCAGCTCATGAGTAATAATAAAATCAGCCACCTCTATTTTATTTTTAACAAGGGATTGGGCATAAGAAACCCAATGTGGCTGGTTGCTTTAAATAAACTCGACTCTAAAGGAGAAGGGGTCAGGTAAAAATCATGGGATGTACTTGGGCCCAGTATCAGAGGAGTGAGCTGAAAGTTACAGGCAGGACAGCTGGAAATATTATCGTAATAAAGCTCACTGAAGCCAAAAGGAGAGTGACAAGCTTCTGTGTTGCCATGTTTCCGCACCGTAAGAAGCTGTTTCCTGGAGTAGGTGAGGATAGAGGCCTTTTCCCTGGTAGAAATGCCAGGAGTCCTGGTGCAAGGTGCAGTTTAGGTGCGGACGGGCACAGCCATGTGATTTTATGGGCCTTCCCCCACAACATCTAGCCTGCTAACCAAGCCGGAAGTGAGTAAAAACAGTAGATCTCCTTTTCCCTCTGCACAATCCGATGAGAATGCCGTGGTGGACCAGGGAAGGAGCAGTAGGTGAATAAAGTAAATAGTAAAGGTTGTGACGCAAATAAAATGTATAAAAATGCAAAAGAGAGGCTCTGCTCAGTGAAGGAATGAAGCAGATTGCCCGCAACATAACCGCTGCGTGCTCATCCAGCCATGTGATTTTATGGGCATTAACCGCCAACAACTAGTCTGCTAATCAAGCTGGAAGTGAGTAAAAACAGAGAGTGCTGCGCAGCACAGGAGTGGTGACTCCGCACTGGATATATGTGTGCCTGGGAAGGGTATAGTACAGTGAGAGAGCAGTACAATACAAGTATGGTTAGTGCATGTACTGAGTATATGAATGCCTGCGAGGAATACATTACATGAGAGATGTAGTGATGTGCAGTGTGTGCACAATAAAAGCAAGTACTAGGGGTATGTGTGCTCGCGAGAAGTACAATACATGAAGGGTGAAGTGTTGTGCAGAGCGCATGGTGAGTGTGTGTGCTGGCAGTGTGCGTGTGCGTTTGCAAATAGCACACTATGGCACAATACAGAAAGGATATAGTACTGAGCAGTGTGCAGAGAGTGAGTGTGTGTGCTGGATGTATGTGTGCCCGGGGTGGCACAATACACTGAGGTGACAGTACTGGACAGCATGTGTGCTGCGTATGTACACTGAGTGCAAGTGTGCCTGTAATGGTACATTACATGGAGGGCCCTGGGTTCCATTTCGGACACATATCAGGAAGGGAGATAGGGCTGATAAGGGAATCATAAAGAATAGGGCAGGGAGCCCGAGATTAACCTTTTGATGCACATATCACTTTGGCTGACATCCAGGTGTGAACTCTAGTCACTCCGATGGCCTGTGCTGTGGGACTATCAGCTTTGGAGTCTCTTCTGCTGTGACAGACAGCTTTACAAGAGCAACAAGAGAAGGGAAAGTGTAACCTTAAAAAAAAAGCAGAATCCCAACATAAAACGTCAAAGAGCCAGACCCTAAATCACATTTGATGTCTGGAAATGGACCACATGAAGAGGAGGTTGAGACCCTTAATCTTGTCATCTGCCAAGCAGCCAGACAGACTATGTGAGAAGGGGAACCTCCGCAAGACTTTTGTATGTGGCCAGGACTAGGGGCCATCCCCTACTAGTCTCTCTGCTGGGTGAGGGGTTATAAGCCAGGGAAACCAATACCACATGCCCTGGAGCCTGGAGCAACAGTCTCTGCCTGCTTGCCAAGACCTTTGAGCTCTGTGAGGAAGGAAGAGCATTGGAGAGAACTAGGTCCCTAGTGAGAGGACTCTGTGAGTGAGGTGTGAGCAGATGGCTGTGCACCGATTGGGAAATTGCCCACATGCAGGAGTGATTCAGTGCAGGGCCGGACTGGCTACCGGGCGTTTTTTGCTGGGGTGGCAGGCTGGGGTCCAGGTTCACTGCAGAGGGGCTGATTTTGTTGCTGGGGAGCTGCAGGCGCTTTCAAATGAACAATGCAAAACAAATAGCTTTAAAGCCTACTTTTTAAAACATTTGTTTTGCATTGTTTATTAAAGAAAGCCCGGTAGCCAGTCCGGCCCTGATTTAGTGACCTCCCGTATGCCAGGAGAGGGCTTTCGCCGACTGAGTACTGAATCAAGCATCATGTGAGGAGCGCCAAGCCCGTACTATTTCATTGCAGTGACCCTGTATGCCAGAGGGGGCCAACGTTGAAGTGATTGTGCTGACCAGCTCATCAAGATTCCTGTTTGCCAGGAGGGGTCACCTTGGGTGATTGCACTGGATGAGTCTGCACTGTGTCTACACGTACTAAAGCAACCCCCTATGCCAAAAAGGGTATGCCGGTCCTAAGTTTTACCAAAATTTCAGGTCATTGCCCAAGGAAGTAAAAGCTCTGGCCTGCGGACTGAGTCTGTGCACCAATGTCTGTCCCTGACTGACTTAGAGATCTTTGGAGGATGCCAAGGAGGATGCTGCACCATTCCTGGGATCCAGTGGGGAGCTTGAAGATCAGTCCCTGGGAAAAACTGACTTACTGAGTCGACAGAAACTGGATGCATTAACCGATCACTGAGAAAGCTAGCAGGGCCCTCTCTGAAGAGAGCCTGCTCCTGCCGGGCGCTGTCACATGTTCTACGAGCAGCCTGACTTCTCTGAACAGGACCAGAGCTTTCAAGTGCCCACAGTCAAGACACCCACAGAAACGCTGAACACTTCCATGCTTCAGGAACAGGTAAGACTTGAATCGGGCATGTTAGGCAAAAGGGGACTCACTGCTGAAGGGGCTGTAGTACCATAGACAGTTTTGACTAATTTGTCAGAGTCAAAGGGATAGTCTACGAACTACTAGTGAGCATTCCCTGGATGTGGCCACCGATGAATGGGGAATAACCCCGATCATATTGCAAAGAAGAGAGTGGGACAGGGATTTGCCAGAGAAACTCTAGGGCCCTGACTTCAAGAGGATTATGTTATGACTTACGGATGTTGTTATTTCTTTGAATGCATAGAGTTAGAAATAAAATACTAATTTTTCCTACAAAAAGTAGTATTTGACTGGACATTGATTAACTGACATTCTGAGTGCACATTGAGTCATGAGTCATCTTCTGCATCTACACTTCTCCCCCAAGGGAGCCTATGACTGCTCGTAACTGAGAGTCAAGTGCAGAAAGCGTACCTGCTCCAGTTGCTCAGGATCCATAGTAGGTCGGGTCGAGACATCAGGAGTAAAAGGCCTCAACCACCATGTGTACCCTGTGGTCCTCTGAAATGTATTCTGACAGACGTTTTTCAGCAGAAGCAGTGACCGCACCTTCTCCTACCTGGCCACTAAGACTTGAAATGGCCTCCCACTCCATCTGCGGACTGCATATACCCTACAGAAGTTTAGAGATGGGCTACAAACATGGATGCTCAACTGACAAATCACAGCAGCAGCCCCACCACCCCCAGCACCTGGATACCCTCACGGATGATAAGCAGCACTCTATAAATCATTGATTGATTGATTGGTTGCAAGCATTGATCCAGAAAAGTGTATGCAGTGGTTTTATCACCCTCCCAGATGATCAAGATATCTTCAATAAAATGTCTCTATTTCCATATAAAGTGGATTGATGGATGTGTGTTACCTCAACACGCATTTGACATACAGGGTCCAAATGTCCTTTTTCTATAATTATGAGGTGATCCTACTGAGGACCCATAAATGTGTTCAATATAATGCAGAAATGCCACCTACAATTTAGGACCCATAATGGGGAGAAATAGGCAGGTCTTCTGTCTTACTGGTCACTTGGTAGTTATCATTGTGAGAAGGTGGTTTATTAGTTGGGGTAGATTGGTGTCCAACACGAGTAATAAAACCACAATCTTGCATGTCTAAATCAAAGGTTTCAGTTATTCATATCTGAGCTCAACCCCCGGTCGCTGTGGTACAGATCAGAAAAGCCTACCTTAAATAAAATGTGTAAAGCATTTAGAAGTACCAAAACAGTTAAAAAGTCAATATCACAACACAATAATAACTACCTTCCAATTTTTGAAAACTGAGAAAAAAACTTAATAAGCAAAATGACACTAAAACGACAAAGATCCAATAGAGGAACTAGCGCCAAACATTGCAAAACGTCAAACATAATTGACACCAAAAGAAGATCCCTCACCGAACGGATCAAAGCCAGTTCCAACAATGGTAAAGAGATTTTACCATTATCAAGTAGTTCACTACACCAAAAGCCTCATACAACTCTATCAATCCATCCCAGGAACTCTGTGACAACCTCTCCAAATTCTTCCACAGCAAAATTGAAAAGATCCACAAGAACTTCGAAAAACAACGTGACCTTAAGGACATCACTATCAACCTGCCCACAGTCCACTCGGACACAAACCTAAGCAGCTGGAAAATACTAACTGAGGAAGACTCACCTTCAATCATGAAAATCATCCACTCCGGGCCCCCCACTAATCCCTGTCCGCATCATATTTATAATTTAGAGGGACATTTGAGCAGCAAATTTCTCACGTACAACATCAACGCCTCCATTAATTCCACAACCTTCCCCAAAGACTGGATACATGCCATAGTCATAGACCTTCTCAAGAAGCCCTTGGCAGACCCCAAAAAGTTGATCAACTTCCGCCTCATCTCCCTTCTACCATACCCAGCAAAAGTGATAGAGAACGCAATCAACCTTCAACTCACCAACTACTTGGAACTCCACAATCTTCTCGACCACACCCAATCCAGATTTCGCAGCAACTACAGCACAGAGACAGCACTCACAGCCACCACAGATGAAACTCACACCCTTCTGGACTAGGAAAAATGCCATCCTCATACTACTAAATCCCTCTGCTGCCTTCAACGCTGTGTCACACTCCAGCCTCATCAAAAGACTACATGCTAAGGGCATTAAAGGTCCACTTCTCAAATGGATTTGTTCCTTCCTTAGAGAGGGAACAGAGAGATTCAGACTCCCACCCTACACATCACAATCCAAGGACTTGATCTGCAAAGTCCCTCAAGGAACATCTCTCAACCCTACCCTGTTCAACATTTACATGACACCACTCGCCGATGTCATCAAAGCTCACAGCATCTTCATTAATTCCTATGCCGAAGACAACGAGTCCTCCACGACCAGATTCAACTTGAGCAAATTCATGATCCGCATATCTGAATGGATGAAAACCAACTGCCTGAAACTCAACTCGGACAAGACGGAAGTGTTGATATTCGGGAACAAGTACTCCCCGGAACTCGACCTGGTGGCCATCAGAGATTGGCCAACACCTATACCCTCCAACCACGCAAGACACCTGGCAATCATCTTAGATGACAAACTCAGCATGGAGTCACAGGTGAATGCAATCAGGTCCTCCTGCTTCTGCATACCATGCATCCTCAGAAAAATATTTAAATGGATCCCCAAGAGCACCAGGCATACAGTTACTCAAGCCCTAGTTACCAGCCGATTAGACTAGGGCAACGCACTATATGCCAGAATCTCCAACTACCTCCTCACCAAATTCTGACCATCCAGAATGCTGTAGCTAGACTCCTCCTGAACCTCCTATGGTGCACACACATCAGAGAACTCTACTGGTTACCAATTCACAAACGTTGTGAACTTAAACTCCTCATGCATGCATACAAAACACAGTGAAACACTGGAACAGCATACCTCAATTGCCGCCTTCACTTCCACCAACCCAACAGACACCTACACTGTGCCTCACTCTATCTTGCATATGCCTCTCATATCGGAAGAGGTAGAATGGGTGGCCTCGCCTTTTATACACTGCACCCAAAACATAGAATAGCCTCCCTTTAAACATCAGGGCCTCCTCCTCACTTCTTGAATTCCGCAAGAGGTTGAAGACCGGCTCTTCAACTAACCCCCAAAAGATGACCTCCACAACTGAACTAGTGCCTGGATACCCTTCGGGTGATAAGTCGAGCTCTACAAATCAAAATAACATAAGATAGTCAATTGTTGCAATAGACCAGGACCGAGGTGCAATTTAAGGCCGCCTGCATTGGAATGCAGATTGGATACACCAAGGAGATTGCCACTGCTAGGACCTGGTAGTAGGTAAGTTCAAAAACCTTTCTAAATCTCTAAAAGGGGCGTCGTGGGTTTACTGATGGAAAACTCTTCTCCATATGGGACAAGTCTGACATTCGATCCAATGCTCTGGACTGCCAGTCAGATACCCCTCATGGTTGGTTTTCTTGAAGACCTGGAACTCCGGAGAAAAGGTTTTAAAAAGTTACCACTTAGGGCCTGATTATGAGTTTGGTGGTACGTGGACTGCCAAACTCACGGTGGCAAAATGGTGGCAGTCTGGCCACCAACACATCGGCGGTCCGACCGCCTTATTACAACTGCCGCAACAGCCAGGGAACAGTGTTCCCTGGTGGTGGCGCAGCGGTCATGGGCTCACAATATGCTAGTGGTGCCGCTCCGGCACTGCCATGCATAGTACAAGTTTCCTGACTGCCAGCAGTCTCATGGTGGTTCTTACACCATGAAACTGCTTGTGGTCAGGAAACACCCTTGCCCCATGCATGTTGGTGCATGCAGGGGGCCGCATGTTGTGCCCTACTGTGTGCATGTACCACCAGTTCCTGCACAGCATGGACTGCAGAGTTCATGCCGTGCAGGAACTGCCTTTGGGGCTCCCATTGCAGTGCCCATTTTCAGAGGTACCGCTGTAGGACCGCCAAAGAAACACCTGCCAGACATGAGAAAACTCGTAATCTGGCAGATGGTGCTCACACACCGCCAAGTTGTAATCGGGCCTTAGTTGTTAAAAAAAATGACTGCCAAATGAAAACACAAAAAAGACTTTCTCCCTATAGGAAACAATGGGACTTTAGCCAAAAATTGTTAAACAAATGTATAAAAAATATGTACAATGTTCTAAAATATGTAATAATTTCCAATTTATGTAAGAAAATATAAATGATTATGTAAAGTATAATGTAAACGGTACTATAAAAAAGTAAATATTATAATTTAGTACTATTTATAATAAACTTTAAAAAAATATCTAAAACAAATTATTAAAAAAGTGTGTATATTGTATAACAAATGTATGTAGTTAAAAAAGATTGTACAATATTTGTAAAAATATTGAAAAATACCAGTTGGTGAAATACATTTTCTACAATATATAACATGTTGTGTATTTTTAAAATTTGAAAGAAATGTTGTACAAAAACACCAATACAAACGCTTCATTTTAAGTTATAAAAATTAATGTGTTTGAAAAATGTAAACATACACATAAAATAAAATATTAAAAACTTAATAAAGAACAATATAAAGTTCATAAAATGTTTAGTATACTATTATATTAACGAAACATCAATACTAATGATGTGTGTGACAAATCAATACTTAAACTTGTACGCATAATACTTCCACTGTAATATAATATATTAGAATAAAAATGCTGTATACTAAGCTGGTTACATTAACTATTCCCACTTCTATTGAAACTCTTTTGTGGGTTATGTTGTACCCTAAAGGGATCACAATTACTCTTCCCATTTAGGGGAAGGTGTTATGCACTAAAGTTGTCCTATTTACTATTCCAACTCCATTCTAAGCCATTTAGGGGAAGGAGTGAACATTAAAGGGGTCACACGTACCATTCCAACTCCTATCCAAGCCATTTAGAGGAAGGGGGTGACCTTTACTATTCCCACTCCAATCTAAGCCACTTAGAGGAAAGTGTTAGAAACAAAATTGCTCACATTTACTATTACTACTCCACCCTAAGTCATTTAGGGGAAGGTTTTGGACACTAAAGGGGTAACATTGACTATTCTCATAACAATCTATGCCATTTAGGGTAATGTGTTGGACACTGAAGGGGAGTCAGTTACTATTCCCTCTCCATCCTAAGACATTTAGGTAAAGGTGCTGGACAGAAAAGTCGTCACATTTACTATTCCCACTCCAACCTAAGTCACATAGGGAAAGGTGTTGGGCACTAAAGGGGTGACATTTACTATTAGCACTCCAAACTCAGCCATTTAGAGGAAGGTTTTGTACACTAAAGGGGTGACATTTACTATTCCCACTCCAATCGAAGGCATTTAAGGGGAGATGTGGGACACTAAAGTGGTCACATTTACTATTCCCACTCCAATCTAAGCCATTTATAGAATGTGTTGGACACTAAAGGGGTGACACTTACTATTCCCACTCCAATCTAAACCATTTAGTAGAAGATGTTGGACACAAAAAGGATGACATTTACTATATTTACAGCCTAAGCCATTCAAGGGAAAGTGTTGGATACTAAAGTGGCCATATTTATTACTCCCACTCCAATCTAAACAGTTTTGAGAAAGGTTTTGGATACTAAAGTAGACACATTTCATATTCCTACTCCATTCTAAACTACTAGGGGAAGGTTTTGGACACAAAAGATGTAACATTTGTTATTCCCACTCTGATTGAAGCCATTTATGGGAAGGTTTTGGACACTAAAGGATTTGCAATTGCAATTCCCAATCAATTGAAACCATTTGTGGGAAGGTTTTGGACAATAAAGTGTTCATATAACCTATTACTAGCCGAATTTAAATAACATTTTTGGAAGGTGTTTCACATGAAAAATATATTTATATTATCGTCTAAATGATAATATTTAAAAAATCCCTAAAATCCATCTCTATTTCATAATAACTATATAAAGAAAGGAAAGTACACAAAAATCCATGTACTAATATTGCAGTATATATTAACATAAATAACAATAATATTTCAAAATTGTATTCCAAATATAATTCTATTCCATCTCCCATATTAAAAAAATGGCACATTAATCATACCATGTCTATACATTAAAAAAAGTTCTAATTTTTTTTCTACAGCACACTTACAATCAAAATTACTCTACTAAACATATACGTTATAATTATTTACAATCAAATTATAAAATATTATAATTAAGATTTAATAAATAATGTAAAATGTATAACTTAATAATGAATAAATTTTTAAGTTTAATTTACTATACCTAATATATAAAATGTTAAATATTAATGCATTACATTTTCAAATTGTTTTATGCTATTTAATTTAAATCTTAAATAGCAATTTAAATGATATACCTAGCTACATTTACAATTTAAGTGTTAACTATACATGATGAAATAAAATACAAATATATTTAAAAATTCACACTATAAATACAATTTATTAAAAGATATAATTAAAAATCAATCATTAAAAATATTTTCAAAAATTGAAGGAAATAATATTGTATATTAAAGAATATATCACATTTATCAAAAGTATTATGAAAATATTAACATTTAAGAAAGCATCAATATTACAGAACAAGAAAAAACAATATTGTATTGAAAAAAAAGATTATACCAAATATTTAAACAAAGATTTTCTTGTAAAATAAAAAATAATCAAATTACAAAATAAGTTAATACTACATCAAACTCATACAGTTAATTAAACATTTAATACAAACATATTTTAAAAAGCTCCCCACTCTTTTCCTTATAAACCGAACATCCTACTCCTACAATGTAATAAAACCTATAAAAAACAAAACTAATTACAAGTAGGATAAATGATAATAATATTTACACATCACAGTAAATAAATTTGAAACAAAAAATTGACATACAACACTAGCTAAATTCTACAAACAAAACATTTTAAAATAATCATAAAAATTATTATATATGTGAAGATAACTTAGAAAAAGATATCTTTACAAGGATATTAAAAACACAACTTATTTCTGTTCACAATAATTTAGACATCACCATATTCTTGACACAATACATTTGCATCACAATATGTTTTATTTGATATTTCGTCCATGCACCTTATATCTATCTAGGTACATTGATCTAGAAAATATTTGAAGAATGACCTGGGAGTCTTTGAAGAGAGTCAAGCTGTCTAAAGAAAGCACTGGAGGTATATTTAATGGTACTGATTCAATGAACAGAAATTAAGATCCTACTCTTGAATTCAGAGTATCTCTCACCTTCACACTTGAAATAAACCTTTGGTTTCACATCCACTGACAATCACATAGCTTGTTAGTTTTGTTTTACAGTGTCCTTTTCTTCTATTAGCAAGTTTAGATGCGATCAAAAAACACCTCACCCCACCAACAAAAAAAGCTGCATGAACAACTCTTTCTGGTGCTAACTCTACATTAGATGGTCTTCCTTCTCAAATGCTCATTTCCTTGCAGAATAATACAAGGCTCTTCCAGTAGGATCTTGAAAAAGCAGGCGGAGGGCATACCACCATCTGATACATCACGATCATATCATATCATATCTCAACTCAAATCAGCACCCCAGGTTTCTTTCAAAGGAAAATGACAGTTCAGAATTCTGCGATTTTCTGCAAAATTCTCTTTGATCTTCCAGCTGTATTAGCACTCCAAAAGCCTGAGGTCAGCCAACCATAACCATTTTGCTGCCTTTCAATACATGTATAGATCACTTCACACACATGGATCATCATTGTGATTGCCTGCTCAGTACAACTCAAGAATGATTTCTTGAAGTACCATAAACATTTGGAGAACCATCTCTTCTGCTGAGCCAATATGCTTAGTTCAATATATTTTAACTGCTCTGCCCCACAAAAAATCACATACACACTGGCAGAACTCAAAGCTATGGTCCCGCGGGATAAGCAACTTCCAAACCTGCCTCTTCAACAAAAATGGGACGAGCTTGGCCTCTCTTATTCAGGCCAGCCGCCTAATCCTTGTAAGCATAGAGACTCTTGCCAAATCTTGAGCGAACTACTCTGCCTATCCTACCAAAAAGAAAACAACCAGTAAAGGAACGAAATATAATGTATTTAAATACTCGCTCTGCGGTCAAACACCAGCTTGAACTGTTCAACTTACTTCACACCGATTCACCCGAAATGCTGTTCATGACAGAAACATGGCTGACGGAAGAATCCACCCCAGACATTCAAGCCGCACTCCCAGATGATTACTACCTTCTACTATCTAATAGACCGACAGGCAAAAAGGGGGGTGGGGTGGCAGTCACCATAAAAAGAGGACTGTCTTTCACCGCCATTTCCTACATAGAGATAGAACTAGTGGACAGTCTATTTGTCAAGCTAGACTCTTCAAACAGCTCCATGGTATGTGTACTCCTGTATAGGCCACCCACAGCTATGCCAGACTTCCCCAAAGCATTTGCAAATTGCACCGCATCTCTGACCATAGATTTTGCCAAAGTCCTGGTCATTGGCAATCTAAACTACTGGGCTAATGAGGTAACAGGAGGAAAGAGTGCCAAGGAATTCACTGGTGCCTTACAAAGTTTGAACCTCTCACAACACATCCAAGCACCCACACACATCAAAGGTCATACACTTGACCAAGCATGGTCTATTAATCTCACTCTTCAGAATCTAGAAATTCAACCATGCCTATGGTCTGATCATCACATAATCAGTTTTACTGTATGCGACATCTCCCTGCCCAAACCTGCGCCCCACCAAAAGTGCCCATCTAGAAACTGGCATCACATTAATTTGGAATCACTATGTGACACCCTAAACCGTAAGCTACCAGAAAGTAAGGACAACGTAGATAACCTGGAGAGAGAAATTACAGATTGGCAACGGAATGCGATCAACATTCATGCCCCCCTACAAACTCAAACTTTGTGCATCAGGCAACATGACGCACCCAAATGGTTCACAAATGATTTAAAATCAGCAATGCTCAGAACACGTCAGGCAGAAAGGAAATGGCGAAACACCTACTCAATTGAACCCAGAGAATATTACAAAATGAACCTAATGATCTACAAAAACGCCATTCTGGAGGCAAAAAAATCATTTTTCTCCAACAAAGGGGTCGATTCCGATTCTGGCCGGAAAACGTACCGACCGACTCGGAGCCGGAATTAATTCCGACCGACAAAGTACGATGAGAAGCGTGCAAAACCCGACCGACTCGTACGGAACACAAGCCGAACGACCGAGCCGCGCGGTAAACAGCAATCCGGCTGGAAAAACACGCGAATCTAACCGACCGACACGCACCCGGAACAATCCCGAACGAAACGTACCCGCGAACTCCCACCCGCCAAGTACGATGCAACGCGTGGAAAACACGACCGAGTCGCACGGAGGACAAGCCGTATGACCGACACGCATACAAAACTGCGAGCCGAAGCAACCCAAAACACCGCGACCGACGCGTCCGCAGCATAGAAAACAGCACAAACACAGCGTGAACGAATCGGAGAAGCCCGTACGAGACAACTGCAGGGTCAGACTCGGCCAGAAGAACGTCTCCTACATGCACGAAAAGTACAAAGGGAAAATACACAAAAAAAGCCAAACAAGCAACTACAAAGCCAATAAATACTGGGGGGCAGGGAACAAAGACACACCCACAACTCCACCCATATAAAGGACACAAATCCCTACCATGATCCTTTGCAAATTCAAATTACCTGCCAGCACTCAACAGACATCAACCATACACCCACAGCTCATCCATCACACAAGCCACACACCATCAGCATCTCAACAAATAGCAACCTCACATACACCCAGCAAAACACACACTCACACACCTTCACCTGCACACCAACACACACACCACTCACCATCACCACCCATCACCATGGCCCCAAAAGAAGAATCATAAGTTCCTAGATAGTGAATTGGAAGTCCTGGTAGATGAGATCCTCAGGGTAGAGCCACAGCTGTTTGGTACACTGGTCCAACAGACACCCAAGGCGCAGAAAACCAAGATGTGGGAGAGGATCGTCGACAGGGTGAACGCACAATCACCATGTTTGCGCACAAAGATAGACATCCAGAACAGGTGGTATGACGTGCGCAGGAGGGTCAGGGAGCTGTTGAAGAAGGACTACCTCGTGAGCCAACACACCGGCAGTGGCCCTCCTGCCAAGCCAGTCTACCTCAGGCCCTGGGAGGAGAAGGTGCGGGCCATCCTACCACCAGTGAGCGTATATGGACTAGAAAACATCCCAGAGCCTGGTGAGTACACAACAAATGTACACAATATTGTGCCACAATACACACACATCACTGTCAAGGGAGAGTCAAACCATGCACCCTTAGCAAATACACAGCAACCAGAACAGAATCATCCCAAAATGTGTATGTCAGTCAGATAAACACAACACATGCCATCTCATAGTGACATGTAACTGTCTCATCACATGTACAAACACAACTACAACTACAGCTAGGCATTGGCACAAATACAACTAACAAACACATCCAGACATGTAGCCACCACTACAACACCACCACACAGTGAAGCCCACTGAAAGAAAGGTATTCTGTGTATGCTGGGCAAGTCAGTGTAGCCAATAGCATCATGGGAGTCATAGTCACAGATATTGCCCACCCTCACAATGCGCACATCAACACCACCATGAACCATGCTCACATCACAGGGAGTGGAAAACAACTGACAAGATGGCTGACACTGGCTACTGCTGTGGGGAGCACAAGGCTCTGCTGGCAACTGTGCACCAACCAACAGCAGGACACCACTGACTGACATCCTGAAAGACAACTTGCACTCCCTGCAATGGAAGCACCTTCCATGGTGGGATATCTGGCTGGGTGGGAAGGAGGACTCACAGCACTGACCATAGTTACAAGCACCTCCCCTCACACACCCCCTCAACACTAACTCCACATAACCCACCTGGGAGAATGCAATGCCTCACATCCTAACTGAAGATCCCACAAAGAACCACCACCCTGGGTTATGCTGTGTGAAGCACAGGGACACTATTGGGACTTTTAGCCAAACAACTGCCAGGACAACACTCCCAGCCATCCTGTCAGCACAGGCACCCCACCCCACAGGGAAGCAGAGTCAAAAGGAAGGAAGGATGGGCATGCTGGGAAGGGGGGTGGAGGCAATAGCATGATGGGAGTGCTAGTCACAGCTCAACATCCCCCACCCACATGGCCCAGCAAGCTCACACTCAAGCATGCACACCCCACAGAGAGTGGAAAGCCCCATCAAAGATGTCTGACACTGGTGCTCTGTTGTGGGGAGCACAAGGCCATGCTGGGAACTGGCCACCAACCAACAGCAGGACACCACTGTCAGCCATCTTGCCATTGCTCTCACACTCACACACAGTGAAGTCCACCCAAAAGCAATTAAGTATGGGCATGCTGGGAAGTGGGGTGGAGGCAATAGCATGATGGGAGTGGTAGTCACAGCTCAACATCCCCCACCCACATGGCCCAGCAAGCTCACACTCAAGCATGCACACCCCACAGAGAGTGGAAAGCCCCATCAAAGATGTCTGACACTGGTGCTCTGTTGTTGGGAGCACAAGGCCATGCTGGGAACTGGCCACCAACTAACAGCAGGACACCACTGTCAGCCATCTTGCCATTGCTCTCACAC
Organism: Calotriton arnoldi; assembly: GCA_963921515.1. Classification (NCBI taxonomy): domain Eukaryota; kingdom Metazoa; phylum Chordata; class Amphibia; order Caudata; family Salamandridae; genus Calotriton; species Calotriton arnoldi. The sequence goes on from CAWUFW010000659.1 coordinate 3,822,087, forward strand.
TCACACACAGTGAAGTCCACCCAAAAGCAAGTAAGTATGGGCATGCTGGGAAGTGGGGTGGAGGCAATAGCATGATGGGAGTGGTAGTCACAGATATTGGTCACCCCCACAACTGTCCCATCAACACCACCCTGAACCATGCGCACATCACAGGGAGTGGAAAACCACTGACAAGATGGCTGACACTGGATACTGCTGTGGGGAGCACAAGGCCCTGCTGGCAACTGTGCACCAACCAACAGCAGGACACCACTGACTGACATCCTGAAAGACAACTTGCACTCCCTGCAATGGAAGCACCTTCCATGGTGGGATATCTGGCTGGGTGGGAAGGAGGACTCACAGCACAGACCATAGTCACCAGCAGCTCCACCCACACCCCCCCCCACTAACACAAACTCCACACAACTCACCTGGGAGAATGCATTGCCTCACACTCCAATCAAATAACCCACAAAGAACCACAACCCTGGGTCATGCTGTGTGAAGCACAGGGACACACATGGGACCTGTAGCAGAACTAACCCCAGGATAACACTGTCAGCCATCTTGTCAGCAGAGGCACACAACCCCACAGGGAAGCAGAGTCAAAGGGAAGGAAGCATGGGCATGCTGGGAAGGGGGGTGGAGGCTATAGCATGATGGGAGTGGTAGTCACAGCTCAACATCCCTCACCCACATGGCCCAGCAAGCTCACACCCAAGCATGCACACACCACAGAGAGTGGAAAGCCCCATCAAAGATGTCTGACACTGGTGCTCTGTTGTGGGGAGCGCAAGGCCATGCTGGGAACTGGCCACCAACCAACTGCAGGACACTACTCTCAGCCATCTTGCTATTGCTCTCACACTCACACACATTGAAGTCCACCCAAAAGCAAGTAAGTATGGGCATGCTGGGAAGTGGGGTGGAGGCAATAGCATGATGGGAGTGGTAGTCACAGATATTGGTCACCCCCACAACTGTCCCATCAACACCACCCTGAACCATGCGCACATCACAGGGAGTGGAAAACAACTGACAAGATGGCTGACACTTGTGAGAAGTTGGCCTGGCATATGCTGTCCACTAATTATAGTGGGCACCTTGCACCAGTCCAAATCGACTCTTATGGTAGGTAGGTTAAAGACAACCTTATTGAAAGCTATCCTAGTGGTAGCTGTGGAGAGCAGCCTTCAGGCTAAGTCTTGAAGGAATGTAAAGCAGCTTGTTTTACCAGTCTATAATCTCTTGAGTGACCAAATGAAAGAGCACCACACCAGGTATATATTCAAAATATATGTATTTATTACTAAACACACCCCTCTAGTCTCTTTATGAGGCTAGAGTTCGAAATACATAGGTTATAAGATCTTAAATCACAGTAATAGCACAAATACACGTTTGGGCCCTAGGGGCGTACCAAACCATATACCAATAAAGTGGTATGCGAACCACGACTGAACTAGACACTAGGCCTAGAGCCTCTAGAAGTGCTTGGACCACAAGGAACCACCCAAGGTAGTGACACAGGGGACCCACGGGAGACGCGTGCAGTGTAAATACACAACCGCGATACACCGTTAACTTCTATGGAGAAAGTCGGGATCGGGAAAATAGAGGAAAGGGACACTTTAAAGAGGACTAGGACAAAACCCTTTGAGATCTAGGACTTTGAAGAGTCTCTACCCACGGGAGCACCGGAGTACTCGTGTTACCTCACCCAGGGAAGCCGGGTGCATAGGTGCCTTTCGGGGTCGGGTTTCGTCGTCGGTTCTTATGGCGATCTGCTGCAAAGTGCTGCTGGCGACCAGGAGAAAAGTGTCCGGGTGGATCCAAGAGTGGATCGGAGTTCTGAAGAACCTGAAAGCAGAGGGGACAGAGTCTGGGTCACTAGCCAGTGACCAGGGAGGCGATGGACGGATGCCCACCGATGTCGAGTGCTTCAGGTGCGTTGACGGTCGTCTCGTTTCTGCAGCCACGAGGTCCAGGAGGCGTTGTCGGCGACCAGGAGCAGGATTCGGGCTGGTACACGATGTCTGTCGAGTGCTGCGGTGTCGGCGACCAGATTGGACCCAACAAGCCTTGGCAACGGCAAGTCTCGATGTAGCTGAAGATCGTCGATGGTGCAGACCAGCAAGGTCTGGGGAACTCACCCAGCAAGGGTAAGTGAGGGCAGGCCTGGAGCAACCAGACTGCCAAGTAAAGAAAAGATTGGCCTTCGGTAAGGGCTACTAGCCAACGGGCTAGCGACCGCGAAGGAGCCTCGTGACGCCGCACGTGGAGCTGGCTTACAGGACACTCGTGGAGTGGGGGCCAGTGATCTTCGGTGCAGGTGGTGCTGGAGGCTAGGGCTACTCGGAGCCCAAAGCACGACTTCTTGGGAGACCCAGAAGATGGTGCACTTGCAAGTGTGCTTGGTATCCAGGGGTCACGGTCTCACGTTACCCACGATAGCCACGGGCCTCAGCTTTGCTGGGGACTCAGGATAGCCTCGGGGAAGTCTGAGAATCCACCTCTGGTGATGCGATGACTTCGGCGTCCGACGGGAGCTTCAGTGATGCGAACCGGACAGATGCTTCTTTGGTGCCTGCCAAGCAGGGGAGTCACTCCTTGACCCCAAGGGAGATTCTTCAGTCCTCTAATCGTGAGTAGAGCGTCGAAGGTCCAGTATTCTGTTTCAGAGTTTCGTCCAGGTATAATCTAAAGTCCTAAGGACTGGGTTCCTACCTTTATTCCAAAAATAGGGGTTGGACTACTCTGTGGCCCCACCTATGGGTGGGTCAGGGCAGAGGGGTGGCTACACCCCTTTCCCTTTGTCCAGTTCGCGCCAAAGCAGGGGCTGCAAGCCCCTGATCCGGTTTGAACTGGGGTATGCACTAGGGACACCAAATGTGCCCCCAGTGCAGGACTTCAAAGCACCCGAAAGTGCTCCCGCCCAGCCCCAATACACATTGTCCTGTCTGGGGAGGTGGTCACACCTCCCTGGGACAGGAAACCTATTGTCCAGGCCTCCCCTGCCGGAGTTTCGTCCAGCAGCAGGAGGCCAGACTCGTGTCTGTGGCAGTAGCATCCATTTTGTGATGCCAGGCTCTGGAAAGAAGTTACCGGACTCGTCAGAGTTAACATGCCTTTCCCTCTAGAAGGGTGGAATGCTACCCCCGCCGCCAGAATTGGCGGGGGGTAGTATTCCAAGATGTTTGACACCAAACACGACATGTTTCGGTGCAGCCATTCCATAGTTAGCATTTTACCGCGAGGATATAATGCGTTTAAGAGTATATGGTCAGGCTGCACTACAAACAGCATCAGAGATGGTCTCCGAACGCTGCAGAGGGGCCCTGCTCATGCAGGGGCACCCTCTCACATAGAAACCATGCACTCTGCCTTTAGGATTGATAAGGCCTGCCTTAGGAGTGACTTATAGGTTTATATGTGTGTATGCATTTAGTGATATAGGTAACCTATACCACAGCAAGGGGTGCATGCACCACCTTACCCAGGCTGCAGTAGCAGACCTGTGGTGTCAGTTTGGATGGCCTACCAGGGGTGGCATAATATATGCTGCAGCCCCTGGCAGGCCTCTGAGGTACCTATGCCCTTGGTACATAGTATACCATATACTAGGGACTTACAAGGGCACTCAGATCCCAATCAGAGATGTGCCTAAGGCACATGGAGACCCTTTTAAAGAGGAAACAGCTAGGCTGGGGTTCTGAATAGCAGGGCCCCAGCCAGACTAATGTCGAAAACCAGTGAAGTATCAGCAAAAAGTGGGGGTACCCCTGTGAAGCAGATCCTACTCTCCTACACAACCCCCCCAAACGTAGGGACATTAAACTAACCTTGCCCAGTTAAGTCTTCATGTTCTAAGTGGAAATACCTAGAGAGTCCATCTGCATTCGCATGGTTACTCCCAGGCCTATGTTCCACTGTAAAGTCCATCCCCTGTAGGGAAATGGACCACCTAAGCAGTTTGGGGTTTTCACCCTTCATTTGTTTTAGCCATAAGAGGGGCTTATGGTCTGTCTGAACCAGGAAGTGTGTACCAAACAAGTATGGCCTCAACTTCTTCAGAGCCCAGACCACAGCAAAGGCCTCCCTCTCTATGGCTGACCAACGTTTCTCTCTAGGGGTCAGCCTTCTGCTAATAAAAGCTACTGGCTGATCCTGACCTTCTTCATTCAATTGTGACAGTACAGCCCCTACCCCCAATTCAGATGCATCAGTTTGAACAATGAACTTCTTGGAGTAATCAGGACTCTGCAGAATTGGAGCAGTGCACATGGCCTGCTTGAGGTCATCAAATGCCTTTTGACAGCTAACTGTCCACTGAACCTTTTTGGGCATTTTCTTAGAAGTTAAGTCATTCAAGGGTGTCACTATTGATCCATACCCCTTGACAAATCTCCTATAGTACCCAGTCAGGCCTAAGAAGGCTCTCACCTGAGTCTGGGTAGTGGGAGCAGTCCAGTCCATGATGGTCTGGATCTTGCTCTGCAAAGGTTGAACCTGGCCTCCACCCACAAGGTGGCCCAGGTACACAACCTGACTCTGCCCTATCTGGCACTTAGTGGCCTTGATAGTCAGGCCTGCCTTTTGCAGGGCCTGTAAAACATTCCTGAGGTGGACCAGGTGATCCTCCCAGGTGGAGCTAAAGACAGCAATATCATCTAGATAAGCTGCACTATAGGCCTCCAGTCCTGTGAGAACTGTGTTCACCAACCTCTGGAAAGTGGCAGGTGCATTTTCAGACCAAAGGGCATCACCACAAATTGATAATGCCCACTAGGGGTTGAAAATGCTGTTTTGGGCTTTGCAGCATCAGCTAGTCTGATCTGCCAGTAGCCAGCTGTTAGGTCAAATGTGCTGAGATATTTGGCAGAGGCCAAAGTATCTATGAGCTCATCTGCCCTGGGTATTGGATGGGCATCAGTCCTAGTGACTGCATTGAGGCCCCTGTAGTCTACACAAAACCTCATCTCTCTTTTCCCACCACTGGTGTGAGGTTTAGGTACTAGGACTACTGGACTAGCCCAAGGGCTATCTGAGGGCTCAATCACTCCCAATTCCAACATCTTCTGGACTTCAGTCCTGATACAGTCCCTGACATGGTCAGGTTGCCTATAAATCTTGTTTTTAATAGGCAGACTGTCCCCAGTGTCCACTTCATGAGTGCACCAGGTGGTCTGACTGGGTGTCAGAGAAAACATATGTCTAAACTGATTGAGGACTTGCCTGCAATCAGTTTGTTGCTGGGTAGTGAGGCTGCCTGCCAAGGCTGCACCATCAACTGACCCATCGTCAGGGTTCTGTGAGAGCAGGTCAGGGAGTGGGTCACTCTCTTCCTCCTGCCCTTCATCAGTAGCCATGAGCAAGCCCATGTCTGCCCTGTCCACATATGGCTTAAGTCTGTTGACATGGAGAACCCTGTGGGGACTCCTGGGTGTTCCCAGGTCTACTAAGTAAGTGACCTCACCCTTCTGCTCAACAATAGTGTGGGGTCCACTCCATTTGTCTTGGAGAGCTGCTGGGGCCACTGGCTCCAACACCCACACCTTCTGTCCTGGCTGGTAAACAGTTAGGACAGCCTTTTGGTCATGCCAGGCCTTTTGAAGTTCCTGGCTAGCCTCAAGGTTTTTGGTTGCCTTTTTCATGTACTCAGCCATCCTGGAGCGGAGACCAAGTACATAGTCCACTATATCTTGCTTTGGGGGCTTGAGAGGTAACTCCCATCCTTCCTTCACCAAGCACAGTGGACCCCTCACAGGGTGGCCAAACAGAAGTTCAAAAGGGCTGTAACCAACCCCCTTCTGAGGCACCTCCCTATATGCGAATAAAAGGCAGGGCAAGAGTATGTCCCATCTACGCCTAAGCTTTTCTGGGAGCCCTTTAATCATGCCCTTCAAGGTTTTGTTGAATCTCTCAACTAAACCATTGCATTGTGGGTGATAGGGTGTGGTGAACTTATAAGTAACTCCACACTCCTTCCACATTGCCTTTAAGTACCCAGACATGAAGTTTGCACCCCTGTCTGATACCACCTCCTTAGGAAAGCCCACTCTTGAGAAAATTCCCAGGAGGGCCCTTGCCACCACAGGTGCTGTAGTGGTCCTAAGGGGTATAGCCTCTGGATACCTGGTGGCATGATCCACTACCACCAGTATAAATCTGTGCCCAGATGCTGTTTGGGGATCCATGGGACCAACAATGTCAATCCCTACCCTCTCAAAGGGCACCCCCACCACAGGTAGTGGTATCAGGGGGCCTTTGTAGTGCCACCTGCTTTGCCACTGGCTTGGCAGGTTACACAGGAGCGACAAAACTCCTTACTGTCTTCAGACATGTGGGGCCAGTGAAAGTGAGGGACAATTCTGTCCCAAGTCTTGTTCTGGCCCAGGTGTCCTGCTAAGGGAATATCATGGGCTAGGGTCAATAGGAAGCCCCTGAACTTCAAAGGTATTACCAACCTCCTGGTAGCACCAGGCTTGGGGTCTCTACTCTCTGAGTACAGGAGTCCATCATCCCAATACACTGTATGGGGACCACTAGCTTTCCCAGCAGCCTCAGCAGCAGCTTGCTGTCTGAGGGGTTCAAGGGAGGGGCAGCTCTGCTGCTCCTGGCTCAGATCTGCCCTAGAAGGTCCCCCTGTCCCCAAGAACTCAACCTGGTCAGGCTCAAGTTCCTCTGGGACAGTTCCTTCTTCAGGGCTGAGATCATCCCCCTCAAGGGACTGATCTTCCTCCTGAGCCAAGGGGGAAGGCACTGCCTTAACCCTACTACTCCTCCTCTTGGAAGGCACTTGGTCCATTCTTCCAGAATCCAAGGCCTGTTCAGTTTTAGACAGTTTAGCTTGTGACCTGGTCACAGCAAACACATCTGCAGGGATCCCCAGCATTTCTGCATGGGTCCTGAGCTCCACTTCTGCCCAAGCAGAAGTCTCTAAGTCATTGCCAAGCAAGCATTCGACTGGTAGGTTTGCACTTACCACAACCTTCTTAAGGCCAGTTACCCCTCCCCAGGAGAAGTTAACAACTGCCAGAGTATGGTCTGTTCTGACATTGCTAGCATTGGTCACTTGGTACATTTCACCAAGTATAACTTGCCCAGGTAGCACAAGGTCTTGTGTCACCATTGTGACACTTGCCCCTGTGTCCCTAAATGCCAAAGCCTCTCGTCCATTGATTAAAGGCTGTTGTCTGTACTTGCCCAGATTACTGGGACTCACAGTGGAGGTCACATCCATGCCTCCATCACAGACTAACACAGCCTGAGTCAGCTCCCTGACTAAGTCAGAGCCCAACTCAGTTCCCAGGGTGAACCCTACTAAACCCTTTGCTGGAGCACTTCCACCAACTGTACTAGGGGGAACAGGTGCCTTAGGGGCATTGGTGGATGCTGGACTGGAGTCTTTGGACTTGGTGCAATCACTGGTCCAGTGGGTCTTTTGCTTACAGACCTTGCACCATGGTTTTCTTTGGCCTTTACCCTTGGTAGACTGGGAATCCCCACCAGAAGAAGATTTTTGGGGGCCTGATGAAGACTTTTGATCTTTACCCTTCTCCCCACCCTTGTCAGAGTTCTTAGCATCTTGCTTCTTGGTTTCCCCACCTTGGTTCTGTACCTTCTGCTTCACCCTGGTTCTGACCCATTTGTCTGCCTTCTTTCCCAATTCTTGGGGAGAGGTCAGATCAGAGTCAACCAGGTACTGATGCAACAGCTGGTTTTGACAGTTATTAAGAATCTGCTCCCTCATTATCAGATTATACAATCCTGAGAAGTCACACACCTTACTGCCCATCAACCAGCCTTCCAGAGCCTTGGCAGAACAATCCACATAGTCTACCCAGTCTTGAGTCTGTGCTTTTTGGGTGTCTCTGAACTTCAACCTGTACTGTTCAGTGGTTAGGCCAAACCCATCAATAAGAGCACTCTTCAAGACCTTGTAATTGTCAGCATCCTCCTCTCTAACAGTGAGGAGCTTGTCTCTACCTTTGTCAGCAAAGGAGAGCCACAAGATTGCTGCCCACTGCTCCTGAGGGACCTTCTGTACCTTACAGGCCCTCTCTAAAGCAGTTATCCATTTGTGGATATCATCCCCACTCTGGTAGGGAGGGACAATCTTGCTCAGGTTCCTATGGTCATAGGACCTTTCCCTATCTCTAGGGATATGGCTGCCACCATGGGACTCTAGTCCCAACTTTCTTCTCTCTTTAAGGAGATCTAGGGATTCTCTATCTAAAGCCAATTGCTTCTTCCTGATCTCCAGTTGAGTTTCCTCATACTGGACCAGTCTCTTTCTTCTCTCATGAGAGGATTCCCTCCTGTGAGAAGAAACAGAGCTCCCTATTGAGGTGCCAGAGTGGTTAGACTCCTGAGAAGGAGACCTAGACTTTCTGAGCACACTCATAATCCTTCCTGGGGGGACAAAGGTGTGGTTCTCCAGATCCTCATCTTCATCTTCCCCAGAAGGGATTGGGTTTTCCAGGTCAGGGTCATTGTCACCCTCCTGGTCAGTTTCAGAGGGGGGCTGGGGGTAGTAGTACCCCTGGTCCCTTCCTCATCTGCTGGCCCACCCTCTGCTCCTACCCCTTCAGTCTCTGAGGACTTACTAAGATCATAAGCCACCAACAACTCCTGGAGGTGTTGGGTGGTGGGACTTTGGCCTGTCCTTAATTTCCTCACGTTACACAAAGCTCTCAGTTCCAAGAATGGGAGTGTGTCATACTTGGAGGGGAAGCTCAATGGCTTCCTGCAGGGCATCTTTGGATCCTGCTTTTAAAGACATTACTAGTGTGGTGTGGTGTATGCACTACCTACTCTAGTGTGGCCTACTAAACTCTCTTGAGTTGTAGAAAGGGTTGTGCTATCCCTTAACACACAACTCTAAGTTCAGTAGAACTTACTGATATTCTAAGCTTAAATTATATGTACCTTAGGTACCTTTAGTGGTTTTCAGTTGATCAATTCAATTGAGATTATCTGGTAAAACAATAGCAAGCTGGAATCCCACACGCTGCACACCAATGTGAGAAGTTGGCCTGGCATATGCTGTCCACTAATTATAGTGGGCACCTTGCACCAGTCCAAATCGACTCTTATGGTAGGTAGGTTAAAGACAACCTTATTGAAAGCTATCCTAGTGGTAGCTGTGGAGAGCAACCTTCAGGCTAAGTCTTGAAGGAATGTAAAGCAGCTTGTTTTACCAGTCTATAATCTCTTGAGTGACCAAATGAAAGAGCACCACACCAGGTATATATTCAAAATATATGTATTTATTACTAAACACACCCCTCTAGTCTCTTTATGAGGCTAGAGTTCGAAATACATAGGTTATAAGATCTTAAATCACAGTAATAGCACAAATACACGTTTGGGCCCTAGGGGCGTACCAAACCATATACCAATAAAGTGGTATGCGAACCACGACTGAACTAGACACTAGGCCTAGAGCCTCTAGAAGTGCTTGGACCACAAGGAACCACCCAAGGTAGTGACACAGGGGACCCACGGGAGACAGCGTGCAGTGTAAATACACAACCGCGATACGCCGTTAACTTCTATGGAGAAAGTCGGGATCGGGAAAATAGAGGAAAGGGACACTTTAAAGAGGACTAGGACAAAACCCTTTGAGATCTAGGACTTTGAAGAGTCTCTACCCACGGGAGCACCGGAGTACTCGTGTTACCTCACCCAGGGAAGCCGGGTGCATAGGTGCCTTTCGGGGTCGGGTTTCGTCGTCGGTTCTTATGGCGATCTGCTGCAAAGTGCTGCTGGCGACCAGGAGAAAAGTGTCCGGGTGGATCCAAGAGTGGATCGGAGTTCTGAAGAACCTGAAAGCAGAGGGGACAGAGTCTGGGTCACTAGCCAGTGACCAGGGAGGCGATGGACGGATGCCCACCGATGTCGAGTGCTTCAGGTGCGTTGACGGTCGTCTCGTTTCTGCAGCCACGAGGTCCAGGAGGCGTTGTCGGCGACCAGGAGCAGGATTCGGGCTGGTACACGATGTCTGTCGAGTGCTGCGGTGTCGGCGACCAGATTGGACCCAACAAGCCTTGGCAACGGCAAGTCTCGATGTAGCTGAAGATCGTCGATGGTGCAGACCAGCAAGGTCTGGGGAACTCACCCAGCAAGGGTAAGTGAGGGCAGGCCTGGAGCAACCAGACTGCCAAGTAAAGAAAAGATTGGCCTTCGGTAAGGGCTACTAGCCAACGGGCTAGCGACCGCGAAGGAGCCTCGTGACGCCGCACGTGGAGCTGGCTTACAGGACACTCGTGGAGTGGGGGCCAGTGATCTTCGGTGCAGGTGGTGCTGGAGGCTAGGGCTACTCGGAGCCCAAAGCACGACTTCTTGGGAGACCCAGAAGATGGTGCACTTGCAAGTGTGCTCGGTGTCCAGGGGTCACGGTCTCACGTTACCCACGATAGCCACGGGCCTCAGCTTTGCTGGGGACTCAGGGTAGCCTCGGGGAAGTCTGAGAATCCACCTCTGGTGATGCGATGACTTCGGCGTCCGACGGGAGCTTCAGTGATGCGAACCGGACAGATGCTTCTTTGGTGCCTGCCAAGCAGGGAGTCACTCCTTGACCCCAAGGGAGATTCTTCAGTCCTCTAATCGTGAGTAGAGCGTCGAAGGTCCAGGATTCTGTTTCAGAGTTTCGTCCAGGTATAATCTAAAGTCCTAAGGACTGGGTTCCTACCTTTATTCCAAAAATAGGGGATGGACTACTCTGTGGCCCCACCTATGGGTGGGTCAGGGCAGAGGGGTGGCTACACCCCTTTCCCTTTGTCCAGTTCGCGCCAAAGCAGGGGCTGCAAGCCCCAGTCCGGTTTGAACTGGGGTATGCACAGGGACACCAAATGTGCCCCCAGTGCAGGACTTCAAAGCACCCGAAAGTGCTCCCGCCCAGCCCCAATACACATTGTCCTGTCTGGGGAGGTGGTCACACCTCCCTGGGACAGGAAACCTATTGTCCAGGCCTCCCCTGCCGGAGTTTCGTCCAGCAGCAGGAGGCCAGACTCGTGTCTGTGGCAGTAGCATCCATTTTGTGATGCCAGGCTCTGGAAAGAAGTTACCGGACTCGTCAGAGTTAACATGCCTTTCCCTCTAGAAGGGTGGAATGCTACCCCCGCCGCCAGAATTGGCGGGGGGTAGTATTCCAAGATGTTTGACACCAAACACGACATGTTTCGGTGCAGCCATTCCATAGTTAGCATTTTACCGCGAGGATATAATGCGTTTAAGAGTATATGGTCAGGCTGCACTACAAACAGCATCAGAGATGGTCTCCGAACGCTGCAGAGGGGCCCTGCTCATGCAGGGGCACCCTCTCACATAGAAACCATGCACTCTGCCTTTAGGATTGATAAGGCCTGCCTTAGGAGTGACTTATAGGTTTATATGTGTGTATGCATTTAGTGATATAGGTAACCTATACCACAGCAAGGGGTGCATGCACCACCTTACCCAGGCTGCAGTAGCAGACCTGTGGTGTCAGTTTGGATGGCCTACCAGGGGTGGCATAATATATGCTGCAGCCCCTGGCAGGCCTCTGAGGTACCTATGCCCTTGGTACATAGTATACCATATACTAGGGACTTACAAGGGCACTCCAGATCCCAATCAGAGATGTGCCTAAGGCACATGGAGACCCTTTTAAAGAGGAAACAGCTAGGCTGGGGTTCTGAATAGCAGGGCCCCAGCCAGACTAATGTCGAAAACCAGTGAAGTATCAGCAAAAAGTGGGGGTACCCCTGTGAAGCAGATCCTACTCTCCTACAACACTGGCTACTGCTGTGGGGAGCACAAGGCCCTGCTGGCAACTGTGCACCAACCAACAGCAGGACACCACTGACTGACATCCTGAAAGACAACTTGCACTCCCTGCAATGGAAGCACCTTCCATGGTGGAATATCTGGCTGGGTGGGAAGGAGGGCCGGATGTCAACCAAATACAACCAATGCAGACCATGCTACACACCCCAACATTCACATAGAAATGCCCAAATAATGCAGGACAATGTGCTACACCAATATCAACCCTGTCTGTGACAACTTAGGACAATGCAATGTACAGGCCCGCATCCAGAGGCACAGTCACAACTGTCAGGTGTGTCAACCATTGATGCCTGCAGAAACATAACATACATTGTGTGTGTCTCCCAAAAACAGGTGATGATGGAGACACAGCAGCAGACGCTGAGGAGTCCCCGTCCCAAGCTCAAGAGGATACGGAGCTCACTGGTGTGGAACAGCCTCTGCCCTCCTCAGATGAAGAAGACCCACCTGGCACCTCCGGAGCAAGTCATCATGCAGCACCAGCAGGACCACCAGCTGCACCCCCTGCACCCACCCCTCCAACGACTGTCAACACACATACCACCCCTGCCGAAATGGACAGACCAAGGAGCACCACCACCACCAGCACAGGGACCCTGGACCAACGTGGGGCCATGGACACCACCACCACCAACAA